>VZTQ01001756.1:0-52346 GCA_013400755.1 Pelecanoides urinatrix
CCACCCCCCGCTCTCTCCCCCCCACCTCCGGGAATTTCTCCTCTACCCCACGGCCGGTCGGGAGCTTGTAAATCGATCCACGCTGTTCATCGCAATTGTACCTCGTGTCATGCTGCGATATATCAAGCGGAGCGGAGGCCACGATGCGTGTCGGTGGTCGGTAGCGCAGAGCCCTGGCCCGTTGGGCGGCAGGTAGGGGATTACACCGACCCCCGTTTGAGACTTCACGGCCTGAAGGGCTGGTAAACTACGGACAGAAGGAGGAGCAGGGCGAGGGTGGGAGCTTCCTACATGGTTTGACGCCAAGGGAAATGATTACAAAGCTAACACGGGGCAACAAAGATGTGAAACTGAAAATTTTAGTTAAAAAAAAAAGCTAGCCCGCAGATGAGCTGCTTACATGTTGCAGAGCAAGTTTCATATCTATACCCTCAGGCAGGAGAAAGTTTTGCCTAAATTATTCCTGGCAAAGGATTGTTTAACAAGTTCTTAATGAGTGTGAACAGAGAAGGGAAATTTGGGCTGTCATTTAGCAAAGCACTTTTGACTGCAAGGCTATTATGGAGTGGAGTAAATTGCGTGGGAAGATCACCAGAGATTTTAGGAAGCAGGTTAGATGATAATCAGGAATGGTTTAGACAGAGGTAATCCTACCTGGAGCAGGGGTTGGACACGAGCTCTTTGGAGATGCCTTCCAGTCCCATTTTTTACAATTCCCATGATACACCATATTACTTATGTGTTAGGAAACAGTGTACCCATGAGGAACATTTCAACAAAAGAAGTTTTGACATTTACTGTAAACAAAAAACACATTTTCCCCACAATTAAGTAATCTGAAACTGCCCCCCCTCCCCCCCCGAAATAATGTTAAACTCTTTCTTTTATAAGAACAGGCCTTAATCAAATTTGAAGTTAAAATTGATTTCCAGATATTTTTGCCTGCCCCACTGAGCAGAATTTAGATTAATGAGACAGTTGCCACTGAAGGTGTCAACGCATACCCTCTTTGGAGCGAGGGATCGGGCCAGATGACCTCCTGAGATCCCTTCCCACCTCAGTTTTTCTTCGTTTCTGAGCTGCACGAGTAGCCCCCTCAGCAGCCCATGGCGCTGAGCCCCGGGACGCTATTCCTCGCCTGGTCCCTGGGTGAAAGCAGGCATGGGATGCAGGGGAAGGCAAGATGGGGTTTGTGCACTTCAGGGGCAAACAGCTACATCATGAGAGCTGGCAGGGCGAGCACAGTATCTGCAGCACTGCCATGCGCAGACACCCTGTGAAATGGTAACAGCAGCAGGGAAGGAGGACCTGAAGCCCAGAGATCTCTCCAGAAGATTGCCAGAGCTATGATTGAGCTCCCATGGGGCTACTAGAGCAGAGGTGGTAAAGTCTTAGTCTCTGGATATGGAGACGTTAGCTAAACAGCAGAATCTGGATCTCACACGTGCTTCTGGGCCATTTTATCATTAGTTCCTGAACTGCCAGCTTACAGCCCGGGGTGAACTGCCACTGGTTTGGATTTGCCTTAAAGTGCTGATGTGCAAGTGGCACAGCTGCCCGCGTGCTCGAAGGAGGCAATGACCTGGCGAGTACCCCAAGGATGCTAGCCAGCCCTGCTTACAAATCAGAGCCGGGGTACACAGGGTCTCAAGGAGCCAAGACAGGCTGTGGGAGGCAAATGACCCACCCCCAGCCACTGTAAAGACCGTAGCACCATGCAAATCATCCTCCAAAGCACCTGGCAGAACAAGGGCAGCATCACCTGCAAGCTAATTTCACAGCTGCAAATCACCTGAGTAAACAGTTTTTAAGTGCTTTCAGCCTGGTTTTGATTTGATGAGAAATTTCCTACCTCATCTGTCAGCCAGTGAGGTGGCTTTGGTTTGAACTGGGAGGGGAGAGCCGCTGGGAAAGATTGCTATGACACTACAAGTGGCTTCATCCTCATCCCTGCTTTAAAATAAGCCAGTGAGCTGCCAGCCGGGGCTGAGTCCCACTGCCGGAAAAGTCTGTGCATCAGCCGTTAAGGCACCAGTGCTGGAAAAGCTTATGCAAAAATTGTTCCTGTGAAAGAGGCGTAATCTGGTCTCAGCCTGGGAAATAAGTAAATGGCTCACGGGGGCAGAGGAAGCACATGCCAGAGGCTTTGGGTTGCCTGCATGCAGTGGGGAGGGAGGAAAGGTGGCCAGCAGGGCATTAAGCCCTTGTAGTATCACTCTCCCGGGTATTACACATGCTTTTCTGCTGTTATACATACCTTTTCCTTGACAGACAGACCATAGCCTAGATGTTCTTGGAGCTGAAAGGCCCAAAGTGGTAAATGGGCGAACCGAGGGCACAGTCTTGCCCTTGGGGCTGTTTTTCCCTGCCCGAGGGCTGCCTCCTGCAGGCACCGGGGACGTCTGGTGCAGCGCTGCTCCCGCCTTTCCGTCTGGCAGCTCCTCGCAGGGTGGCAGTGGGGGGCGGCTGGTCCCGGGGGGCTGCAGACAGCGACTCAGCGGCCAGGCTGAAAGACGCCTGCGTCTGCTCTCCTTCCTCCCGCTTTTCAACCTCGGCTGTTGGCTTCGCTCCCGCTGTCTCTTTTAGCTTGGTGTTTAAGCAAACCAGAAGTATTCCCCTCTCTTCGGAACAGCAGAACAAGCCCTCTCATGATGCAGCCACCAGCGCTTGTCTGGTCTTCTCCTGGTAGGAGCCAGACTGCAGCCTGAGACCCTTAAACCACCTGCCTTTTTTGTGCTATGGTGCCAAAGGGATGCTATTCCCGATCAGCCATAATGCAATTGAAACCGGAGCGTGTTCCCATGGCCAGGTTTTCTTCATCAAATTTCTGTGAGAGAAAAGAAGAAGGGGAAAAAAAAAAGTGAATGGTTTTGCTAGCAGACACTCACCCCTTGAGATGAAGTTGCTGAGCCTCTACCAAAAGACTTTTTTAAAACGAAGTTGGCAGATACAGATAAATCCTTTTAGAAGCATTAGCTCGGTGTTTTTAGGACGGTATCATATTTATCAATCAGTATTCACCAAGGAGGGATGCACTTATAAATTTTGCCAATTGAGTCAAGCATGATGATAAGAGCCGTGTCCAGCAAGCAGATTAGAAATGATGTGGTAAGAGGGAAATTGGAACAGCGCAGTACCTTCAGACAGAAGGCAGGATGGCTGCTACATAATTTAAACCCAAAGGGAGGTGTGCTACCGCAGGCGTAAGAGCCTTCAGCTGGATGAAAGGCCAGGAGTCATCTGCTTTGCACAAAAATGGGCCAAGCACGTCTTGACTTCAGCTTTCTACCTGGCCAAGCTTGCTTGGGACACGAATCAGTAAAGGCGACCCCCGTGTATCCATAGCTGGCTGCAGGAAGGTCTGGAAACATTTGGGTATGTGGGAAGCAAGGATGCTTTTCCCTCTCTGGAGGAGCCTGAGATTGCAAAAGCTTTCCCTGGCCCAAGTCCAAAGTAAAAGAGTATTGAATTAATAATCACCACCAAAGTGAGTTGGATCATATTTAAAAGTTTTGTGCTGATATTATCAAATCATTTTAATTTCTATCGTATTTAAATAACTCAAAATTCAATTAAAGTTTCAAAAGGAATAATTGTTTTGAGCAGGAGGGAAACTGTTTGCTCAGAATGTGTCAAATTGAAAAAATTTTTTGCCAACCTTTATTTCCCTGCATCACATTTTCTTTTAATGTTGATATTCACTAAAATTCTGTCCTTCCTGCCAGGAGGCCAGTTTGAAAGAAATGTCAGAAAAAAACAAAATAATTGAAAAATCCCAAACTGACTGCACCGATCATAGCAATGATCTTCTAGGACAAATTTCTTAGCTAATAATAAGGGTCCGCATCTGTAAAGCTGTGTAATGTGACGGAGTCACTGAAGTCAGTAAGAGTTGCCAGTTGCTCTAAATCAGGTGGTTCTGATTTGGGCACCGAGATGAAGTTGCAAACACCCAGTGTTTGGCTCTCCCCTCTCCCTGCGTTTCCATGTATTTGTTAATGTTTATCGCTTATCAGACTAATATTACTATCCAAGGGCACAACGTGGAGTTTTCCTAACATAAGGAAAGCAGTTGCAGCATTTCCCAGCTCCAGCCAGCACACAATAAAATACTCTTGTTTTTCGCAGCTTAACCTACCGTGGGGTGTAGATATAATTAACATGGTGGGGATGGTCCTAAAAACAACTGACCATTGTGTTCCTACACGAATAAAGGTCATCAAGAAGTCCTCTGTTACTCTTTTGTTCAACGTGATCTTTAAGGATATTTGTTGAGTTAAATATTACACTTTAAATATGAATTACTCTTTACTCTGAGGCTATTTGGAAGTAAAATTAATTTAGGATTATAAACATAGGTGGATGCAGAAGGTCCATTTTCAAAAAATCTGCATGGCTCGTTATTGATCTGGGGCTGCCCTCTCAAGTCCTAATGCACCTTCCAGAAAGAGGATGGTCTAGTCTGAGTGCTGGGGCTTTGGGGAGTTGGACATTTTCATTTAAAAGTTTCCTGTTGACTTGGAGTAGATGTACCATTTTGATATTAAACCTGTAGCAGTTTGAAAGCAGCGTGTGACTGTCTGAGACTTCTGAGCCACTGAAGCTAACTTGTGTAACAGGCAAAAAAAACTCAAGCAGAGGAATAGGTGTGGATACATTCATGTCTGTCAGCCAGCTCACAGAAACATTGTGTAATAGAGGAGGTTTTCCACTTCTTTGTGCGTTGCAAGGGGTTTGATGTTTGTCTGGGCTAATTCCAGAAGAGCTGTGTGGTTTTCCTGGTGGCAGTATCCCTCCTTGGTCCCACCTCGGTCCCCGCTGGTCCGGCTGGGCAGAGCTCCAGGCTCCTGAGCATGAGGCCAGAGCCTGAGTCTAAAGGATTAGCAGGTGCTTAAGCACTGATCTAGCCATGTTCTAGAGGTGCTGTTTAAGCCAAAAAGCCCACACCACCTACGCAAACCAGAAATTACTCATCCCCAGTGAAATCTACCCAGCTCCGGTTCGGGGCATGACAACAAGGTTAACAGACTCACCAAAATGCCAGGGAAAAACAGAGTCACGGAAGATTTTTTGCACCCCCTGAGACAACCAATGCCAACGCACAGCACTTATCAAGTTTAAAGTAAGTATTTAACTAGTGAAATAGAGTCCTTTTGTTCACACACAGAACTGCTGATGTTTATTGAGGTTTTCGTGGTCTCCAGCAGGCAATGGGTAGCGGATGCTGATTAGGTTATGTTTTCTGCAACGCGTTGTCTCCTTAAAGTTTAATGGTCTTTCAACCACTTCAGAAAGCAAATGTCTTTCCCAGGCATTGTGTCGGGCTTAGTATTGTTTGGTTTTAATTTGAAAAGTAGAATTGGTAGCACATGCGTAATATTTGCTGTTTCCTCTAATCATTTGTCCCAGCCACCTCTGGATTGATAAGGAAGGGGGAGTGGGCCTGAAAACCAGAGCGGTTTTCCACAGAAGTCATGGAGTCAGTAAACAGAGCGGAACCACGCTGCTCTTACTCCTGACCGGCGGGTAACTCGTATATTCACTAGTAACAGCAGGCAGGTCTGCCTTAAGCCTTTGGTACGACAACAGAGAGAGAAGGAAAAATACCATTCCTTACGAGGGCAGGGGAGCATTAGGAATTAAGCACACTGCCGTTACTGCAGGGCTCCTGGCACCGCGGGCTCCCAGGCACTCCTGGAAGACAGGCACTCCTTGCCTTAGGAAAACGTTTTACCGGATTAAGAGCCCGGAGCAGGTGCAGCCTCGGGAATGGCTTAGGAGACTCTTGCACGTTGGACATCCCCCGCACCGTGAAGCTGCAGTTGGTGTGAAGAGGATGTGCCCACGCTTTCCCCAAAGCTGCTGCCACTCAGGGCTCGCCCACTGAAGGCAGCTCGCTTGGAGAGCTGCGGCCGTCAGGGGAGCCTCAATAAGCATTGCACATTTTTGCTTTCCCTGGCTTCAGAGTGAAAATAACAGCCAATCTGCAGTTGGTTAAAAAAATAAAATGAACCTAAAATAAAACAAAGCTAAAAACGGCAGAGCTGTGCGCAGTGGCGTTAGTGGTTTGGGGACAGTCAGCTGGAGAGGCCATGCTTGCGTGTGTCACAAGCAGGTGAAGTTTGAAGGACCTTTCCCAAGCTGTGATTTCCATCTCCAAGATGGGGGGGCGTAGAAACTCATACCCTCCACAGATTTTCCTCAAGAGCATGTAAGGCGGCAAATGCCAGGATCACCAGGAGCCACAACTCTAATTTCAGCTCTGATGCAACACCTCGCCCTGGGAGCAGCGGCAGTAGGGACTTCCCTGCAATAAATCAGCACTGACAGCTGAGATCTCCCACCCAGAGCCATCATTTGCTGAGGGCGCAGCCCCTGTGCTGGCCTCTTCCCAGCCCTTTTACTCTGTGAGTAAAGGCACAGGTCCTAAAAAAGGCAGCTTTGCTTCTTTCCAAAGCCGATGAGCTGGCAATACGCCCGGTGTGGATAGCAGGCAGCTGCAGTCCAGCCAGGTCGGTCTCTCCTAGTGCAACCTCCCTGTGCCCTCCCTAAGGGTTTTCAGGGCTCCTCTTCTCAAACCAGAAACGCCGCAGGCACCAGGCAAAGCCTCTGCTGAGTTTTACACCCCTTCGGCTCTGTTCAACTCCAGGGCTAATGCCGTGGCCAGGCAGTGCTTGCTGCCCGCAGCCAGTGCTCCTGCCTGGGTGGCAGCGACCCCACAACATCCCTGTTGCCACTGCTGGGGACGGCCCCACCGGCCTCCCTGGGAAGGGACACCATCCAAAAACCCCGGTGCTGCTGCCGCACCGGTAGTGATGGGAGCACAAAGACCAGTGGGGAAGCGAGGGTTTGTCGATGGCCGGTGCGCACGGTTCGGGTGCTGCCCCCCAGCAGTGCCTGCCCTCCTGTAGACATCACCTGCTCCCAGCCCCTGCCTTTGCCGTACAGGGAGGTGCAGACCCCTGGGAAGCAGCTCCCGAAAGAGTGGTGTATTAAAGCAAACAGGAGCTGACCTGGGGGAGCCTCTTAACATGCCAGGCTGTGAACCGTGATGGCTCGGAAGAGCTTCCCAATGTGCATGTCAGCTCTCCCTGAGGCGGCTGCCAGCACGTCAGGTACAGGAGCCAGTGCCATTAGCCATCACACTCACTGAAGCCACGGCTGACTTTTTGTACTATTACGCAGTACAGTAATACAAAAAAAAAAAACAATCAAGTCCCATCCTGCCCTCCTGGGGCTTTGAGGATACCTAAATCATTTCAGGTGCACAGACGTTTTTGGTTCCCAGCTAGTAGCTTCCTAATTTTGGACACCAAGGACTTCTCTTAGATGCCAATGGCTCCGCGTGCTGGATGTCAGAACAAGATTTGCACCCTGGCTGGAAGCCTAGAGGTGGGAGCTCAGCCACCTAGAGGGACTTACTAAGGGGGTACTTGTTTCCAGCTATCATCTCACCTTCTTGGTTTTTTTTCCCAATAATTCAGCCAATCAATAAATTATTACAGTAAAAAAAAAAAAAAAGTGTTTGGATTTGCACAAAATATTTGGATATTCTGCCAGGCCAGGGTTTGGCCTGTGTGCTGCATTTAGTGCCCTGACCTCCTGCAGTCAGCACAAAGCTGCTGCACACCGGTGTGATGCACCCTGCTCATTTGGCAAAAGCAGCTGCTTGCTCCCCTCCTCTCCAGATCCTGGGTCTCCTCACTGCTCCGACGGGCTGGCCCTCCTCTGTGGAGTAACGTCCACCTGCAGGAGCTGATCCGGTTGCTCTGAGCTCTTTTTGAGTGACCGGCCAGCAGCTGCAGACGTACCCCACCGACCCCTGCAGCACACCTCAGCAGCACCCCTGCCAGCCCAGCAGGTGCGCCGGGCACCCCTTGCCGGGACAGGACATCTCGTTGCACATGGCTTGGTCCATCACCCCACAAAGCGCACGGTTCCTGCACGGGATGCTCCTGCTTAGCCCTTCCCGCGGCGCCCCGCCCTCCAGCTCTGGCTCTCGCCCCCCGGCCCCGCAGCTTCATGGCACCCTGGGGTGATCCTGCCTGTCCAGCCGCATGAGGCAGATCCCTTCATCTGAACAACTTAATGGCAGCTAATGATGGCATGGTCCACTGGCGCTGCCTGGTCAGGTTGCTCCTTCCAAAGGCCTTGAAAAAATACAGGGCACTTTCAACTGCAGTGATAACTTTTAAATGCCTGCCTTGAATAGCTCTTAGTCTTGAAGCAAGTTTAAGAAATTAAAAAAAAAAACCAACAAATCCCATAATAAGGAACAGCAGCAAAGTTTTGAGTTTCTTATCCCTCAAATACCCTCACACCTTTAAGGAAAAGCATTTTTCTGAAGAAAAATGAAGGAAAGTGTTGGGGGGGGGAAAGGCAGGAGAAAGGCCACCCACTCCAGTCTGCCTGGCAGTTTTTTTGCAGTATGTGGATTTTGAGGGGTGTTGGGTCTTAGCCAGGGGATTGCACCAAAATGCAGGGAACGGGCTCTTCCTGCTCTGTCCTGAGAGCAGGGATGGACATGAAATTATTTTAAAGTCGCTTGCGAAATGGTGTGCGGGTTTGCAGATTGTATTTTCTTCCCTTTTCTAATGATGCTAGGGGATCGCTTCGCCCATGAACATGAGACCATCTGGAAAATATCATCCGATGTGTTATTCCCTGCGCCAGAGAGATATTTATAGATAAAGTAAATCATGTTGTCATGATCGAAACAAATAAGGAAAGGCCCCAAGAGAATGGAGTGCCTTTACCCCCCATCTCTGTGCATGGCTTTGCCTGACGAGGAGATGCCGGTGCCTGGTGGCCCCCCATGCCCACGGGGTACCATCACACCCCGAGAAGCTGGGTGTCCCCGCTGCACCACAGAGGACCGGTGCAGGACCAGCCAGACCATGAATGCTGAGGCATCCCTGTTTTGTGAGCAAGCCGTGGCATGAAGCCTGCCCTGGTCCAAAAGGCAAGTGAGACGTCAGCTCCCCTGCCTCTCACCCCCACCCACATCCAAAATAGGCTGAAACATTTCACCAGCTCAGGCGCAGCCACACCGCCACGTGCAGCCAGCACGGCCTCACGTCATGATGGCGGCTGCCAGCGGTTCCTGCACACCACCACCCTTCCTCTCCCTCAGCAATGTGCGTGCCGATAACAGAAACCGAGAGGCTTCACTTCGTCCTCACCCATCCTCCAAAACCCTGCTTTGATACAGCAAACTGAGGAACTGAACATTTGCATCTCAAAAGCCTGCCAGTTTTGAAGAGCAGACAGGAGCGCTCGAAGCGGTCCCTCCAGCAGATCTGCCCTCCCGCGGCCGGGCTCCCCCTCAGCCCCTTGCCCAAACTCGCTGTATGTCACCTATCTTTGCATCAGCTGGGATGGCCAAGAGTGCAGCCACAAAACCACATACAGCTCAAAGGTTTGTATATTTTGGACACAAAAGAAGGTAATTTCAAAGGAGTGTCTCACAAAAATATACCCTTCCCCTCAGCTGAGCAATTCGGAATATTAAACATTTGAACATAATCCATTTAACAACACTGTATTTACCTTCTGGAAAGTACAATCCGTTGTGTTCAGGCCAACTCTTGTTACAGGCTTCCTAAATTTATTCATGGAAAATTAAACATTCGCTTTAGATAGGCAAATATTTGCACACCTATGTCTCCAAAATGGTTTCAGGCTCTCCATTTGTAAAACTAATTGACATCATCCACTTTGCAGCGCTACCTGGAGTGGCTCCATGATGCAACGTTATGGTCATGGAAATGAAATGAAGAGCATATGACGGGCCTACCACAGCTCAGGCCTGTCCTCCCAAACGCCTCTGGCTGGGGATCACCAAGTGTCTGTTTTGTCCTGTTTTTCCTTCCCGCTGAAGGTTTATCTCATCATTTCCAGGAGCGCAGAAAACCGTGTTGCAAGTCAGCCCGCCTTGGCCCGCTGGCCCCGTGCTGGAGGGAGGGCAGCACTGGTTTTCGGGGGGGTTTCCCCGAGGGAAAGCCGGGCGGCAGCGCTGAGCAGGCGCCACAGCCCACGCACAGGCGGCGGCGGGGCCATCGATGCCGGGGTGGCCTTCACTGGGCACCCGCTGTGGAAAAACCAGCAGAAAGCTAAGTCGCTCTTAAAAAGTGACGTGGAGACTTATCTTTGTAGGGGTTGTACCCAAAACCCACCCAAACCAACTCTAAAAATCCCCAAACACCTGCTCTGTACTGGAGAACCGCTTGTGCCCAGCACGGCTCCGCTTCCTTTGCCGTCCTGGCATCTGCGGCAAACGCTGGGCAGCTCCAGCAGCACATGGCACCCCGGCCCCGCTCCTGCCCGCAGGACCCCCGGCCGCCTTATGCAGCCAGCGACGAGCCGTGGGCAATTAAGCACTCGCATCTGTTTCAGAGTAGGGACACCCCTGTGTGAGGAGGCCAAAACGAGCCAGAGGCTGCGGCAAGGCTGAGCGTTGCCAACAAGAAGCGGCCGCCGCAGCCCTTGCCAGGAAGGTCAAGGAAGTGGGCAGGAAGGGGGTTCCCCAGGGACATTTTGGGGGAAGAGGCGTACGGGTTACGCCCGCATGCAAACACCTGGAGCTCACTGTGGCAAGCCGTGATTTGCCCACGCAAACTGGGACGGCATGGGAAACCACTGACGCGCCGCCGTCGCCACCCCGGTGGGACGATGGTGGGAGCCAGGCCTCCCGGCAAACTGCCGTCGGGTGCAGCCCTGGGGCGGTTAATGATGGGTGGGAGTGGAAACCGTGGCACTTGAGCGGCACGGCTGCCCCCCTACCCTGGCCGGCCAGAGGCACGGCTGTGTCCACCGGCAGCGACGCGTGGGTGACCCCACGTCAGATCACCCCCGGCTCCCAGCCTGGAGGGGTGGCAGGGAGGTTTTAGGTCAAACACCTCCATGTCCTGAGGAAAATGAAAGGAGGAGAGAAAACAGGGTAATTTGGCAAAGGAACCAAGGGGTACTCCAACTAAACGGGGCTCGCATTGAACAGGTAGCCAGATCGAGATGAAACCTGTCCTTGTCTCCACAAAAATGAAGACTTCTTATTTCCAAGATGTGCAAACCAGGAATGCCTCATTTTACATGAAAATATTGACATAGCATTTTGAGTGTTTGATGAAGAAAAGATGGTCCTTGGGATGCAGCACTTTGCAAATTACAGAGAAACAGTGACGAGCCCTGTGCTGGGCAGGGGGACATTATCCATGTGTTCAGTGGACAGCAATTTCCCCCAGCCTGGTTTGGGAAGAGCTGCTGCTTTGTCAGACAAGTCCTGCTGAGTTTCGCTCCTCTGCCGCCATGTACCGCACAGACTTTCTATGCGAAGTCCCAACAGTTTCAGTTATCAAGAGAAGGAAACAGAAAGCTGCAGCTGCAACAAAAGGTTTTGTAGAAACACTTTAAAACCTCAAAGAACTCACCTGGAGTTGAAAGAGCAAGCCATTTTACACAGGCACTATAGTGCTGTTGTACTCATCCTGGCAGATTTGCAATTAACCCAACAAGCCCACAAACCTTCCCAAGCACGCTACCAAAAATCAAGCACGTACAAAACCCACCTTGGCAGACCTTGTCTGCCACTGACCACCAATTTTTGGAGCTGGGCAGGCCCCTGAAAGCCTCCTGCCCATCCCAGCAGCCCAAGCCACATCATTTGCTCCCCACAGACCACCTATATAGCCGGGGGGGGGGGCACGCAACCACTCCAACCCCGCCTGGCTCCAGGGACTGTTCCCCTGTGGGCACCTGAGCTCACGAACAGCTTTCTCATCCCTGCTTTGGCCATGCCACCGCCTTTTGCCTGGATGTGCTCAAAAATGCCCGTCCCACCCTTGGTGAAGGTGTCACCCACCTCATGGCGTACGGACACAGCTCTGTACGCCGTGGGCAGATTCTGCCAAAAATCACAGCGGATGCCACCAGTGGACCTCCATTACTGGACACCCTTTTGCTGTCGGGACGAGCCATGGTGGCCATATCCCTGCAATGAGCGGTTGGGGCTGGAGGGCCAGAGCTGCTCGTCCTCTTACCTGGAGATCCTTGTGCCAGGAAGAAGCTTAAAAATCGCCTTCCATCCAGGCACCTTGCTGATGGGGAAAAAAAAGGAAAAAAGGAAAAACCCAACCAGGCACCTGCTGTATCAGTGGCCAGTTGCCCCCTCTCACTTCTCTTTGTCACCTGGGACCCCGTGGGGTGGCCGGGCTCTGCACATGCAGCTCTCCGGGTTGTGGCCAGCACAGAAGCAGGAGCAACATGCCACTCGACCAGCAGGAAGAGCTGTGGGGAACTGGGACATTAACTGCTGCAGGTTTTGTAGAGGCTCAAGCAGAAGTAACCCTTAGTTACATTCGTTTAAGTTATTTCCTTAACTACGAGTGCGAGTTGTTTTTTTTTAAATTCATTTTTAGTGAAAATTTAGCTTTTGCATAATGCGAATACTCTTGTGACAGGAATCTCACTCCAGATACTGTACTGGATGTTTTTGTTGTGTAGCTTCATTATAATCCCCTAGTCTGAATTTCTTAATGTCAAAAATGGGGCCTTGAAAACAACAATTAGGAAGTGACATTATCTTTATTGTCAGCTAACATACTCTCTTAAGTTAGCTTTTTATTACTCTCCACTCTCCAAATACCCCGTTGAATTTTCTGGCAATTAAAATATAATACAGACAAAAAGCCCTAGGGGCCATCCGTGGGCAACGCATGGAAAGGCTGCCGGTGCTGCGGCTGCTGGAGCCGGAGCCGCCCCTCCCGGTGCAGGCGCGGGGAGCTCTTTCCATCCACAGCCCTACCAGCTCGTGGGGGCCGACTGCGGACACCGCTTGGTCTGAGCTGAAAACAAACAGAAACTGTTGACTGGTGCAAATAAAGGCTGGCTTTAACGCACTGGGGCGTACTGGTGTGCGCACACAGACCAGCCGCACCTTGGTGCAGGGACATGATGCCGTTACCACGGCTCCTGCCAAGGCCACCTCCAAGGCCGTGGACCTGCTCGTGCACCCGACCTCACGCCAGCCCTGGTTCTAGATGGAGAGATGGGATTTTATGTATCTGCTTCTGAGGGAATTGCTAAATTGGTGGCTCAATGCCACGGGAAGCATCTGTGGGTGGGGGAATCTCCAGTTAGCCCAGCTGCTCCGGCCAGGGAAAACCAGACCTGCTCTCACCAGCGTGCCTGTGGGGCTGCCTGCCCGGGCACCCCCCGCTACTCACGCCTCAGCATCGTGCCCTTCCTCCTCCTGGCTCTGCTGCTTCGCCCGCAGCAGCAGCCCCCCCTTCAGACAGAAGCTGACCCCCCTTTCGGCTGCTGAGTGCATGGCTGAGGCATCCCAATTATTTCTTTTCTCCTCCACCCATCTCTGAGGCTCCTTTCTAATTAAGTAAAGGATTTTTTTGAGCAGGGTGTGGGTTTCCATCCTGACCCAAGCAGCCAGGAATCGAGCGGGAATCCAGACATCTTTTAGCTCTGGCTTTCTGTTTCTACATGGGGATACTGGGCTTGCCCCCCGCCATGCACCGAGGTTACGGCCTCCCCTTCACCCCACGCATCGCCAGCGAGGAGATCTCTCTCCTCTCCTGTACCAGTGGAGGAGGAAGACTGGAAGCAATCTGGGAAATGGGCTGTAACTTCCCTGCGCACACAGTGAGGGAGAGGCCAGGAAAAAAACCCCAACAACTCCCACCACCACCATCAAACCCAGAAGCAGCTTTTTCCAACACAAAGTACAGATTTGATGCCTACAGAACATTTTGTGGATTCCAGACGGTTCATGCCAAAAAAACAAATGAGGAAATAAAAGGAAAGAGTCAGAGAAAAGATAATTTCTTCCTGGCATTTTTGATCAGTCTTTCTGATTTTCAGTTTTTCTTCATGGCATTTTTGATCAGTCTTTCTGATTTTCAGTTTTTCTTCATGGCATTTTTGATCAGTCTTTCTGATTTTCATTTAAGTGCATTTAAGATGTCCTTCAACTGAAAGGTCTCAGACTTGAAAGAAAGCATCACTTCTCAGGTTGAACAAGATATTTAGTTTGATCCAAAACATTGTATTTACTTCTTGTTTTTCACCTGATATTTTTTAATTGCTTTGAGTCAGAACAAAACTTTTCTTCTCCATTTTTTTCAAAACTAATTTAAAAAGGGAATTATTCACATAGCCCTCTATACACTGCTCTGCATAGATGGACCCACCGGTCTCCACAAGAGCCTGTACTCACTCATACTTATTAGCATTTACATTACAGTTTGATGGTTCCCAAAAACGGTGCATTGTTTTGCATGAAATTCTGTAAGGTTTCAGAAAACTCCTCCTCCCTTCCCTTGGTATTTGTGATATTAAGTCTGCCATAGAAAAGGCTGCAGCTGGAGTTAAACCACCTGTATTTGCCCTCTCACTGGAGAGAGGCTTCCCCTATAGCCTGGGACCTCACTCTGTGCCGCTCATCTGCCGCCGGTGGGGCGATGGGGGCTGCGGCTCTTCTCCTACATGCTCGTGGCATCTCATCGACTGCCTGAGATCAGTGAGGTAGCTTTTCCTCTCTCATTGATGAAGATAGGCCAGTGTGTCTCGGGGATGAGTCAGAGCAGATGATGTTTTTTCACTCCTTGAGGTGTCTGGACTTCATGCCAACCTTTTCCTTTGGGGGGAACAAAAAGTACATTAATCTAGAGCAGTGCAGGAGTGAAGACTGAAGAAAACCAGGCTGCAACTCAGGCCTGCTTGCTCTGCCTGGCAAAGATGAGCAGCTCTGCACTCCTGCACATTTGCTGTCTTCACTGCTGCTCAAATCCACCTCCCACCCAGGCTGCAGAAACCCGCTGCAACCCGGGGAGATGCTCACAGATCCAGCCTGCTGCGGGATCCTGCAAAAGGTGGAACACCGCAGTTTTCACTAAGAGGAAGGGGGAGAAGAAAGTATTAAACTATATTTCCATGGATGCTTAGAAAACTTAGAAAAAAGAGAAAGAAGCTAGAGAGGGTGATGTTTGAGATGAGGCAAAAAGCTACTGTAAATACTTGTTATTGATTTGCTGTGTCAGCTCCCCTCTATTAGGCACATTTGATCAGAACAACAGTTAATGTCTCAGTTATGCAGTTACATATCAGTTATATGCTTAAGTAATGCCTTACTTAACATTTCTGCCCACTCCCTATTTTCTCAAGCCTCGGGTGTGTATTCTCTCACCTCCCTAGCCCATCACGTCGTTTCATGTCAAGCAAGCACATTTTATTTGCATTTGAAGCCTGCAGACTGGGTTTGTAGTATCTTCCAGAAACCACTGTTTAGTGGTGGACTTGGCAGTGCTAGGTTAACGGTTGAACTCGAAGATCTTAAAGGTCTTTTCCAGCCTAAACGATTCTATGATTGTTTTCCATCAAAACTGAGGGAACGAGTTCCCGAGGCCGAGCAGCTTCTTCCCTGCCCCACTCAGCCAAGAAAGCTTTCACACTTAATGCCAAGGCTCCGTTCCTGCATATAGCAGAGGCCATAAAACAAAGCTCAGATGGCCTCAGACAGAAGTGAGCACCAGTGTATGTATCATAAAAGCAATTACCAGCAAGGCAGAAGAAACACAGGCAGGAGGAGGCCAGCAGCAGCAGGGCGAGGCTGATTTTGGGAGATGAGTTGTGGCAAGCAGCAGTTTGGGGAGCTGCAGGATGCCCCAGCTGCACCCAGACCCTCACTCAGTCTCAACATGGCTAAAAACAGGTCAGTGCCAGGCACCCCATACGATTGTATTATTAATTCCTCGTGGAAACATTTACTGCTCAAAGCAGCGCAAGTTAATGGCCGTGCAGGAAGAAATCAAGGAGTTTGGGAGCGGGGCTTGGTGCAGCAGTGTCCCCCCTCCCTCTCCAGCCAGAGGAGACCCAGGCGACACCAACCAAATGCAAACGCCCCACGGCTCGCCAGCTGGCTGCCCCGTGGGCCCAGCGCCTGGGTCTCTGCCGGTTGCGAAGGGAGCTCCGACACCAACCTGAGACATTGATCTCAAACCAAATCCCAACAGCGATGCCTGGTCCATGGCGCACATCAGTATGAATGATGCCTACAGCCACGGCGTCCAAGAGCCTCAGCTCTCCGTCCATCCCCAGCAGGTGGAGGAGATGGAACTGGTCATCTGGGAGAATAAATCTGAATTAGTTAGTGCTGGCAGCAGGACTAGCACTGTAACATCAAAACAACCAGTAAAGGGCATAGGTGAAGGGGCAGCTGGTGTTCTGCATCAGGTTGCACATGCATCCACGCCACCAGATGAGGCACCAGCCTCAGCCGGGATCTCACCCCATACCGGCCATGTGGGTGACAGGAGCACATCTCCGTAACTCCAGGAACAGGAAGGGAAGTCACTATGACTATTATGTGCTGGAGGCCTCCTGCTGCCACCATGGAAACAGCCCTGGTATTTCTGAAAACTTGTAGGCAAAAATTTTCATGAAGAAATTTTGCACTTGTCTATTAGGTCTCGGAAAATGAAGAGAAATTGAGCACAGAACTGAAACTGGTATTAGGAACTGGTATTAATGTCATCAAAGAATGGGGGAAATCAAACCACTATAAATACATGGCTTAAAGGGTTGGCTTCATAATGTTAAAAATAGCTGCAAGGCAAATCACTTGAGGGGAAAGAAACAAAGCAGAAAACAACGAGCAATAGAAGTGCTGAGAACAGGCGGTCAGAGGCTATAAAATCTAGAGTCGCCTGACTGGAAAAAATGATTGCTTAGAGATGAACACAGATAGCTCTAGACAGAAAAAAGACACGTGAGGAGAGGAGGAGGTAGCGATGTGAGCAAACACGACAGAGAAGGTAAAATTTCTGAGGGACACAGGACATAGTTAATACTGTCCCGTTAGGAAGGATAAAGAGGTTGTAAAGTGAAGAGGATGAGCAGGGAAGTTTGTGGAAGTCAGTTTTTGCCCATGATGCTGTTTCTGGACCTTCTGCTTCTGGAGGTGAGGGTCCAGTTTGGTGGGTCGATGCCCGTCGCTCGTTTCTGCCCATCTGCGCACCTCCCGGGTTTCTGCTCTGTCACTCTTCCAGCAATTTCTGGCAGAAACCGGTTAAAACCCAGAGGCTCTTGAGCCCATATCTTCTGTGTTTCCCAGGCCAGGACCAGTGAGCCGTCAGTCCTTCCCTGCCTCGACGCCCTGTCCTGGGTTTCCAGTCATGGTCTGTCGTCTTGCTGTGACAGAAAGCCCAGGGCAGGGAGGCGGGAGGGCACGAGCCCGGGGTGGCTGGGCGAGAGCTGCCAGAAAAGCTGCAAATGACTGCCAGAGCAGAGCCTTTCGTCCTTACCTCCACGGCCCGCCCATCACCTGGCACCAAGCTAAAAGCCCCTCTGGGGAGCTCCCGTGACAGACGCCCCCGGCATCACCCCAGCCAGGCGCAGGGAGGACGAGGCACATCCTTCTAGGAACCATTTTCTTCCCTCCAGCCCTGGCAGCCTAGAAGGACCCCAGCCACCCTCAGCCGTGCAGCCCGTTCCCGCTGTGGCCATCGCTTCCCAGAACTTGCATTTAGAAAACAAGCAGCTGTCAACCAAACAAGAGAGGCTTCACAAAACTCACTCCCCTCCCAGGGAAGGAATGCGAGGCAGATGCTAGCAATGCCATGCCATGACAGAGAAGTCCCTCAGGCAAGAAAAACACTGCGCAAGAGGATGAGACGTTCACCAAGCCAAAGCGGGATGCCAGAGTCCGGACAAGATATCACGCACACCTTTTCATCAATTACTGCCCCGTTTTGGCCAGCTGAACTGCTTGGTGTTCATTTGGTAGAAATGGCAGTAGGATGAAAGACACAAATAAGGTGCACCTTGTGTGTGTGGGGGGAATCGAACAACATTTGCTTTTATGTATTTTAAATCCATTTTCCGCAATTTAATTGATGTCTCACGAATCATAAAGCAAAAGAAATATCCTAGTTATTTGCATGTTGTTGATGTATTTTGTCTTTGTTTTTCAATTGGTGTGTTCATCAGAGCAGACTGGTTTCATTTTGAGGTTTTCGTGAATTAGCATAGTTAATATTTTTAACAAATTTTTTACCTCAAATCCTACTTCAGTAAGGTGAAATAAGACTTGACCCATTTCCCAGACTCGGGGCAAACAGCTTTGTGAGGTTTTAACATCTTCATACCACACAGTGGATTTCAGAAAATAACCACTGAATAACTTCATAATAGGAAAACTTCCTTTAATTTTTTAGTGTGTGGTTGGATACGTGTAGGTAATAATGCTGTGATTTAAATAATTATTTTAGCAATTGACTTAGCACTTATAATGACCACAGCAGTTTGTACCTCTAAGGTACAACACAGGCTTGTCTAAGGTTGTCTAAGCCAAAAGTTTCCTGAAAACCTATTAATAAACTTAGCTGTAAGAACAAAACCAAACACCACACCACCACCCCCAAGCCCTGGAGACCATGCAAAGCAGAAACATCTTGTGTGTGGTGGCCCTTTACTCCCCCAAAAGAGCATCCCTCCCACCCTGAGCAGCACAAAACACACATCTCTGCTTCCAGTCAGGAACTGCCAAGATTTAAGGACTTCACGCGATAAAAAGAAAAATCATATTATTCTACCCACAAGTACCCAAACCCTCTTTTCATCCCCTACATCTTCCCTTCAGATATGACTTATTTTTGCAGAAAAGAGGTATTTTCAGTATAAACTCATAGCCACACATTTTTTTTCTGAAAGAGCAGGATCTTTGGGTTCACTTTATCATTGTTGTGTGCCTTAATTCTGCCCCTTCAAGTCTATAATCACAGGTTTCCTTCACATTTCAAGGACAGTTGAAAGCAGGGTTTGGGAACACTACAATGGCCTGTGTTAAGCTCTTCACCTGGCCTTCACAAACCAGGTAATGGTGGTGGTGCTTACCTTCTGCACTGGTCTTCAGAGGTGAACTGGAGTTCTCATCATGTCTCAGGAGAGACTTCTCTCAGTGCAGTGAAATCCTACTTTCAGTTGCATTTATAGAAGTGAGGGCAACGTGCAGGTTTCCTCAGATCCGCTGGATAACTGGATGTTGCCTCTTGAGTACCCACAATTTAATCATCCCTAATAAGGAGCAGACCCAGCAGGCTGGGACATCAGAAAACTTGCCTCAGCTGTGATGGCAGCATTTTGTCTCCATGTCCGTAACAGCTGCCAGGTAGGTCTGTGGAGCACCTTTAAAGTACAGCTCAGAGCAAAGCCGTCCTGAGTTTGTAAAGAAACTAAAATAGCGGGGGGAGTGTCAGTGGTCTCATTTCCTCCTTACGGAATTTAGCAAATGGTTTCAGACAGCAAAAATTTACGGAGACAAACATCAGATTATTTTTAAAACTAAGACAATTTGGTGTTAATCAGAATCAGACAAAAGCAAATTGTTTACTTCTCAATTCAGCCAAGCTGGGGAAGAAAGGAAGAGCTCTTTCCCCTAAGAAAAACCCAGCCTTGATGAGCTGGGCCTGAAGCCAGGTTGCTGTGATCAACTTTCATTCTATTCTGAAGGGTTGACTCCCAAAATCTTGGGAAAACTCACTGAGCATACCCAGGACTTCATTTTACCTGGCTGGGAAAGCCCATTCCAGCAGTTGCCCCCTCAGTTCACTAGCCTCCACTGCGGCTATACGGTTCTGAAAAACTGGTTCACATAAATGATCTTTAAAGCACCTGAACCAAACCCATCCCTGAAGCTGTGCTGCCTCTCAGTTTGGTTTTTCTTACCCAGCTTGTTCTAACCTTGAACAGGAGGGCAGGGAAAGAGGGTGACAGAGCGTAGCCCAGGAGCCGGAAAGGGACATGTACCAAAAAAACACTGCTAAATCCATCATTAGTTTACTATTACACAAGCAGCAGCATCTGCCTTATCTTAGTAAGGCTCTCAGCTCCACGTCAGTTATTCCCTGTTCCAATCAGGTATTAAAAATGCACTCCTCTTCAGTGGATGTTCGGTCTCAATTAAGATGCTAGCTAGAAAATTCACCTATAGCTTTGCATTTCCTTTATTTTCTGATGTTCTTGATTCCGAGACGAAAAGGGTGGTATTTAGTATTACAGAATATAACAGTCATCTCCAGATACTGAAAACAAGGAGCTGCAAATGTGGATTGGATAGTATACGCAGTCCAGCCCATTACAAATACATTACAGCCCATTCACTTCCAACTGGTCAAGCTTCTTGTGAACTGTGTGTCTCCAAAACATCCTATTAATGCTTCTGGATCTCCCAGCATTGCTCGCATTTGTAACTGCATTAATCATGAATTATTACTGTGTAAAGGAATTTTGATATAAACAGGAAAGAACTGTCAGACAAATAGGAGACATTATGAGCACATTATGTATTACCAGAAAGGAATGCAGAAATTCATATCAATATAACGAGAAAACTGAAAAAGAAAGCGGGTGCCTCTTCAATGGCTGGCTGCTATACTTCAGAAATCCAGCTCTACATCAGCTTATAAAAGGGATTCCTATGCAGAGTTAAAAAGTGTTATCCCATGCCCAAACACTGTGAGCTTCACAGGGTGCCTTTCGATGGCGCCACTGCTCAGAGATTGCACAGAGTGTGGGGGATGAGCATGTTTGGATAAAAAAATAAAATCTTTCTCTGAAGAAACACTGGCAATCTGTTTCCTTCCCCTTTTATCATTTTGAGTAATAGGTCCTAGGTCTTTCCCTGCTATGGGCACACATTTTGTCACGCAGCTGGTCTTTACAGACCATGACAAAGGAGCTTCTCCTAGCAACGTTACTGCTCCAGCACCTTCCCATTCTACAGGCCAGACCTCTGAAGCACTGGGTGGAGGCAAGTAATGGAATGGCAATGCATTCATCCGTGTAATTTCACGCGGGGGGGTGTGTGTATATATATATATATATAATTTCTGCTCAAGCTGTTCTACTAGCCCTCCTCACATCCACAAAGCATTGCACCACGTTCATCTCCCCAAGGGTTTTGTCCCCTTAATCATTACAGTAACAGAAACCAAGAGAAAACCACATCAATTTATAAATACAAATGCTGATTTATATTGGTTGGCTCATGAGTTAATGAACCAATAAAGCATTTGACTTAAAACTTCAGCCTGCAGAATCCTCTGTTCTCACGCCATAGGATCCTGCAGTGTGGGGATGGGAACATCCCCATGTCCCCGTCACCAAACCCACCTCCTGCGCACCCAAATCTTCTGCACCTTGTCTCATGGACACTTCTGCAATTCTTCTGCTTTGTACCACCTCAGCGACCTCCAGGTCTGTAGGACACTGGTTTGACCATTACTGATCAAAGAGAATCCAGTCTCATATGCATGGATATGCAAAAAAGTTGATTTGTGTAGAAGCTCCTCAAAACCAAATCAAGCACACACCATTTTATGTGGCCTTCAGCTTCCCCCTTGATTTACAATGACAGCTGGACTTCTTTGACTCAAGAGCAGAACAAGAGCAGTGTTAAAATACATGTAGCTAAAGCAACGTTTACGGACTCCTATGCTACAGAGTCACTCAGCCCGTTCCTGCACTACAAAATCCTTCTAAAACAAAAAGCTTAAGTCAGCATCAAAATGGCTCTGGAATTGCTTCTCCCAGCAGTGGAACAAACCGATGTGAAGCACACCAGAATGACAGCATTGAGCACTTCCCATTTTGCAAACTGCAAGAGAAATAGATGGTAACAAGATTCCCCCCCTCTGCCCTTCACAGTTTACTCCGGGAAGGAGAGTACAGGTCTCTGCGTCAAATTAACGCCGGTTCTGGTGTTTTAACAACTAACTTTAAACGTTTTTCTAACCCTTTCAATTTAACCTACAAAAATAAACTCTCTGAAACAGAAAGAATTAAATAATCCTCTTTCCCCTCCCCTTATATGCAGTGTCCTTACTGGACTTTAAGAAGAGGAAAGTTTAACTTGAATGGTTCACAGTTGCTGCTGCCATCATTTAGTTCTGGCTTTGAAAAAGCAAGATGCGTAACTGTAGTAAGAGAGGAGTAAAGGAAGAACAACTGCAACAAAACGCAACTGGTGACCAATGCCAAGTTTCACTTGGAAACTTGCCAGAAAAATAGATCCAATGGTGGTTTTATCACGCATTCTAAAACCTGTCACTGCTTGCAGCAGCATCAGCCATTTGCGCCTTTTATCAGAGGCTGACAAACGTGTTTGAAGGCAAAAGATGAGAGGAAGGAAAAGGACACACAAGAAAGCAAGAATGCAAACCTCATTTTAGGTTTAGACATTTTTCCCCTTTGATGCAGTCCAATCAAATCCTGCAGGATCAGAGGTGCCATGGCATCCTGAAGTCCCAGGAGACTAGAGGAGTTAAAGCTGGCTCTGCCAGTGCACATGGCAACCTCTCCCTACCTCTATTTGATGAAACACAGTGACAGCTCATGGGTTTATTAAAGACACAAATACGTGTATTGGGGGTCAAGAGCTATTCATCCAGCCATTACGTCAAGAGAACGTATTAGCAGTACACAGGTTGCCACAGAGAATCTGCAATAACAAATCCAATTTATGTTGAAGTGCACAATATTTCTGAAAATATTGAATTGTCATTCAGTGGTAAGAGAACTTTGTGGTCTAATCTTCAGATTGCAGCAAAGAGGAAAAAGTTTATACATCTGTTAGAGAGTTGCACATGTTTTACAGCATTTAAGATAACCCCATAGTTGTTTCCTCCTACAATTTCTTATTTTGTACTGAAAATACTGATTTTTCATATTTTTCCATCTGTGAGTGGTTCTCTGTATTGCAATGATGCATAAAAAATGCACACAATTATTTCAGTGTAGGTGATCTCACATACATTTTTACATATGAGAAACCACAGGCAGGGACAGAACTACATTTCGTTATACTTAACTGTCTTAATTTAAGCAACTGCATCCATACACCAATGTCTAAATATGCAGCCTAGTTATCAGAGGAGCAGGTCTTCTGCAAATCACTGGATGCTGTTGGTATATCGCAACTCTGAAAATCAGACCACTTATTAATTGTAATAAATTTACTACTATGTGTAGACTTAACTGAAAGAGTAGTTTGAAAACTCAGAATCATTACCTGTAATTAGAAAAAACCAAAGCAAGCCCTGACCAGTATGTTTTCTTGTTGTATTAGAAAAATCATCTCTATAGGGTGGGGAAGGAGAAAACAAAGCACGTCTTTTATTGTAAAGCTCTACAGTTAAGCAGAACAAAGGCTTATCTTGTACTACTCTCAAAAAAGAAAGATCATTTTTGGATTAATAAATCTAAATGCAACAACCACAAGAGAAAGTTACTAGAACTGAGAGTTAGATGTAAGAGGCAGCTAGAAATTAAAAAACAAATACAGCTATACTGTTAACTGTCTTTCAACACAGTATTTCAATACAGTAGCTTATTTTCTACCCCAGCCTTAGTGTTTTGATTTCTAAATCACTATAGCAATTTAATAAAAAAGCTAGTTTCACTAATTGAAATTAAAGGCTAATTTTACCAGACCATTGTATAGGCAGAATACAGAGGGCAGTATTTAGAAAGCTGGAGACTGGTGTCTGCACACAGAAATTTAATTAAAAAATGAGTTTCTCTCAACTGTTTTTATTAGATATCAGCAGTTTACAAATTTGAATTAAGAAATAAAGTTACAGAACGGAATTAGCTTGAGCTCATTTTTGGTTGTGAGGTTTTTTTCTTCAAGGTCATAATTATTTTTATACAGGATATCATCAGCAATAAATTCTAGACTGTCTAAAACACAGCCCCACTATTTCCTCATTCAGTATTTCATAATTTATCAAAAAAATAAGATTGTTCTAAACATTTTTAACAAGTATTTAATTAACTACTCTATTAGGCCCTTTATATATTTTAATTTCTTTTTCAATTTGTACACAATACAGATTTTTAAAAAGCACTTAAGGATTCTATATTGCAATTTTTTGTAACTTTAAAAACAAGGAATAAATAGATTGTTCCCATGACAAGATGAAATCCACTATTCAATATACCACGTGTCTTGTCTTCTCCATACCTCACATCTAAGCATACAATCTTCTAGCAGGAATATTGTTTTAAAACACTAATTCCCCATCATTTTAATGCACATCAATTTATGACTGCAAGAGCTTCTACTTCCTGATAAGCGCAGATTTAACTTAATTCTATATTTTGCTACAGTCCACTAAATACCACCTCAGCATATGCTTAATTTACATTTTTCTCTCCACAGCTCATAAGATAGTCAGAAGACAAGTTATGTCTGGCGAGTAAGGATGCAACTGCACTGAGGTTTCTGTTAGGAAGCCTCATTTCCAATGTACACATTCATCATCCTTTCTCTTTCCTGCCTCACAGCCAAAACCAGTAATAAAATAAAGCTTCCAATATCTAACATTAAGGTCCCTAAGAAATACAAGACTGTAAAGGGAGGGGGAAGCATATGCAATGTAACAAGTTGCTACAAGATCTCTGCTCTGTAAAGATGAAACAGCAGTAAGAAGAGACTGAGCCAGAAAGCTGCACAAGGGAACAAATATGCTGGAACAGGTAAAAATATCAACAGTCTTAAGGCAACCTTCATTTGAATCAGCAGTGTGATTACTTGTATAGCTGAAGAAAAATCCTTCTTTAGTGTACTTAATTATGTTGATACAAAAGATGTTATGAACCATATCGATCCTAGAAAAGTAAAAAAAAACAGACAGACATGAGCATGTTTTCCATTGAAAGAAATTAGTTTTACTTACATTTGTGAAATAAATAGTAGTTTAATTCTTAAAGACGTAAAGAAAATTGACCAGTGCTTGCGAGAACTGGAGTATACACTTAAACTCCAGGATAATTAGCCTGATTTTCAAATACCCGAAAGCTCTCACTGAACTCATATAGGAAATCCAAACTAACTGGAGCACAAAGCATGCTTTACACTATTTAGACCAGAATGTCTTAATTTTGTGCACAAACATGGATCAAACGTATTACTGTCAAGCAATTAAAGAGACAATACAAGAGGTGGGCTAAATGATCACTGTAGGTCCCTTCCAACTAAACTATTCTATTCTGAGTTACGAACTCTTATTACTTTAAAAATAAAGTGACAGCAAATAACTTCCACATGGAATTTTTGTTTCAATTGTAAGAAAAGAAATAAAAGAAATAAGGGAAAAGGCAAAAAAGATATTCTAAGGAAGGTGAGCTATCAGCTACAGATTTATTTTTAAAAAGCTAAAGATCTACTGTCTACCATGAGAGGTTTACAAAGCTCAAAAACAAATTCATTCTTTTCTCCCTAAAGATGATTCAACGGCAGGATCCATGATACTAAATCCCTACAAAAAGACTTTAACCGATGGTTAATATATTGTAATATTTTTACTAACCTGTATAGATGTCATGACCCCATTAGCAAGTACAGAAAGTTTTCCAGCCACTGATTTCACTCCTTGTTTAAACTGAGCTATATCAGGAGCTGAAGGCAAGACATTTGTAATATTGTAGCTTCCTGAAAGGAGAACACACACACACACAAACAAGAAAACAGAATTTTATATTAAAAGCAGCCCTTTTTCCCCCTGAAGTACAATATGCTACTAGGACCACTAAATATCAATGTCTGATCGACACTGTAAGAAACACTAAGCATAGATATCAAATTTCTTAAACGCATCTTCCTTTTTTTTTTTTTTCAGTTGTTCATAATTCCACCCTGAGTGTCATCTTCGACACTTTGTACTCCCAGCTGAGCAATTAATGTTTGGATAACATATGATTTATTCTGCACTTTCAGTCTGCTGCAATGTTACTTGTCTTGTATCCTAAACAGCTGTTATTACCTTGCAATTTAAAGATGAATGCACTTCAGTGATGGCCGAAGTGATGAACCCTATTTGTGCGCATGCACAGGTATGCTTTGCATGCTGTATATACATGCATATTTTGCATTACTACATCTGAGGCTGGGAAAATTCTATAGAAATTATAGTAAAGGTAAGTAAGTAAGCTTTAAAACTCCAAAACAAAGTTGGCAATCCAGCCTTCCTGAAAGCCTTAAAACTTAAACATAGTTCTTCCAGTAAGTGTTAGCTCTAGTGCTATTATGAAAAGTACAGGCCCAAAGATTACAGAAATCAAACACGTTTCAAAACTAACTGCATGATAAGTATTAACATGCTAACAATTACAATCATCCACTCATTTGCGAAAAGAATTACTGGCATGCCCCAATATTAAATACCTGATACTGTAAAAGGCACAAATGGCAGTAAACCAGCAATCACAGAATTACGATCTCGGGAATAAGTGCGGCTCCTGAGAGGAAGCATTCCAAAACAGACCGTTTTCAAAATGGAGACTGCAATCTGTAGCCTTAATTTAGACACATAGCCAACTGATAATCAGGACCAGTCGGGACACAACCGGTAACTTGTGAGCAGTTGGACAAGCTCGTCCTGCCGCAGACTCCAAAACCTGCACAACTCTAACTCCTTTTGACAGCAGCTCCATACAGAACATTGCTACACGCTGGCAGCCCTTTCTTCTCCTTTTTTCTTTTTGAACAGGGGTAGAGGAGGAAGAGAGAGAGAACCTGCTGCTCCTCTTTTCATGGGAAATTAAAGGCGCCTGCCTCGTTAGCAGGCCAAGCATACATTACTGTAGATAGTTTGATTTGCCTAAGCTAAGTGGCCGGTTCATAGTGGCAGATGCATAGTCACATTCAGAGAGCTTCCCACCCTGTTCTTTAAAGCCAGCTAGTAGCTGTTTCTACAACGCACGGGCACACTTTTTTATAGATTATTTTAAAAAATTCACCATCACTGAGACAGCCCTATTTCTGAACTGTAATTTTGACTTCCTTACGATCTGTTCCACTTATCAAATGCTTCAGCATTTTTGTTGTTGAAGTCAGAGTCATGGAAAGAAAACTTGCAGATATAAATAACCTGAGAAAGCTCTAACCACTTCTCAGCCACATGAATTTTCTCATATTTTTCTGGTCATGTATGGTTGACTGAAAAACTTCTTGTAAATGAGGCAGGAAAGCATCTCCTTTTCTTGTGATCTCCTTCAAAAGCAGCATCTATGAGTCAGCCATCTGACATGCCATCTTTCATAAGCAACAGGTCTGAAATAACGCAAAGTAAAAGCCTTTCTTGCAGCCCTCTCTTTTTGGTAAATAGCTCCTACAGCATTCTGTACAAAAGCAAGCATCCCAAAACTCTTCTACCCTAAAATCTCAGCAGTACTCATAAAAACAACTTTAGATTCAAAGGACATTTTATTCTGGCAAGGACCCCACAATTACAGCAGCGGTTTTGTTGCCAGTTGTTGACTGGCTGGCAACCAGTCTCCTGATTACCTTTATTTTATGGAACTAATGATGGCCTTGGCAGTAATTCAACACCAGACAAGCAATCAGTGCTGTAGAATTTTTCCAAGAAGGGCCATTGTCAAAAGATAGTCTTTGGGGTGGGGGGTGTAACAGAAAAACAGGCAGCAAAGGAAGATTCTGTAGATTGAATACAGCATGAATTTATAATATACAAACTAGTCATTCCTGGTGTATTTTTTCCTCATTATTATTCTAGAGCAGTTAATAACCTACAAAATTTAGCAGAAATTTAGTCTTTGTAATACAACTTTAAATTTACTGTTGGGTTACATGCCAGCCAGAGAGTAACTAACCTCAAGTTGCAGGCAGTTTTTTTTCATTCCATTATTAGGAATCTCTGCATTCCCCCACAAGCCCCAAGAACATTTCCAAGTGGTCAATGATGAATAATCATGTGTGCACAATTCACGTACACATAGTAAACGTTATATAATTGCCTGTAAGTACCCTTATTCAGACTATGGTGAGAATTTTATCACATATATATGTATGTGTACATAGAAAGACACATTCATATACACATATACACACACAGATATATAACACAATTTGCCCCATCTTTAACTTATATTTACCTTTTCATTCTCTTATTCATGACTGTGTAAAACCCCCACAAATTACACAAATTAAAGGAACAATTAATTCCATATAAAATAATTTATATGCAAGAAAGTTAAAAGGATGAAGTACTATTCAACAATAGCTAGATAACAAAATAATGTTTGTTATCACAATTCCATATATTACTGAAAACATTATTGTTTACAAATTCAGAAAGAATCACAATTTCTTTGCTTATTTTCCCATCATCTTTTTTAATAAAGTATGACACCATGTTGCAAATACTCTTTCAACTGGCTAAAGTAACTTACTGTGATTTCTGCTTTATGTCTCCTCCCCTCCTGAAGTTTGTTGTTTGTTTGGTCTTGTTATGTTTTGTTTTGGTTTTTAACATTTTAATTGGCTAAAATCCAGCCTAAGTAACTGGTAATAGGAGTTATTTCTCTACCAGCCAGTGTATTCAAAACTTGCTTTCGGCAGATCAAAACTGAACAGTCACATGGCTTTTTTTTCTTCCAACTTTTCCAAAGTAAAATCAGATGCCGCACACTGTTTGCTTTTCCAGCTTATTTATACAATTACTCACAGATTTCAAGTTCTTCAATAATTCTTTTTTTCCATTTCTTCACAAGTTACAGAATGAAACCCAACTGATCAGGTCAATAAAATATTCCAATATTTCTTACCTTTTCTATTTCACATTACTGCACTATCCAAAAAGGGTGTTGGAAATAAAACATGAGAGATTTTCAGTAGCCTAAGGGGCTACTTTTCAGTCAATCTAACCTAATACTTCTTCCTTTCTAATTTGATCTATACACTCCAATGTAAGGCGTTCCAATAAATCTTTTAAACGGACAAACCAATTGCAAAATTCCCTTAATAATTTGGCAAGACCGGTGTTAGAAGCAGATATCCCAATGAACGGATATGCCATGCAACGGATTACACAGGAATTTCAAGCCCACTAACATTTTATTAATGATTCCTCTTATATTTGATATTGCTGTGACAGCTATTTTCACATATATAAATATGTTACTTATGGTAACTGTCCTGGTTCCAGCTGGGACAGGGTTAACTTTCCTCCCCATAGCTTGGGGAGGTGTGGTGCTGTGTTTTGGTTTGGTATGAAAGGAGCGTTAATGGCCCATTGAGCTTTGGCTGTTGCTGGGCACCGAGCAGAGCGGGGCTGGTGGGCCCAGCTGGCCAATGGGGTATTCTATACCATGTGACATCATGCTCAGTATAAAACCCGGGGCGGGGCTCACGCGGTTCGGGACACGCGGTCGGCGGTCGGTGAGCAGTTGCACTGGGCATCGTCTGCTTTGTATACTCTGTCATTGTTGTTGTTCCCATTTGCTATTACTGCTGTTCTACTTCTGTTTCATTTCAATTATTAAACTGTTCTTATCTCAACCCGGGAGCTTTCCTGCTGGTATCCTCCCCGATTCTCCCCCTCATTCCACCGGTGGGGGCGGGGGGGGGAAGAGCGGCTGCGTGGCGCATATTTTCTGCTGGCTGGGGTTAAACCACGACAGGTAACTTACAAAAAAATCTACCTGATAGTCAATTTAGGTGTTGTCTCATTTGTTTTTATAATCAAATACTACAGTTTTTCTTTGATAAAAATTATTTACGATATAGTTAGTCTATTATTTGGAACAAGTCACAGAAAAAAACCAGTATAAAATATTGAACTTACTGAAGTGAAAATACAGAACTTGAATTTTTTGTTTTGATTTGAATAATGACTACACCTGTTATGCTTGTTTGACCTACTATCAATACTAATGCATACTGCACTTTGCACACTTCTTGCAGAATACAGCGACAGCTAGCTGATAGTGGAACTACAAGTAGAGTTCCGGAGCATTTCCCACTGCATGCTACAGTTTCTCACTCTGTTCAATATGTACCTGCTGGTTGTTTTTTCTGATCTTCAAACAAGTCAGCTGAACTTATAGAGGAGCTTCCAGAAAGTCTTTCTAGTCGAGCCCTTGCTTCATACTAGGAAAGAATTGAGAAGAAAAAGTATTGTAACAGTATGCTGTCATCTTTTGAGATCATGTCAGATAATTCGTAAGATTATAGGTACAGTTTTAGAACATACAAAACCAGCTGAAGTTGACCATTCTGAAAGCTGTTCCCGTTTTGTAGTTTTCACTTGACTTACACCGTGTGAGTTTCTCATATCTCAAGTCATTGCTGAGTTGTTCAGAGAGTGATATTTACCACTGCAACACCAAGAGGACTACTTACTGTTAACTACCCTAAAAAAGGGGATTGCTCAAAAGGCAGAGGAGAATGAACTATACAGCCATTAAAAACAACAACTAAAAAATGTGAAATGCAGTGGTTGGGTAGGATAAGGAAAAAGCACTGCGGTTAGCATCATGTTAACCCTTCTAATCACATGATGCTTTTAGTTCAACTTTTTCCGAGTTCCTTGGGAATGGTAATACATTGATTCTATTTTTTTACATTACTATTTACATTGTTAATTTTTCATTAAAAATAGATTTTTTAAAATGACGCCTCACCTCCAAGATTCAACATAATATTAATCTGTTTTTTATTCCTAGGCTGATTCAATTACATGTCATTTGTTGAACCATTTATCTGCTTGCTTAGCCTTACAATAGTAATAATGTTTTCCATGTAACAAATACAGAGGGGACAGCTGTTTTAAAAATGGTGTGTTAGCATCAGTTTGGGTATTTAGAACAAAAGAAGTAAGCCTTCACCCAGCAGCAGGCTGATTCTTTCAAAAAATAAAGACTGCTCAGTTATAGTCTACCACTTCTATCAGAGAAGAATGATGTTGGAGGTAAGGTCCTACTTGCAGCTGCAACTTCTTAGGAAATACTAAACTATTAGAGTTAGCACAGACTTGTACGTTTCTGTCAAACAAATATTCAAGTGGACGTAATTCTATAAGCTTACTAATTCTACCAATCTCAACTATTTATTGCCTTCTCTTTATACAAGAACACCATGTTTATAGTCAAAGAATATTTTAACATTCAAAAATATTTATCACTGCTTTCTACTTACATCAGCAGGATCTTGCCTTCCAAAATACATGTCTGATGAAATGGCTTTTACATTGCCAAATTTTTTTTGTGCCTCATCTGTGTTTAAAGATGGTTCATATTCAGGCTTACGACGAGGTGTAGGCCTAAAAGAAAAATAAACTGCTTAGTGAGCGTAATTTTTATTTATATCATCGAAGAATGCAATAAATCAAACAAGAAGCACTATCATCTCTGTTCTGTGAAGCCTAAAAGTATAATTATTATCTTCTTCTTAATAAAAATTAAATCAGTATGAACCCAGGATAAAGAAATTCAGACAACTAAGTTGATATAGCAGCAAATAAAATTCCAGTGATGGTTTTACAAGAGGGTGAATATACAGTATTTCAAATTCATTAATCCTCTGTCTTTATTTTCAGAGTTCATTCAAAAAGCAAGCCAAAATTATGTCAACAAGGACAGAATATTTCTACAAAACCTCAAAAAAACAAAACACATCAGTGAAATTCAGATTTAAACATAATAATATAGAAAGGTTCAACATCCTTTGAACTGTCACTGCCTTCTACCTCAAACATACATATTCAACACTTGCCTTTTTCTTTTTTCTTTTTTTTTTTTTTAAATAAATGTACTCAAATAAGGAAGTAATAGTGTTATGGACGTGAACCCCTATTTTGTGTAATATACATCACTGGTCCAGTCCTTAGGAAACAACAGAACATGCCTGCGTTTAAAAAAAAAAAAAAAGTTGTACTTAAGTGTACAAACTGCATTGTACAGGTAAATGAAAATACAGGTAATAAGAACAGAAGCAGAAAACACCAACCATGCACACAAAACCCCACATTCTTATATTTTCCACTTAATTACAAAGATAAAAACACAACTGTCAGAAAAAAAAAATTTCATTTTTTATCATCACAACAATTAGACCTGTTGTTTTCAAGTATCTTCAATACCTTCATCCTGAAAGCTGAGTTCCCTACAGTTTCATTCATTTGGTAACTGGTTTCTGCTTCATTCATTAGGCAATAAACAAAGCAAGTAAAGCACTTATGCTCTCAGAACAGTGCAAATATTTGAGTTTCTCTCCACTTCTTTGTCTATTTCTTTTTCTGCTGACATGCTTTGGAAATTACCTCCAGTAAATATACTCTACAGCACTGAGCAAAACAGTGCTTAAAATGTAAATAATTAAACATGAAATTCAGCTTACAAAAGAAATTCAACCAGGAAGTCCCTTGACTGCTAATGAAAGTTATGGCCAAATTTTCCCTCTAGACTGAAAAAAATCCCACTACTATGGACAGGACTTAAATCCTATTAACAAGTTCGGGTTTGCTGTACAAAAATCAGTTAGGTTTTCTTTGTATACCTGTCTGAAAATCCTGTACTTTTTGAAGTTAACATTACATCAACATCTTTACTGTTACTTTCTTTCTTCCAAAAAGAATCTGTATTGTCATCCCATTTAGAGAAAGTGCTGCTTCTCAAATCTGAAGAATCATAGTACCTAAAATAAAAGAAGAAAAAAAAGTATTGAAAAAGTAGGAACTTTATATTGTTAAATAAATATTGCTTTAGTAAGTGTTTGCTAGCAAGTAAGTTTTCAGCACAATGGTAGTTGTCAGTGAATAATTTGGATTTCATAATATTGGTTAGGAGCTTTGTGCAGTTGAATTCAATGGATTTTTGGTTTTCTGCACACGTATTTAACCAAATGAAAAGTTCGGCCTTTCTTTAGGCTGGATATGGTCATGAATATGCAGTGGACTGCCTGAAATATCTGGTCCCATCAAAAACAGCAGAGCAAAGTTCTCATTACTTCAAAGTATTATTTCTTCTTTCGTGTCAGACAAAGCACTGGGAAAGACATTGTCAAGATACCTGGCTGGTTTAAGAGCTTCAGGAGCTAAGAAAACTTCAGGATGGACCCTGCGAGCAAGGTATCATGGTGATCCTACAAGGTAAGGTAGCCTGCTCATAAAGGCCTGGTGCTCTCGGCACTCTTTACTAAGAGACCAGCTATGAAAAAGCCACCACAACTTTCAAGGCACTTTGAACACTCCAGAGATCCAAGAGCACCTAACCCACGGCATCCAATTGTGCTGTGGTTTCACATGGCGCAAAGTTTTCTAACTAAGAGGCTGACAGTGGCTAATCTCACAGTTCCATACAACTCACTCTATAAGCTACACAAGCAGACAATCTGTTTTCCGAGGCATCAACATAGTTCAGAGCAGTAAGGAAAGCTCTTGTCTCTGGTTCTGTATATATTTTAAAATACAAATATTAGTGTTAAATATCTTTGACCTTTGTAACATATTTTATTAAAACAATGCTAAATAACATATTTCTTAAAAGTGAGTCTTAATTTAGTAAAACAATCTTCTCTTGCATATCAAAACTGCAAGGAAAAAACAAACAGAAAGGAAAAAAAAAAGGAAAGCAGCATATTTGTCAATTCCAGTGCTAACTTATCTTGACCTTTTCCCCTTTGATTTCAATATGATACACCTGTTTAAACTTATATGGAAAATACTTGAAAAAAAACCCAACCTATTATAATGCCAAAGATTAACAATTTGCCTTTGTGGTTAAATAAACTTTCTTAAAGCTTAGATACGACCAGGATAGGCAGTAAGATGATCAAAACGACAGGATGCTAACAGAATGGAATCATTCAATAGAACAAGCACAGGATATTAAAGTCCGCATCTGTATTTTGTGAAAAACCACCTTTAAAAAAAAACATTCTCCATGTTTGTGTTATGAATAGTCAGGACTACAGTTGTTTTTGCAGTTTGTCAGCAGCAAAGCCTCCCACCTCTGCACATGTAATAGCAGGGACAGGTCTGGAACAAACTTCTAGAAAAAGCAGGAGTCTCTCCCCTTCTCTCCTGACAGACAAAGGGAAATGCATTTAGCGCTCTGAGCAAAGAAGACTCACTGCAATGCAATCTTCCTCTTCACAGTATCAACCCACAGAGCGGGTGCTACACCCAGTAGATTCCTGAAGGTATTTCTTCCCGCTAAATGAGGCTTTTTGCCCCCTCCACCTTTTGGATACAGATGGGAAATCCAAAGTAAGAGTCATAGATGAAAGTTGAAAAAAAGGAAAATCACAGAATCTACTTTTTGGGGCACATTACTATACCAAGTCAATCTTTCACTGTTCTTGTGAGCTTAGGTTGTTTTCAGAGCAATATCACATGTAAAATAAATAAAAGAAAAGCAGAAACTCCCAGAGTGGTACAGCACCAGAAAGTAGTTGGTATTCCAAATTTCTTCCTTCAGCTGCCTCTCTCCCTTACCTCAGCTTAGAAATATGGCAAGGCACTACATGCTTTCCTACAACCAGGGTCATTTTCTTTTGGTCTGACTTCTCAGTTTCTATATCATATGTTCCTACGGTAGCAGAGTGTAGAAGCACAATATACAATCTGCAAGGAAGCTACTACATAGCAACGCTCTTATTCCTGCCCACCTAATGAAGAAGCCACAGCAATCTTTAAAAGTTCCATATGGATATGTAATAACAAACAAGGTGTGTATGTGTGTGTGTATATATATATATATGATGCTATCCAATCTCACAATGGCCATCAAAACCACAGGATGGGGCAGGGGCTACAAGAGCTGATTTGAATAAAATTACTTATTTTCTCCATCCTTTCCTTTCAGATTTTCACAACTTCGCAAAATACTTCTTCAGTATTTGGATGGAGCAAAGGGAGAAAGAAAAACTGCTTTTAATAGAAAATAAAATTTTACATGGTTATGTTAATAAAGATTTTATTAATTGTAGCAAAAAGAAAAATTAAAAACCAAGGATTTTGAGAGGCTCCAATTATATATCTAAATGTTGAGACATTTAGCCTGCTTAATTTACTTATCAGCACTCTAATGTCCAGCATGATTATTTTGCTTTTGGGCATATATGAAGATGATATTAAAATTACTTTACCTCTATTTCAAAGTCACAGCTTGGAATAAAGGATAATAAGCCCCTTACAAACCTTACCAAGTCCAACAATCTGACTTTATCCTTTCTTCAAAGAGAGTGAATTTGTATACCAACTCCAATTAGATTTTACTATTGCTATAACTAGAAGAACAAGAGCCAGGAACAGCTAGGTTACAATTTATCTTCTAATTATTGAACCAAAACACATTAAAAAGCCTCTTCCATAATTCATCCTTTGCCTGCTAGTAGGCTTATGAATAATTTGAGAGCAGTACAGTTCTTTCTCTTTCAGAGAAGCACTGAAATGATACGTTTTATTTTACAAGACTGCTGCCAGTTTGCTTGGTACTACATTTGCATTTCTGCCACTAGTGATTACACTACAAAGTAATGACACAAAAGCTTTTGTGTTTTTATTTGCCCGTCTACAACTAATTAGGTACGATTTTTCATGTTTCTGTGGCACCAATCCAATAAAGGCAGTTTATAAAAGCAAGACCTGTTTCTATCTATCAGTCCAGAAACAGCTGTTTCATTGCAGTTACTGCCTGTAGGACTAATTCTTTTTCTTCTCCCTCCCCACAGCAGTATTTTATAATTTGCGTTGCATTCATGCTCTGATCAAAAATTCATCAATTATTTTTTGCTTACATTTTATGTTCAAATACATAAAAGTCCATCAAATAAGACTGTAGACATCTACACAATATATCCAACACACAATACCTCAAAAAGATTTCAGTTTTTGCATTTGGCACGCGTCCAGTTAAAAGACTGATGCAATTGTAGTACATCTAGTATCAGGCTTCAATACTCACTTAATTTTAAATTGAAAGTTGAAGACAGTACCACAAGGGGGGGAAAAAAACCCAAACAAACAAAAAAACGCCGACATGTGTGCAGACATGTCCAGTGGTCTTCCTTTTTCATCTTAAGTTCCAAATATATTGTATATATTTGAATATGTAACTTGCATACACTTCTACCCCCACTCAAAAAGCTTATACATTACCTTGAACTAGAAGAGAAATATGAATCTTCTACATCATCAGTGTATTTTTTCTTCGGCTTTGCAACTGCAGGTGTTTCCTGCTCTATTGTTTGCATATCTGAGGTGACTGAGTGAGAAACGCCACTGGGGACAGGAAGAAAATAAGTATGTAAGGAGATGACAAAGTTCACCCCCTAAAAAAAAAAGAAATGAAAGCCCAAATCTGGTTTCTGAAGCTTGCTGATAATGCCCAAGCTACACAAACATTTAAGAAGAAAGGAGGAACTTTAAAAAAAAAAAACAAAACAAAACAATCCCTGGAAGACTCAACTGTAGTTCTCTGAAGTAGTGACAGGACTTCTGAACACACAGACCATTCCAACAGCTGGAAAACACAGCAATGTGATTTTTCAGAGTTCCGGCTTGTAAAAGACAGACTATACTTAGGTTGGTACTGTTCACTGAAAACATCTTGGCTACCTTCCTCACAGTCAGCTAATGGAGGCAAAGATACTACAGATATCCTTTAGTTTAGGTTAACACCTGTCTGGCAGGTTAGAACTTAAACCTACCAAAAGCAATCCTGCCCCTTCCCCCTGACACATACTAGATTCTCTGATGATATTGTTTAAGTTTCCATAACACACTTTAGTGTATTTTTTCATTTCCTAAGTAAAATGAAGGATAACTGCATAAAGCCACAGAGTATTTTAAATACAGTTTATAGAACTTCACACACCTTCTGTTGCTGCCAAACCCCATGCCAAGTCTCTCCAATTCATTTTTCTTCTTACCAGATAGATTTAACTTTTCTTCTTTTGTTTTAATATCAAGATCTCTGTAGGCCAACCGTAAAGATGATACGCTAGAACAAAACATACAGTTAACATACAGCTGAAAAATGCTATGCTGAATGCCCAACTCAATACTACTGGTAGAAAATTAACAATATATATTGTAGCACTGTATTTTGTGTGTTCTGTGTTTACTGAAAATATTATTAATTGGATTAAACTCCAACTATAAGGATGGGAGAAAGCCAGTAGAGAAGACTGTCTAAACGGTACCCCAGTCTATGTATGAGCAGGTAGCCTTTTTCAAAACAAATGTGAAACATGCTGCTGCTGAAGTTCAGGACATAATTTTGCATCACCATTAAGTCAACCTGGAAAAGTCTTTTTTCCACAGTCCTTATTCTATGTGATACCAAATAATTGTCAAAATTATCCAACTCTGACATACTACAGTACTGTGGTACTAGTAATGTTTTCCTCTAATGTGCAGCTTGGCCCTGCTACATCTCCCTCTCTTCAGCCCCCTCGTGCTCCTAGTGGTTTTAACACTTGCTATGCATGCACTCTTGAGACAAGTGCTAGAGGCAGACCACATGTCTTCTTTATTAATGCTGCTTTTCCCTGTGCCCAAAAAGATGTCTCAGAAGAGGGGAGGAGAGAGTCTTTGTACTCCCAAAATGGAATATATTCTGTATTATGAAACTTTGAAGCACCCAGAATTTATCATTTACTGCACAGCTGGCAACACAATTTGTCATCTGAAACATCCTCACAGTTCAGTTATAGTTTTCTGAGATGCCATGAACTGTCCTGTACCTCAAAACAATCTTAACTCTTTTCCAGTAATACCAGTGTAGCAGAGACAGATGATTTTAATCTTGATTACAGAATTGTAGAAACACTGCTTAAATTTAATTTGTTAGGTTAAAAGGGATATAAATAGTAATTTTAATGAGCAATGCAGCAATATTTTAATTCATAAGTTGCGACTGGCATAAAGTACAAATGAACACTATCAGAAGAAAGGTAAATGAAATTTAGGAGGCTGCTGGTAGACGTCCTGCTGCAAGTACTGAAGTCTGAAAACCCTTGTAACTTCCCCTCTGTTTTGTACAGAAGCAGGAATGAAAAGCAAACAAGTTTTTGACCAAGGAGTATTTTCTTCCAGTGTGTCTCCTAACTATTTGATTACTGAAACAGGCTCTTCCCGGCTTGATTTTTTCTGGTCCCATGCATACTGACTTAACTTTAACCAAGAGTACAAGATGCCCTACTAAAGTTCATACCCTGCTGGTTAGTGCATCTCCTGCAAGACAGCAGCTGTGTGGCTGAGCCTGTCAGAACAAAAAGGGCACAGCATCCCGTCTCCTTCCTTCACAGACACGGGATGTAGGTGCCAGCCTGCTGTAAGGAACGGGACAGCACTCCTCCACTGACGAGGCATTTCAAAAAGGAGGAGAGCCACCTCAATCTTGCAATGATTAGGTATCTTTTGCCTGGGGCTTTCTGAGGACTTGGAGCCAGAACTAAAAAAATCACTACCTTTTATGTTCAGGTGCTTATAATAATAGAAGTCAGATACAAACCAGGATGCATCTGTGGAATGACTTTTGAAACCAATAAACCCAGAAAAATATATCTTCAAAGCACAGAGTATGTTCAGGGAGGTTTTAAATCAATTCTTACAGTTTAGGACCAACTGTTACACAGAATATTGAACATGTTCTCTAAAATTCAACTTGAAACTGCTACTGATAAAATCTACCCAGCACTTTAAGTAGGAAGATTAGCAGCCCATCTTATGGAATCTGTTTTATGAACATCAAAAATTTTATTTGCTGTTGATTAAAACAAATAGGGATACTGATAATTTTTTTTAAAGAAACTCCAGTTATCTATTCTCTTGCCAGTGCACAGCAGAAAATAAAGAAACTGTATACCAATTATAAAATCACATTTTAAGTTTTAAGTCTCAGGACTCTTTCTCCTAGGACTAGACTACAAAACCATCGCTTCCATTCCTGCCACATAACAAAGCCACATTGAATTAATTTACTAAAGCTCATTATTCAAGCTTTTAAAATTACAATTGCCACACAAATTAGTTGGAAGCAAATGCAATTTTAAAAGTATTCATTCTTCTTTTAATTTTGGTATATACTGCCATCTACAGTTAAAAATCCAAAAAGTTAATCTCAAGAGAAATACAGTTATCTTGCCTCTACTGGGATCAGATGCATAAACTGAACTATATGTGCACGCTTCAAGTTTGCAGACATTTTTAGAGGGTTCTGGCCACTGCAGAAAGGTTGCAGCAAACTTATACTAAAGGTTGCCTTGGATCTATATAGATTTATACATTTCTGACACAAAACCCAAATTACTACTTGGGACTTTCTTCCAAACTGAATTATATCATTAAAGATAGTATCATTAAAGATTAATAAAAAATAATAATGAACAATCATTTTTCTTGTTGTTTAGTAGTCTGTTCCTCCGAGTCACTCTACTGGTAGTTTTCGGCAATCACTGAGTGTCCTGGTTTTGGCTGGNGTAAAAATACTTCAGGAAAAGTGAATGATCCCCTTGAGATTAATATTTTTGATGCACACAAAACATCCATTTTGGCTACATAAAAGTGAGCAAAAGGAGCAGGGAGGAGATTATAGACCAAAGAGCTTGGTACCATGAGCTCCAAGTGATCCTGTAACTATGTAATAATTCAGAACGTTTCTCAATAGGTCATAAAAATGATGCATCTTAGCACTTAAGAGAGGATGTTAAGCTTTACAACAGTAAAAATGTACACTAACCAGCTCTTTAATAGTCTAATTTTGATGACCACAAAATGTTAAAAACCAAAAACACGTAGCAGAGAAATGTAGTGGAAGGAACAGAACAGCACCCTCTGAGCTTTAGGGCTGAGTATTTATTAAGACAGACTAACAGATTCGAGGCCTCAGACAAAAATATTCAAAGGGTTTTGGTGAAAATGAAGCCAGTTCCAGTATAAAAGAGCTGAAACTTAAGCAGGCAATTCTAGCCATACTTAAACTACCCCCTGCCTTCAGCATAGAAACTCTTACCCAATAAGTACAAATAAAGCTGAATATTTGTATGTTCCCTATGCTCTTAGAAACACTGTTTTAAATAGTATTCAGTTCATTACACCAAAACAAAATAAACCAGGTAACTAGCATGGGGTAAAGAAAGTTCAAGAGGCAAAAGTCTTCTGTGGTAATACTTAAAATTTAACATAGTTTAGATTTATTTCACATTTTATTCATATGTATCAGTAGAATGTCTCCTTAACTTCTGTGTTAAATAAGAATAAGGTTATTTTTAAAGGTACCATCGGGCTATTTCCACAGTAAATCATCAACTGTAGAAACATATACTTAATGGCAAAAAAAAGGTCAATGAGGGAATTACTGTTTGGCCTACCTCACCCACATTTGGGATTTTTTTTAAAGCAAGAACTGAAGTTTTATTTGCATGAGCTAATCTCTGGTAGTATTTAAAATGTTGACAATTACTTCATTAACATGAAATTAGGTTTCATGTTTTACCATTGTATATATAATTCATACTTACAGTGGCTCTTCCTTCTCAGTTTTCTTACTGCTATGAATATCCTCTTGTTCCTTCATTTTATCTACAGCTTGTGCTTGTTTTTCAATCTCATTAAAGCTTTGGCTGCTCACTTTTTGTGCCCCCAAACCACCTTTTTTGGCACCAAGCTTGATTTATTGAAAAACAAAAAAAAAAGCACCAACATTATAACTGAGACAATCACCTCAACTGACTTAACAGTCAACTTCGAAAGCAACAGCAAACACTATACTCTGTTTGGGAGCATATGCAAACAGCAATGAAAATTTGGAGCAGAGAAAATATTTTTTCATGTTTTGACCCTCCACATACTTCCTCTATTAACTCTTACAAATTTAGTTACTTCTGCAGTCAACTATCATAGGATAATGAAACTATTATAGTTTTAATTGTTTAGAGGTTGGCATGTTCAAATAAATGTTATAATATATAGCATAACTTTAGTTTCTTAATAATGATTTTGTTGCATGGGAATAACATAATAAAATTTGTTGCAGTGGAACCATTTGGTGCTCACTCACTTAACTCACAATTTACATTTAGAAGTGGCAATGATTCTTCAATTAGTTCTCACTGGCCAGTGCTAGCGTGTTATCTTTGTTCACATTTTTAATAAATGTGTACATACGTATTTACTGATTTATGGTAGGAGAGCAATATACAAGTTTTGTATATACATGTATGCATGATTAGCCGTTGCATGTGACAGTGCATTGTAAACTTTTTTTAGATGAACACACCAGCTGAGAGGTTCTAGTTTTGCACTCATTCTTTTAAAATAATTCTATTTCTAGTTCATATTACTTCAATACAGGGATACATATTCTTTCATTTTAATTATCAAAGATTTAAAAAACACTTATTACTACAAACATGAGTAGATACAATGATGCTGATTCAGACAGTGGCGCAGCACTCAAACTGCTGTTCTTAGTCTCCCGTGTGTTTAATTCCTCATCTGCAACACTGCAGCAATATTAATTTTCACAATACATTTATCTTAACTTTTTAATGCCTTAAAGTCTTTATGTAAAAGCTCTGGCCTATGTACATACAGTTTTAGGCTCTGACACTACAGTTCACAAACTGTACATGCACTTGTGAACCCAGTTATGTTCTTCTTACTGTAAGAGAACATACCTGCATAAACCATTTAGAATAAGAAATTCCTCTTGTGTAGTAGGGCCCTCTAGTGGGAGCAAGAAATAATAGGTTTCGAGCTAAATGACTCTTCTGCTCCAATAAATCTTCAAAATCTTTTGCCATACAACAGTCCAAACTTAAAAGAAGTGACTCCCTGTAACATATTGTCACCCTAATAGCCTAATATTAGGGCTATTTTCTTGGGACTCGGGAGCCAAACATTCAAAACCCAGCTTCTCCTAGCTAGCTTGAGTTAACTGGAGTTGTCTTACTCAGTTTTCAGGTTCCTTGAACCATCACTCTGAGATACTCAACTCTCCTCGTGCCTTCTTCACAGAGACCAGATGCCTAAGTGTTAAGACCCCATGCAGAAACAAGTCCGTAAACTATCTTGAATTGAATGCAGCCACAAGTTATCTATAAATACAACCAAATACCATACTGCTATGTGGCATGACATGAGGACTGCTCCAGAAATACATATCTGAATGTCTCAAACTCACCTTATATTGACAGATTATGCCACACACGCATATTTAGCCACCCAAAAGTGCTTTTGGAACTCCCTCTGTTTTCAAGATTTGCTACCAAAAGATCTCAATGGCAACTAACTGCAGTGAAAACCTGAAGAAGCCCTGCAACCCAGCATCACAAGTGAGAAGAAGGGTTACAGGGCATCAGTGGAGTTGCAGGGACAATGGTTGTGAAAAGAACTGAAGAGAAGTGGGATACAGACCTTGACATCAATATATGCTTTGACATGCTTTTTATTTTACTCATTTTTTAAAAGATATCACCTGCTGTTCAGGACCAGAAGCACAAAGAAAATGACACTTAGATATACATGTGGAAGTCTAGACAGTTCAGTGAGCTACATACACATAAACAGACTTAGAATTTATCTGAGGTCAAAAAACAACCCACGGATCTGAAGCGCTCTACCACGTAACAACAGTAACCTGTTAGACAAATCCATCTTGACAATAATCTATTTTCAAACAGACCATTGGCTGTTTTTGATATAGAAACAGTTTTCAATTCCATTTTAGTTTCATAAATCATTACTGATACAAGCACTATTTAGTGCTAACTTACATGATACATCTCCATATTGCAATCTACATATTTCCAGAGATCTATAATACAGATAAAAATATGTACTATTTATATACACTTACCCCCTTCTTAGCTTGATTCGGCTTCTTTTTTATGAAGGTGGTGTTCTCTGCAACGATTAAATGTACATTACTTGACATACAATTTTATTAATTCCAGAACTGCAGAAGATAATTTCCACAATATCAGTCTCAAAACAGTTTTTGGAATTTATTTTAATGCCTTGAAGTGTTACAGTTTCTACACTAAGAGACTGAGATACTAAACTGAGTTACAGGCAACGGAGCTGTGACTATCTCCAAGAAAATGTGGGAAACTGCCTCTGATTGAGGATATGGCATCTCTTGCAAATACATAATAGGAATAAAATCACAGCTCAATTTTCAGCTGTAGATACCTGCTAGTATACAGAACAAGAATGCGGGACTTGCTATTCTGAATCAGATTAGAGGTCCACCTGATCCCGTACCACTTCCAAGATTAATTGTTTCCTGGACAGAAAGATATTGGCTATGTTTAAAACCACCAAGGATACAGATAAAATATACCTGTATCACCGTAAACAAAATTGCAAACATTATCAGAGGTGACAACATACTCTATCATGAGATTGAACAGCTTTGTTCAACTGCCTAAGTACAGTATTGGAAGTTTGAAAGTTACAGCCTTAATGCTTTGTATTAAATCTCGAAACACAGAAAAGAAATGAACCTACATTCTGCTTTGCATGAAGTCTGACACAACTCCTAATCTTTATATTTTTAATGAGATATTTTTAATGAGACCCTAATAGGAGTCACTACATTCTGCAAGGCACTGTATTGTGCCTTCTTGACAGCTACCCTGAGCCAGGGTAAATCTCCCACAATCACAAGTTTTCAATCAACAACTCGTACTGAATGCTTGTACATACAGAAAAACTGGTTTGAGCTGAAATTTAGTTGGAAACAGGCATACACAGAACAGAGATTCTTCACATAAGATAGAACTTGTGATGTCCAAAACAAACCAGAAAGGCACTTGTTTTATGAGAACACGTGTTAAAGATACAAATGACAAAACCAGGAAGTGTATGCGGTTAACTATTTTTCCTAGTCTCCAGCTCTTAAAAACAAAACAAAACAAAAAACAAAGTGAATATAAAAACAGTGATGAAGACCTTACCTTCTTAAAGCACTGAGTTAGACCCGGCCACAACTTCTTTACTACCCCTGTGCTGCTGAGAATCAATGCTTTTTATTCTCAGAAACCTGCTCCTGCAGGATGATCCTCAAAATGACAAATCACTGATGTATTCTATTCTATTCTATTTTCCTCAACTTTTTTTTTTACGTCCTTATAATATGATACACTCTTCAGTGTTAAGCAAATTAAGACTGTGGGTATTAAAGATACTGTATTACAAGTACAAGATTTTTGCAGTTCAGTTTTCTGTAAAGGGAGCAAAAACTATGTCTAGATAGAAAGAGTGACCTATCTAGATTAGTACAAGATGCGTTTGCTTAACATTAATGACAGCACAATGCTCTATTCAACCTATGTGCTTTAAATGCAGAACTTAAAGCAGTCTAATAGGAGGTGTAAAATATTAAGTCACCTTTATTAGGTGTGATACCTGTAGCATTTAAATTCATCAGTTTGGCTAAGATAAGATAGATAAAACCAGAACAACACTGACTAAAATGAATTTCTCAGAAGGAGTTTAAGAGAAGAAGTTGTAACACAAATTCAGATGTTTCAACTAACTCATGCACGCTGATACTAAAGTAAAAATTCCACATCTCTTCCCAGTCACACATTCTCTGTACAAACAAATATTTAAGTATGCTCTACTGGCTACTATCTTCTTCTGCTTACACTCATTACCTAATGCAGCTTTTGGTGATGTACTAAGGCAATCAACACTTGGTCCATGTTCTGGTTCTAAAACATAATGAATAACAAGGGTAAGAATATCAGAAGGCTCTTTAGAATGCTTAAAATACCAAAACACAACTCACGGTACTCAGGGTACTGTCTGATACATATAGTGTAACATGTTATTTCTGTGACAGCTTTACCAGTTACTAAAAGAGCAGCAGGCACCCAAAGATTCATCTGAAGTCTTTTGAATTGAATTTTAATTTGGATTTCTATTAAACATTACTAAAAGAACATGCAGTCTCACACATTCTAGCATAACCCTTCTAAAAAGTCCTTCCTTTCCAAAATTCTTGTGTTATTAGCATAGTTAGGTTATTTAACTACTAAAGTAGGGTAAAAAGAGTCTAAACAAAGAGACTACCAGAAAAATGCAGCTTATTGTTAACAAAGAATCAGTCATACCTTCATAGCATTCTGGAATATTTTCTGAAGTTTTCTGCTGTAGAGAAACTGGCTCTGGCTCTGATAACACCCACTCTGTATTCTTTGCCTTGAAAAAAATGACAAAATCAAAAGTGCACACAAAATGGAACACAGCAAATAAATATGAGCACTGAGCTCAAAGACTGCCTAAGCACCACTGATCAGTTAATAGTGGATTCTTATGATTACAGCTTCTAGGTTTAAAACCTGTTCTCAGAAGGGCAGTTATTTAAGTTACAAGAAATGCCTACCTTTATTAAAAACAGGCTGGTTTCAAACCACTCCCGAGCACCTGTATTTCCCTCTCAGGAATTTCAATATGTTTACCATCCAAAAAACCAATATGTGTTTTAATTGTGCTTTAGATTTATTTACTGTACGCTGGCTTTTAATTTTCTGTACTCATAACAGTAATACAGTACAGGAAATCTGGATCATTTATTTACATATAATCACCAAACCTTCTCCCCACACTAAGCTCTTACACTTCCAATTTTCTAACATTTAATTTTTGATCGTGAGCAGTCCTTCCAAGTCTTCCTGATGAGTTCTCCCACTTCCCTCAGACACATTCTCCTCAGGCAGGCTTGTGACCTAGTCACAACAATATCTGCTTAATATTATCTTTTCCATCAATGCTGTGCCACTGCCAGTTCATGCTTATTCTTCCCTAAAACCTCAATCTCAAAACTTCCTGACATCTCTTTCTCAAAACATCCATTCCCAAATAATCTCTTGCTCTGAGGTACACAGACTGCTTGTCTCTAACCTCCTGCCCTTTGCAGATACTCAAAGTTTGCTGTGAAAATTTACTTTATCCTACCCATACATTCTCTTAAGAGGGTTTGTATCAAGTTCCTACTTCTTGTCCTCAACCTCAAAAATATTTACAATACTTTTCTGCTTAAACTTCTTTTTCTTTAGCTTGTCTCAGTTTATGTTTTTCCCACTCATCTGAAAGCGTTCTCCCAGGATGTCTTTTGCAAACAGAAATACTCCATTTATTTTTCTACTACCAGGACAGATGATCTTCTGGTGAAGACACTAGACTAGAATTCACAATAACTGGGTTTTTTTTTGTCTTTGCAATGAGCATTTATGAGTAATACAGCAATCTTCCCAGACCGTAAAATGTAAATATTCTTTCACTGCTTCAAAGATGCTGAAATTTATAAGACATTCAAATATTGGCTGCAATGTAAGTTCGTAAAATAAAACAAATAAATAGCAAAAAGGCTGAATTTCCCTTTAAAATGCATCATTTTTGAAACCTCACAAACACAATAAAAAAAGTTACATTTTGAAATGTCACAACCAAAATAATAAGTTAAAAAAAAAATTCCTTTAAATTACAGCTTTTTTGTCCTTAAGCATCCCATATACACTAGAAAGTCACTAAAAAGTCATGCCATTTTTACTGCGTTCTTTACCCAGGTGCAGATATGAGCAACTTGCATAGGTTTTTATTACTGCTAATGCACATGTACAACCACAACGTCATGACAGAGGAATTAACATGCACATGAACTGGTGAAGAGTTTTCACAAAGGCTAATCTGATATACTCAAGCTCTATCCCAAAATATGCCTCATGATCATACTTGTGTTTTAGGTGTTCACAGACTGCAACTGTACTAGAAAGCAATTATACTAGAACACTTAATATTTTTGCAATATTTATGAATACTAGGTGTAGTAATAACTTAATTGCTCTAAGTTTAAGATCACAATTGCTGAAGTTGTTTTCACTGGTATTTTTCAAATACCAGACTCAAGAGTCTCTGAAACATTAATCTGTGCAATAAACACAGCACCTATCACCTTAAGGAGGTAGGATCAAATAAACAAAAACCAGCAGCAGCAACAGCCTTCAGAAAGTTACTTCAACTTTTTCAAAGAGGATGTAAATATTCTGGAGGAAGGAAAAAAGCTTCTGCTTAGCAAATGTTTTAAGAACTATTAAACCTTACTGATTAAAAACCGAAGTTATCACATAGTATATTTAAATCAGGGCACTCCCAAGCAAGGAAACATGAGTCCGAGTGGAATTGTATGCCTACAAAAAAACCCTAGTTTCATTCCACATTTAGCTACTATTTGGGTCATTCTAAGCTACCACATTAAAAAGTGGTTCACACCCAGGAAGAATTTTGAGACTCACAGAAGGAAAAGCAGATAAATGTTAAGTCACCGACCCACTCTTTCTCTAGAAGGTTTTCTTTCAGAGTTTAATCTTCATCATAGAGCACACAGTTAACCTAAGCGTTTAGAAAGCTAACAAGAATTAAATACAGGTAATCTATACCTTGGGAGAAACATGGGATGCAAAAAAGTCTTCCTCTTTGTTTTGAGGTGACACAGGTGGCATTCCACATCCATCTGTCCACAGCTAGAATTAAAAGAGAGAGAGAGAGAGAATTTTACAGGACAATTCCATTAATATGTTTTTTTCAAATGCACTAATCTTAAAACTACTTTTTTTTTTTTTTCCCCAGGTTAAAAATGTATTGATTTTTTTTTTCCTGGTACATAATTTTTCCTTACAAATTTATTCAAGCTTCAATATATGACATTCCTTTTTTTTTTCAATTTATTTCATATATCCTTGATGTGTTCCTTCATATTACCCATTTTCTTCTTAACAAAATGCTCAGTATAAGTTCTGCTGTAGCCATACTGTCAATATTTAGCATCACCAGAGCTTTATAATAAATTTTTTTGTATTCTCACATAAGGTATTTTCTCTCTAATATTCTTATTTTGCCCAAAACAAAAAAAAATGAAAACATAACACTAGCAATCATTGGAAACAGTTTTCGGAATTGTACTGGTGTGGTCTGGTGCTCTGACAAATTTACCCAGCTACTCTCAGGATCCCAAAATCTCTGCTACAGTTAAAGCAGAGTTTTTCAAGATGCTAACATTTTTGAGCTATGCCTGGTCTAAGGGCGGGCTGGAGGGCCCACAGTGCCGCAGGTCATTCTTAGCATCGTGCAGGACAGGACTATAACCTGTGATCTGCACTCCAAAGTTATTCATAGGCAAATAATTTCTTCTGATTCTTCCTACTACGTGCAAAAGATACATGACCAAAAATAACAACCTCTGCCAAAAAGGTTACTGAATGTGCAACAAGCTTACCTCATCATTCAACAATCAGCTGAATCAGTAAGTTAGAGAAGAAATTTTTTAAAATATCACAGAGGAGGAGATGGTTGGTACTAAATCTAATTATCTGAATAATTTACTTCAGCAGTTTAGATAGCACATAATCACTTAAGCTTGCAGTACATAGTTAAAAAATGTATCTACTAAAATTTTTAAATAAGAAATACATAATTAATATCAAACAACTGGATGGAATCTGTAATTGAAGCAACACACTTCTTCAAAGTGTCATTTGGGGAACTTACCATCAACTTAAATGCACATGGCATATTATATTTACTTGAACGTGTTTTACATCTAAAGCTGTTTAGTAAGTCAAAAGAAATATTCTCTGAAGTTAGTGATGTGAACTATATTGTCTATGACATTTATAATATAGAATTATTATAATCCATTAAATTTCATGCTATTTGATGCATAGATCAGAAAAAACCCCAAGCTTTCTTCTTTTCTTTTAATTCCCACTCACCTGACCAACTTCAAACGAGTCAGTCACAGACTTTAACATGCTGAATTAAACTATCAAAACATGCTTTCTGTGTATGCAGAAGAGAACTGTTGTCAAACTTATTTAACACCTTAGCAAACTAATTCTGCATACTTTGCTAATAACTTCTTCCTGTCAGGAACTTTACTTAAGGTTTTCATAGCATACATGAGCTGTTTCACCATTTTTTAATGGAGAACAGTAAGTTCAGGACATATATAACTTGCTAATCTTTCAAACGTTATTTTTGTAGGAAAAAAGCAAAACATACATGTACCTGTTCAAATCAAACCCCACTTAAATCGCGAATATTTTGTAGTTAATTCTATTAGCACTTTTACATTTTTACATGCTGTACTTCTCAATAATAATTCAGTTCCAGAAAAGTAAAAATAAAACCGCTATATAGTTCATGGAGAAGTGCTGACTTTTTTTTATGCAATACCACTAATATAATTTTGGAACACACCTGCAAAACAAAGCAGTTTCCATTTTGAAGAATACCTGAAGTTTCTGCCTGGAACTCCTGTAAGTTACTGCAAATGTTACAATTGATGTTTTGAGTAAGCCAGAAGCGATCCTGAAATATCAGGTTGAGCTCTATCCCAGTGTTCTTTTTCCGAACAAAAAAAAGATAAGCTGCAAATAGTTTACACATCAGCTTGCCTATTCACTGCAATGTGTATCAGTACCTCCCAAAGACATATAATCTTTTGCATTACTAATTAGAAACTTAAAATGACTGTAGAGGAAAAGAAGAGAAAGCTTTTCAGAAGTCTAAACGACAAAGGACACACACTACTCACATCAGTACCATGCTTTCTTGTTGCTTGAGTTGCAAGAGATTTAATCTTTTCCTTGTAAAGCTGAGCACCACGACTGTTATACTTTGCATTGGTATCGTTTGTTGTGCATCCATGTTGATGGAAAAAAGCAGACTATGAAGCAGAAAACAGGAAATGCTATGAGAAACAGGTTTAATATCTTATGGCATTTAACATAAAAATATATTGCAATGCAGGAAAATATTCTGCTTCCCTATCTAAATTTAATCTTTTAAATTATTAAGTCTACGTAGACCTCCAAAATAAAAAGAAAACTCCATTCTGGCAACCTCTCCAATATAAATAAAACAACAGAAAAACCAAATACATTAGTGGGACATTTTAAAAGCATATACAAATACAAGCTTCCCATCATATACAAAGAATCCTAGTTCTGAAACTAACTGTAGAAAGGAAGAGGTAATTGATTGCCAATACCTGTGCTTCAAAGGACATTCCTGATAGTCTAAAACGCATTGGTTGGCTTCATCTCTAGCAATCTAGAGAGAACAGTGTATGTTCAATAGCATCAAAATGACTGTATAAAAATGGTCTTCCTTCAAAAGAAAAGTACATGTATGCACGTATATATGTATGTAGCTATATGCTTGTGTATTTATATAAAAGTATCAATGAAAAATTTTGTTCATATTTAGGATCTTAAACCAAAAGCAAATCAATACACTTTTATCAGAGTTCCAGAATTGGGAGAAAAACAGAAAAAAAGGAAAAAAAAAAGTTGTTTGAAAAATGAAGATGTGGAAAGGCTGGGCATTTTTTCAGTACCTAGAATTAACTAGCAAATCATGTCATACTTCTTGCACAAAAGAACACATCAGACTATTACAGTAAAACATAATAAACAAGTTTCTGATAGGATCAGCAAATCTAGATAGTCTAAGGTTATGACCTCATATGTTGCAATTGCAAAGCATAAATCTAGTATACAAGTACCAGACTTCATATAAAAATTAAGCAACAACCATGCAAGAGAGAGATAATGCCAGTCAACTTCTGTGATTACAACAGAACAGTTGTAAACATCACAGGTGCCAAAATTATTGTGTATTTTTGCATTTAAATATATATACCTATCGACTTGATATTCAGAGGGTTTTTTTTTAAACCCTAATTCCAATCATCATAGAAATTTATTCTGAAATCAAAATGAACTAAGAACGCTTCCGATTTTCTACCGATCTGATACATAGCTACGAAGCTCAAGACCGCTTTTATCCAAGATTCAGCATCACCAGGCCAGTATAGAATACAAATGATTAATGTTAATCTGATAGTGCTTCTAAACAGTAGTTAGTAAAAACAGAATTTGGCATTTAATTGGAACAAAAAGGGATTTTTTTTTAAACGCAATTAGAGGAAAAATGTTAATTTTATTATTTAAGTGTCCAGATAGTTTAATAAATTTGTCTTTAAAGTTTCAGGTATTAATCTTCCTAGGTAATCCAAAACAGACTATTGTGAATTGGAGATATTTGAGGGGTGGGTGTGGCTATATTAGACCTCTTGGTACAATATATCATAGGAAACAGTGACAATCAAGCAGAAAGACAAAAAGTCATAAAATTAAATGGTAAAGGTTTATCATTAAACTTCTGGTAATATGCTTTCTGAGATCAACCAAAGTACTTTTCAAACTTTGCCATCTCTTCCTTCTGAATGCCTTAAAACCTTTTGCTAAAAATGAAAATATTTTTCATGCAAAGTCTCCCTCTTCTGATTAGCCAATACTGTGATTTTCATGTACTAAGTGGGATAACAGAAACTTGATGAGTAAATTCATTTAACAGCAGTATTAATACAGTATTAACTTCGAAAGGATAGGCAGAAGAAAAAGAGGGAGAAGACATCACTTTATTTCTCAATGCAACTGCTCAGATCTGTAAACCAGAGATAGTGACTTGTTGAATGCCTCATTCAAAGAAAAGGGTTTGATTGGAAAATGCAGAAGTGGAAGATAAATAATAATGATCCTGAATTCATCATTCTTTGTATGGAAATAGAAACAAAAAAAAATAGAAAAAACAGCAGAATATGAAAGTGTTAGACTTAAGGAAAACAGATTCAGCAAGCTCAAAATTGTTAAGAAAAAGCAAGTTGTTATTGTTATGGAAAGCAAGTTTGGGTGAAGTTTCTTAAAGAAACAACATCAAGGACAAAGCACAAATGAAGAAAGGTAAGGGGTAAGAATTCATGGAATCAGGAAAAAAGTAGAAATTGCTTGGGGAAGTTGCATGTTTCCGTGCTGGATGGGTCAACTTAGGGAAGCAGTCTCAGTTGTTGGTGGTCAATCTTTGAAAAAACATGGGAAAACAGGCAAGATTCCGAAAGATCTTTCAAAGGAAAACATCCTCTTTTAAAAAGGAGATTCAGAACAATACAGCAGTCAACATAACTTCAATTTACAAAAATACTGTGTAACAAACTTATTTGTAAGTACATAAAAAATCAAGTTGAAAGTAACAGCCAATATGAATTGGTCAAAACCAAAACACTGTTATTTCCTCTCTGACAGTGTAGTATGTCTTATCCTGACTTCAGTTGTACCTCAGGTATAAGTCAGATCTTGACTTCAGTGGGACTTTTGACAGTGACATGATTTTTGGCATGATATTTTCATAAACCATTTAAGGATATATGGCCACAGGAAAATGCCTGTAAGCTAGGTTTACAAGCTGTTGGAAAGACATCGTTCAGCAGCAGTCAATGTTTCACTGCTAAATTAGACAGGTACGGACAAAGAATCCGATCTGGCCTTTTCAATAATTTTTATTAACGACTTCTAAGAAAAAATAAAACATTTGCAGATTATACCAAGACAGAAAAGTTGCAAAAAGTATGGAGGACAAAATCAGCATTCAAAGGAATTCTTACAAATGGGGGGGGGGGGGGAA
>VZTQ01001758.1:0-18266 GCA_013400755.1 Pelecanoides urinatrix
CAGCCCCGTGCGCGGCTCGCTCCCTCCGTGCTGCCCGCACCAGGCAGCGGCGGCGGCTCCGCACAGCGCCTGCTCCCCTCAGCGCGGCGGCGGCTCCTTCCGCTTCCTTCCCCTCCCCCTCCAGCCGCTGCGGCGGGGACCCGCTCCCTGCAGCTCCGCCTGCTGGCAGAGGGCGGAGGCGGCCGGCCCGGCCTTGCCCGCCGCCGCGGCCAACGGCCGGGGGGCGGCCCACTGCCCGGGGGTGGGGGCCGACCGGCGGCGCGCTCCGGCATACCCCAAGGGGAGGGCCGGCCCTGCGAAGGGGCTGGGGGACGGGACGTGCCGCCGCACGTTGGGGCAGGTGTCTGGCGGAGCGCCCCGAGGGACGGAGCTCCGCGTGCCCGGCCAGAGCGGGCGGCTGAGGCGGGAGGAGGAAGCGGGCGGCGCGGCCCGAAGCGGCACCCGGCGGCTGCGGGTGCCCCCGCCGTGCCGGGCAACGCCGCGGCCGTCCCGCCTGCCGCCCCCTCCGGCGGGCTGCTCTAGCGCCGAGCCGCGCCGCCGGCGGCAGCGGTAGCAGCCGGCCAGCGCCCGGTGACTTGCAGGTTTGCTGCGATTAGGAAGGGGAACGGGGAGCAGGGCTCGGGGGCGGTATCCTGCCGACTGGAAGCGCCGCTTCCCAGGTCGAACGAGGCTGTTCCTGCCTCCAGCCGTCCCCGCGCCTGCCTCCACCGCCGGCTTTGTGCCCCAAAAGTGGGGCTGTTTTGTTCGCGGCTCCTGAACAATTTCCAGTGCGCTCTCCCGACTTTCTTACTTCAAGCAGTGCCTCAGGAACAGGCACCGTGGGGTACTCCAACCCTCTAGATTATGACTAAAAATTAATCAATCGTGCTTTCAAATCTCGGTTTTGGTAGCCGCCTGGTTCTCTGCTAACGCGAATGTGATCACCAAGAGTTACTATTCAACGCACGCAGTGTGCTCTAATAGGAGATTATTTACCTCTACTCCTACAGAGGGAGAAGAACTACTGTGTATCTCTTGCTATCCTTGTAACCTCCCATCGTTTTTTTTCCTGATAACCACGGTTACAATGCAATCTGGAAGAGCTTCGTGTACCCAAGAAACACAAAAGACTCAAGTTTTCTGTTAACTGCTTATGAAATTCAAGAACCTTTCCACTGAAAGCGATTAATAAATTTCCATATTGCTAGAAAATCCGAAGCTAAAACAGTTTTCTGTAACAGAAGACTAAGTACTGAAGAATATTTTCAATTGCTTTTAGAAGCAGTTACTGACTGTATGGTAATTCAACTGATTGATACTTTTGTAAAGAAAGCAGATTTAATAAAATCCTAATTGCCTAAATTGCAAGGCTAGTCATACAGACAGACATTCTGCAACACCATGGTCTGCAGAAAAACCTCAGCAGCTTTTCCACTTTCCCAAGCAGTTCTCACTTTTCCCTGCGTCTTGCTGACTTGGAACTCTTCTCTGAAATCCAACAAGAAAGGGAAGGAAATTTTTTTCTTGAATCTATGCCACTGTTCTCGTGCAATCTTCTGTCCATGTGCCCAAATCCAAAAGAGGAATGGAGCTTTTCGCGTTATTGCAGGAGCACCTGTAAGCACTAAGATGTTGTAAATTACAGTCCATTTAGAAATAGGTTCACTTAGCTAAACAGCTGCAGTGGCTGAAGATATTGCATTTCAGACAAGTGTTTTTGCTTTCACAGTAGAACTGAGGGTTCTTCTCAGCTACTTCACTGTAAAATCAATTGTGGGGTTTTTTTAATGTTGTTATTTTGGGGTTGGTTTGGTTTAGATTTTGATTTTTTTTTTCCAAAAGGGTGCAGTTGAGCAATAGAGCTGAGCTAATCCGATGGCCTGCTGACACACGAGGCAGCACTTTTTCCAATCTTCCCTGCCCCAGTCTTTCCTGCTGTCCCCTCTGGTGCTCATCTACACACATGGTAAACCAGTTGGACTTTCTAAACCACCAAGAAACTGTTCCTTGTTTCTGGTGTGTTAGTTTTCAGCTAGAAAATAAGATGCCTTGGCTCACCACGGAGACTAACAAGGGAGCCAGCATGTGAGATGCAGGTGAGAGTGTTGCCAGTAGAGGGGAGGAACAAGACAATCCTCTTGGCAGCAGTAATTTTTTGGCAACAGGATTAAACCAGTCAAACTATATTGCCTAACCACACCCTACACCAGGATTTGCCTTGAATTCACTGAGGAGGACTTAAATACTATGTTCTGCCATCTTGCCTAAGAAGCAGTAATGTCTAGTGATGGGATGATAACAAAGAGCAACTGTTGTTAATGGTGTGATGTTTCAGGTAATGGTTCCTGCTAATGAAAGGGATACTCCCGAGGCTCTTGCCCCACCTCTACATGCCCCCTGCTTTTCCCTGGATTTAATCCAGCCATTGTGTATCTACAGGGTAGTTTGGCTCAGCTAACCTTCCAGAGGAAAATTAACAATATGCAAAGAAGAAAAAAGCAGTCCATGTGTAGTAAGTAAACCTGCTTGATCTCAGTCCTAAGACCTCCGCCCAAGAAAATTTACATTTAAACCTGGAGAAACCTGCTTCAATTGAAGCTGGCTGGCTGGAGCTCTACCTCCACTCTGTTGTCCCTACAGTTCAAAATCTCTTTTTTATTCATTCATGCTATCCTGCAGCCCCTTCCCCACAGTATCCTATAGCAGCTTTTAAATAATACCCAAGTATAAAGGAATGTGCCCCTGCCTAGCAGCACCTCATTGCTTTCTCCAATACATTTTCACTTCTAGTCAGTCTCCCTTGCTCCTCATATACCCTACCCAAACTATATCACATTCCTAAGTCCTTTGGCTGCAGTTTCCTCTGTGCTACAGCATCTATCTTGTACCAGTAATTAGTAGCTGCATTTATTATGGCCAGCCTTGAATATTAATAATTTATAGGGCAATAACAATTTCTCTGGCCTCATCAGTGTTGGTATTAAAAAACCAATGGTGTTAATGACAGCTTTTCAGCATGTTACAATGGGACAAGCTAAAAAAATACTAGATCAGCCCCCCTCCCCCAAGTCAGTACTTTCCACAAAATCAGGAGCCGAGATGTTTTATATCCCTCCAAGTCACTGAAACTTCAGCTTGTGTTTGTGCATAGAAAACTGGCTAAGACCACAAGGTCCAGCTTTGATGAAGCTGTTACATAGCTCATGCTTTCAGTGGCAGCATTGCTGTTTCTACCTATCTCAATCCATGAAATAGCTTAATTGCTTCTCTTATCACTAGAGCAAACTAAATGTGATTTTTTTCTGACAAAAGATTAGCAAAGTTCACTCTTCACAATTCAGCACAATTGAGAAGTTGATCCCAAGGATATCTAGGTTAGTTCTGTGACAGCTACTCTGGTATCTTTATACCATGCCCCAAGAACAACGTTAACAAGCTGTTACTGCTTCCTACCCAACACTGCCGTTAAAACACGACTTACGTTCTTGGCTACAGCTCTAGATCTACACTGGCTCTTAAAAAGGGCATGCAGGATGAGGAAGATTATAGCTGAATTCATCTCCAGAGTTCAGCTCAAGCTTGTTTGTTCTCACTCAAGGGCAGGTGTATCGGACTGGCTGGTTGTGTGGAATTAATCGGGTGGCTGCACAGTAAACCCTGGACAAGAGCAGAGAGACTTTTCCTAAAGCCAGCTTAGGTTCAGTAGGGTCAGCTTCCACAGTATGGCCCAAACCTAATAAACCGTCCTGCACTGGATGCGAGTTGGCTCAGCACAACACTCAGAAGTCTCTGCACTAATTACTTTACCATCTCAGTAATTTTGCTTGTAAGTACTTTATAGGTGGCCTTTTGGATTTTGTATTTACATATTTCTGAAAGAAAAAAAGAAAAAAAGAAANGGCCCAAACCTAATAAACCGTCCTGCACTGGATGCGAGTTGGCTCAGCACAACACTCAGAAGTCTCTGCACTAATTACTTTACCATCTCAGTAATTTTGCTTGTAAGTACTTTATAGGTGGCCTTTTGGATTTTGTATTTACATATTTCTGAAAGAAAAAGAAGAAAATTCCAACAATAGATAGTTACAGAAAAGAACTTAAAGTTATAAAAGGGAATTTTTTGTTGAGCTGAAAGAAAAAAAAAATTTAACAGTGTTAAGACCATCTTCTGCTTAAATATGTATACTTACACAGAATCACTTCTTGTTTTCTTTGTTATCGGTCCTGTTTTGCTGTTCAATTCTGCCTGCTGTATTCTCTGGAGAGCCCTAAATTGTAAATTTTTTTTTTTTCATTCATGTTGCCATATGTAAAGAACAAGTATGAGAAGGACTAGATTTGCCTTAAGATCAACAACAAAAAAGCATTTTCAAAATGTTTTTACCTGAAGCAAAATGTTTTAGATAAAATTGGTTTGTGTACAAACTTTAAAAAAAAAAAAAATTCTGCCTACTGACTCATTTAGGTGTGGCATCAGTAGCCAATTTACATCAGAGACTGTACAGGATTTTTGCCACAACTCTTGTTAAAATTTACAATATTATCAATTCAGTAATATAGTAACAAAATGCATGTTTTTAATAATATTTCCACTACTTCAAATACTACTTGGACAAAGACTTTACAGCAGTTATGGAAGTCAGCATACCAAAATTAATAATTAAAAAAATACTAAAATCATAATTGAAAAAAACCCTGCAATTGTGGTAAATTGCACAGGTTTATAAGTGGTCATCTGGTCTAGTATCTACCCAAAATAAACCCACTCCAGCCATAAATTTAGAATGCCTGTTTTTATGACACTTTTTTTTTTTGGTGGGAACAAGGCAGGGGGTAAATCAAAGTTATAGCTATTTATTAAACAGAAAGATCTCCAGTCATTGATAAAGGATATGTACATGAGACAATTTAGGAGTCTCATAACCCACACAGAGTACTGCAGAGTTAACTTGGGTTACTGAACGATGTCATATTCCATGTTGAAAAAGGAAGTTGCCAATTACAAAAGTTAAACTAATGAATTCCTAAATGTGTTTATTTCCATTTCATGCCCGTATATTTAAAGTAGGGGCAACCTAACCCAAATTGGTCTAAAAATTTGCAGTTGAGTAGATCTGATACTTATTCTTAATAATTAAATTTGTTAGGCTATATTCAGTACAATGTATAACCACTCCTCGCTCATGAGGTATTCCCATTTACACGGCTTTTTCTAATTTCAGTAGAGGCTTCAAAGTCACGTAGATATGAAATGATACCTAGACTAGTGCATTATTAAAAAAAAAAAATTCCAGGTTGGATCTCATTAAAGCAGTATACTAAGAAGCAAGATCCTCGTTTTTCAAGCTTTTCAACTACTTCTTAATTTTTAATGCTCAAGAACTTCAAAATACTTCAAAACTGAAATACAGGTGTCTAAAATACTTCAAGCAACTGTATTTCTTAGTTTGCTTTATTTCAGTTACTTTGAGCATGTTATTATTCTAGTGGATAAACTCTGACTCAGGTTTGAAGAAAACAACAGTCCAGACACTTCTTGGTTCTGGAAAATTTCACATATGTGAGATAGAGAAGTTTTGACTAAAAGGGATTAGAATAGGAGCTGGACCTATATGTGCCTAAGGCTACTGAAAAATTGAAGTGCATATTAATAGTTACCTTACTGTAGTGTTCACATCAGCACTGACTTTAAGAGTTAGTCAGCTTATTCTAGGCGTTTTACCCCTTACAGATGTTATGAACTCCTATCCAAACAATCACTTTTATCTTTCCCCTCTCCTTTAGAAAATTCCCTTTGTTACACGGAACACTCTCAGGTATTAGTGGTTCTGCATTAATACTTTTAATTATGTACAGCTTACATAAAGAAGTATCAGGTCATGGAATATCCCTGTTACTATTTTGACTACCTTGCATATTCCTTCAGGCCCTAGACCACAATAAAGGGCTCCATTGTTACTCAAACTGAACAGCATGTAGTATGTTCAATGTAAACCAGAAAAACACAGATTAGGAGTTTTCAGGTAAGATACAGGTGTCTAAATCAAAAAAAAAAAAGACCTGGCACATTTCTGCCTAGCCCTTAGGCACAATTTTTTTCCAAACAGAAAAGTTTTTTAAAGACAAACCTAGCCTGTGATTGGGCCCTCTCATAGAGGATATGAAAGATTGAATTTTTATTTAAATCTAATTGGTATCACACAGGCATGGACACCAGCACCACTGACAGTTTAAAAAGGAGAGATCTCTGTTCAGGGCTCAAATCCAGAGTGGAGGGTAGGCACTTTTCAGATTTAGGTTAACAATGCGATCAGGAAGCTTAATGTCTTCTGGAGGACGCTTGCAGAGCAGAAGCCCAGAAAGTGCCTCCATTACCTGTATCTTTTTCAGTATCTACAGAAAGAGCCCAGGAAGACTAGCCTCTGCATTTGAGTGTGCAAAGTCCAGGTCACACATGAAGTTCAGATTGCTACTGATCTGGTTTAAGAGACAAATTACCTCCACTACCCTGCTTGGTTGGAAAGCAAATTAATTATACTGCAAACAAACAAGGTAAGAGAGAGTACATTTTGCTTACTGAAAATTACTCACACAATGGGACACCAAAGAAGAGTTCATAGCTAAATAAATTTCTTATTTCTTGCTTCTGCAGTTAAATTGTAAAATCAGTCTAAATATAAAAACCTCAGTAATAGACTCGAAATTTAATTGAAAATATTGTCTAACTGAATTAATAGCTACCAATCAATTAGCATTTTGGCATGTATGAGTGCATTTCTTTTGTTATAGCTGAAAAACTCAAAGTAATCTTACTTCTGGTCCTACAGAGAAGGAGTGCACATTGGTGGAAACAAACACGCATTCACAGCATGAGCAAGTGCTACATCTCTGTTCCTTTGGGTTTAGCATTTTAACAGATACTCGGGGGGGGGGGGNGGGGGGGGGGGTGACAAGCAATGTATCACCATGGTAACCAGGACATCTTGTTTTAGCATGTACATTAAAAACCATGCAGGACAGAACAAAATTAGTCACCTAGAAAAATATTAATTTCTGGGCAAAACTATTCACAAACAATGAAAATGAAAAGGTCTTGACATTGTTCTGTGAGATAAAAGACAAAAATTGCTGTTTTTCATTTTTGACAGCTGACAAATTATTTTGAGCTAAGTTTTTCTTACTTGTAAGAATCAAATGCCTCCTCTCCTCTGCCCTCTTTATTCTTCTCCACAAAGTACTTTAAGATTTACTTTCTCATGTGGTGAGTTATTCCAAAAATGCATCTTACTAAAGTTCTTAATGTATAAGTTCTTTGTGAGTTCCAAGTGAGAAAGGAGGAACATATCTGGAAATGAAATCTTCTCAACTTCATTTATGTTATGAAAACATTTTGTGGATGGTGACTGCTTTATTTTTGCCCCTCCCATGCTGCTGAACAAATGACTAGTAAGAAGAATAAGTGATTTGAGATTCACTAGCATTGCAAAAACGCGTATCAAAACTGCATGAATAACCAGTGTATTCCTATTACTCCAACTTTACTTTTTTTACTGACAGTTCATTTCATAATGGTATATAATCAGTAATCACGTGTCAACTGTATTTCCTCATGTCCACTCATTTCAATAACCAAATTTGTATTTTATCCCTTTAGCTAATCTACTCAATCTTCAACAAGTCAGAAAATGAAATTTCTTGCTTATTCATCTTAGAAATGTCCTATTTGAGTGATCAAGTCCCTATTGCATTTTCTTAAGTCCACACATACACCCATCTACAACTCTTATAGGGAAACTTGTCATCGAGTAACTTGGCACGTAGTATCCCTAACAATCCATAAAACCTATCAGACACATCAGTGATATGTTTCTCACAAATGGACCTTTCTTTTCTAGCTGCATGTCTCAGCTGACACATTTAGAAGAGAGAAAAGCTTTGTGATACAGTAAATAATACCAGCTTTCTATGAAAAGCACGACTCTGCTATTGTAAACAAACATCCATAATATTAAATGTATTATAAACAGATGATGTTTTATCTTGCTGTGTGGCAGTGTTCACACTGTTTTTTATGGAGAAACAGCCTTGTCACCTTGTTGAATGGCTGAAAGCTAGGCTGAAGCTATTCTTAATTTAAGACAAGTCACATGTTTTAAACAGCAATATACATATTATAGAATATATTCAAGAAAACGAGTTATACTTTTAATTGTTAGTGAGAATAGGCTTTTAATTCTTTTTACAGAACAAGACTATTTTCTAATCTGCTAAGATTTTGAAAGCTAATATAAACCAAGTTTGTTTGCAACCAGATAATTTCTGTGACATAACGCTGAAAGTGATTTGTCTTTCTTTGTGACACTTCAGAAATCTAGAACTCTTATTTTGCTTCCTGCTACTAATTGTCAGCTCTGCATGGCTTAAGTATAGAGGGAAGCCAGAAAAGCCATCTGTTTGGAAGAATGAGAAAGCCTAGTTGTTTTACTCATTTCCTGGGCAAAATGAAGAGCTGAAAGGTTTTCAGTGAGAAAACTGCTTAAACTGCACTAAGCCAGATGTATATAGGGAATTCAAAAGGAATAAATGGAACAGAATTTTCTTAGTTCAGTATAAAATAGTTGTATGGCAAATATGACGAAACCACTTGCCCCTTTAAGCAGATAATCTGTAAGTTTTCCTGTAAATTTTCTAGATCTCAGGTTTGCTTTTCCAGATGAACCTATATGATGAATAACAGCATAATCTATCAATTTAAAAAAAAAAAAATCAAATGTTAGCAGTATCATTATAAATAAATACCTATAATACTAACTTGAAAGAAAGTTCTTGGCTTTAGTCCTTAAGAAAACTTAGGGTATCTTGTGTTAGAAAAAGCCAATCACTATATGAGTTTTGAATCTGAGAAGCAGGATTCTTACATAATGCATTAGCAGAGCACATCAAATTACACCAGATTTCATAAGAAAAATTCAGGCCTAATGGGCATATTTAACTTTTGCTCCACAAATGAAGACTGCTTCATCCACATAATATATTTTATAGCCAAACATATTTCTAACACTTTATGCTGATATCCCACTGTCAGTGAGACATACCCTTAATTCAACATACTTATATGAAATTACCCTGCTCTGGGGCTCCTTTTACCAAAATACGGGACCATACGAATTTACAAAAGGCTCTAAAAATAAATTCTTTCAGATGTCATTGAGTGTTGCACTCTGCTGGAAGGACAGATTTCTAAGAGTACATTATCATCTAGCCTCCAGAGTAGGGACTAACACACTACTACTTGTTAGCTCCCATCTTCTGACATCTCTACTTTGATAGCGTGGTCAGAAGTTAATTCCTACCAGCATAGCTCTGTTGATAGAACGGTAAGCATTCCCACATGACTATGTGACACCCAAGCAAAGCTAAACAGACTAGAACTTCTACATCAAATATGACATCGTCAGGGAGAAGAAACAGATTAATTAAAAAAAACTAAATAAATTAGCTTCCATTGACCCAGCTGCATATAGTAGGTTTGCAAGTCATAGTACAGTATCTAGACAGAACAGTAAAATTCAAATGCAAGGTCTCTTTACCACTGTCAGGGACATGTAGCAACAATGGGTGTGGCTGTTCTCCCTTAAATTCAGATTGAGCATGTTTGTAGTGTCTCACCAGAGAGCTTACCTTACAGCAGTTTCAGTCAAATAGATCTTAGAGGATGCCTTAAAACATGTTTTTGCTACATTCAGGCAGCTCAACAGCTGACAATGACAACAGTATTCAAATAAAATATGCAGAGTTACCAAAATGGTTCTGAGTTTGTCTCATATGAATTAATAAAAATAGCTTTTGCCCTTTTTCATCTTATCTTGATACAGCTTTTGAACAGTATATGAAGTCTCTAACTTATCTAGCAAACTTTCAGGCCATTACTGATGGGAAGGCTGACACCCATTACAGCAGTCAATTGAGTGTCGTTTATCTATTTGAAAACAAAAAACAACCTTTATCGGCTGTATCTACTCAAGATCTATTCCAACATAGAACCAAATGTAATTACTTTAGTGTCTCCAGCCACAGTTCAATTAAGAGACTGGAGAAATAGATTATGTGCATTTATATATGTATCTATCCCTACACCCAGGACTAATTTAGATTATACTTGCAGAAACAGCTTTCTGGACTACCCAAGTTAAACAATGCATTTGCATCACAGAATTGTCTTCAAAACTTCCTTCATTTCCTAATATGCCAGTCACAGGAAAGGAAGAGATTGGCCTTTAAGTCAGTAAAGTATAACATGGAATAATTTTACAGCCAACAAGCAGGTCATTTTTATTTGCTTTATTAAGCAGACAGACTACTTAGCTCTCACCTCTGAAGCTTATTATGAAAGTGCCTTATTTTCCTACTACTAAGCAATTCAATAGCTCTTCCACAGATCTTTTTCCCTCCAATTATTCTGTTCAGCTACATCACATAGTATCTGAAGCCCTCTCCTCGATGTTGGAGGTTCAGAGGAACAGTTAGCTATACTACTTGCAATAAAACTTCAAAAATCTAGAGAAATCAAGCTTTGAGCTGATAAATCCCACACACACACACACCCAGTTTTCTCCAGAAGAGAGGATTGAAGTTACCAGACTGAACAGCAGGCTTTTAACAGCTCAAATGTAGATTCCCAGGCCTAAAACAAGGACTCCACTGGATTTTTCCCATCTTGAAATGACAGCTTCCCTGGCACCCAAACACATTGCTGTGTTTCCTCAACTGGAAACAAATGAACAAAGAATTCAAGTAGTCTGGTGAAAGGCTTGTGGGGAAAAAAAAAAAATTTCCACAGCCCCTTCCTGAGATACATTCTTTCTTTGCTGCGAATCAGACAGCTATTCACAGTAAAGGCTTCTCCTTTACCTATACTCTGAAGTGTTGCCTTCCTCCAGCACACACAAGCCATCCATCTGGAATTCTCCCACACTGTCTTACTTTAAAAGGCTACTTCCATTTCTGTGGCCTAAAATCCTTTGTGGAGCTCTCAAACGACTAAAAGCAAGACAGTCATCCCTTTGGAACTGTCTGTCTTGAACACGAACACATCTATTTCATCTCTGCAGACTCAGGACTTCTTGTTTTTGTTTTTTTTTAAAGCATGACAAATAGTTGTAGTGTGAAGATGCCTTTAGCCGTGGTGACAGAGGCATTTCACAAACTCTGCTAGTTTAAAGTGTCTCATTAGTGATCTGTGTGCATCACAGTTTAAGATTATGTTTGACTAACGATTCCCAGACATCCAGTGGAAAAGATTGACAAAACTGCTAGAAGATTTCTAGATTTCTAATAGGCTACCTAAACCCAGCACAAGCCTCCATTGCTAAAGCTGAGGCAAATATTCCTACCCATCTAGGAAAAATTGTTCACTATTATCCAGCAATTATTTCCACATTGGAAGTCTTGCATCTTCAGCATTCTTTTAAGCAAGAGAACAACTTCATTTTCAATGCCGAGTCTTGTTGCTCTTCTCTGAAATAACCCCTCCCCAATGTGTATTTATCATCATATAGCATTCAAAATTGCGAACAGTACAGATGAGATATCACAACAAGCACCGCACCAAGTAGAGCAGAAGAATTACCTCCTGTGCCTCACATCTGATGCTTTTGTTACTATTAGCCAGAACAGGTTTTGTTTTGGTATCACTGGATTTTAGCTCTTAGCCTGATCTGCTGCAATACCCAGAATACTTATAACAGAACTGTTTCATTCCCCCAACAAGTTGATGTCCCTAACACTCAATCCATTTTTCTCTTGCAAGTTTTACAGGGGCAGTCTGTTCCACCATCCGGATTATTAATGAAAACATTGAATAAATTGGTAAACCTGATCATCCGACAGTGATTTAACCAAGAAAATATTTCTCAAGTTTCCAATTAAGAACATCACATAGGAAAAATTCTTCCTAAAGTCTGCAGATCTATTCCTTCTTATTTAGCTTTAGTGTGTTAGAGAACCCTAAGAATAGCTTAAATGAGATAAAACCTTAGCAAAAAAAAAAAAGTTAAAATAAGACAATATAAATCCAGGTTTAGTTTAGTCACTCTAATATGAAAAAAGGACAACAAAATGGAGGTGGGAAGTTAGAACAGCCTTCCATAGGCCAAGGTCAGCAAGTTACTATTGGCTGCTCATAAGCAAGTTACCTTTACCTCACTCAGCAAGGCAAGTCTGTAGTAGTCACTGATGTGTTTGTTTACCTTGTACATACAGAGGTAACTTGATATTAACTTCAAGTTGCCTTATCCACTAATATGTCCAAATGCATTGTTGGAGATTAAAAGTCTCTGCACACTGTTTCTTTACATTTACACCTATGTACATGCAAGGCTTCTCAGCTGCTTATGTCCCATGACCTCCTCTGGCATTTAAAGAACACTTACATACAAGTTCAGAAACTTAACAGGCTGGCCAAGAGTTACCTGCGATACAGTTTAAAAATGAAAAATTATATACCAGCCATATAATGATTGGCTTCATACTGCTGTCCATTTACCCCTCTTATTTGCATTGCTGTGTTTTTAGCTCTAGTTCTTCTCAGGTAGGTTGAGGGAAAATACTGGGATTTACATACAGACAGAACTGACTCCTCCTACATGGCACATCAGCAAGTACTTAAGGTTAGAGGATACTTTCTATAGGACTCTTATAAATGGCTTTTTAACCAGAATGGCTTTAAGTGCTTTACAAAGTTCAAAACCAGTTTGATTTTATACTAGATATAAAATTATCCAGAAGAATGTTATGTCGGCATTTTCTTACTTTGGAGCTAGAAATATCAACATCATTGCCTAAGTATAAAGTGATCAAGAAATATAGTTATATGGGTGTGAAAGCAGTACCACAGCATTACTTCAAAAGTTTTTGTATTGATGCAATAACAGAAAAACGTTTAAGAAAGTCCCCCCCTTCAATAGTTTAAATTTTTTTTAATTATTATTGATCCAGCCTTGAATAATGCTGCTTATTTGGTAACAATTATCAGGCAAAAACAAGAGCAAGTGCCATTCTGCATTCCAATATGAATCGTTCAGTTAAGTTTTGCAATATATACATTTTATCCAGTTTCTGACATTATAGGTCATCATGCCAATGAAAATTTTTAACAATACAATAAAATCTTTCAAATTGAACTGTTTATGAATGTAATTCAAGAGACCAGACAATTTATTTTCTGAAATTTAGATCACTCATGTCTATAATAATTTTACATTTCACACTTCATGCTCTCAAATGTTACCCTAGAGAAGACTAAATCTTTTTGTCACATATACTATTAAAGACACTAGCCAGGTTTATAGAGTTACAGAAGACTATAAGAAGATGTAAAATTTAGTAGGTAATAAGTTATGACATTTGCTGACTAAAACAATATTCAATCTACACTAATGTTTGATCCATTCAAATACAATAAGTATTTGGATGTTATATACTACCCATTTCATATACTTACAGTGCAAAATAAGTGAGAATTTTTTTCCTGAGCATTTAGGAAATTAAAATCCTTTTCCTTTGTCATTGATTGCAATCCATTTAAAATATACTCCCCATATACCTAGGCTTGTCAAGACTGTACAATTAAGACAGGCAAAAGTTTGTAGATATCAGAAGCACAATCAGGAATCAGAAGGGTTATCTCTAAAATTTGTCCCCATTTTCAAGTCTAAGGATGTAAAAGGATTCTGACATACCAAAAAGTTCAGAAATTACATTTTTTTCCATTGACCAAACACTCCAAAATGTACAAACCCCATGCCTTCCAAAACAGAGAAACAGCCTCTATTTAAACAAATTGTAATACATATTTCAACTTACTATTCCGTAGTTAATGTAATGCCCAGTGAACTGTGCCTCCAACAGACATAAGAGAATAAAACTTTTAGGAATGTATTTTGGGCATTTTGTAAGGAAGCTGGATTCCTTATCTTTTAATCTTTTTCTCAATAGCTGCTACAGACCATGAGTTTCTAATTCAATCTTCTCCTCTGTTTGCAGAATATCAGGTTCTACTGGAGGAACAGGTGGTCTGAGTATAATTTCTGGACCTCCACCATAGATTGACTGAAGAAAATTCCATGTTTCTTCAGATATTTGTCCAGAATCTGCACCTGAAAACATTTTTAAAATTTTAGTTACTATTTAGAATAATTCTTTCATGATTTCTTTGAAGTCTGTAACAGATACAAAAAAGAATATAGATTCAAATTTAAAACCCTAATCTGAATTTGTGCTTTATCTTGCCCCAACTACCAAACCCAATGACATATTTTGTGTTAACTTTATACTACTTAACACACCTCAAGCATAAAACACATGAAGGTTCTATGATAAACATCTTATCTGATACTTATCAGGCAAGCTGACAACTGGTAGTTCTTCGTACACAGGAAACAACGATTCATATTAATAATGTAAGGATATGCAGTCCCATCAATTACACAGTAAAGTTCAAGGACTCGAGATTCTTGTTTCATCACAGAAATTAATATTGATAGTAAAGAATAAAAGTGTGAGAACCACAGTGACATTCTCAGAAGCCCACAGAGAAACCACTATTAGGACACTAACAGCCCCACTAATGCTCCTTGTATGTAGCACTGATGGGTTAGCCCAATTTCTTTTCGTTCACTGATTAAAGTCTTTGCTTATGATTCCATTCCTCTGGTTAGAGGTCCCTCTCCTGTCTCAGGTCAGCATCCAACATGATTTTCCGTAACCTTTTATAGTGGCAAAGGGCAAGGGAGCACCAGCACATCGTCCCTCTAGGGGACAGTTGAAGTGATTTCTTCACACTAACCTAGGCAGAGAGGACAAATTTCTATTCTATCTAAATAGACCCCCTCTTCTTTAAGCAACTGATTAAAAACCTGCCCCGCAGCAAGTTTCCCCCAATATCCTTATTAGATACTATTAATCTGTCTTCTTAAGCCTAATTTCAGCACACTCCTACCTAATAAAAAAAAAAAAAAAANNNACCCACCAAAAAAAACAACCAAACAAACCAAAAAGCACCATAACAAGGGGACTTCTCCCCCTAACCTCCTATACTTTTCTGTCCTCACCACCTGCTCCAGTGTGCCTACTACTGTACTTTATGTGTAAAAAGTTTCCAAAGAGGAAGGGTACAAAGAGCTGCGCATTTTTTTACCTACACCAACTCACCCATGCAAAGCTTCATCTGGAAGTCATGATGCAGATCCTATGCTAATACTAATGATGTTATGCCTCAGTTTTACTCATTTAGGTTCAGGTACTGAAAAAACAACTTCCATCTCTGTAGGAACGGGAGTAGATCTTCACTCCCTTATCCAGATTCCAGCTTTTCTAATGGTCAGGTTTAACTGAACAGGCACAGTGAACTAATGCACTGGGATCGGGACCACTGGATCACAGAAATACGTAATACTGTACACTATTTAGTGGCACTCTCACCTCTTCTCTCATCACTTAAGAGACAAATTTTCCACAGCCTATGCATCTTCATTTCTACCCAAGTTCTAATTTGAATCAATGTAGCTGAAGTTAAGTCAACAACTGGCTAACTTGCTATCAATTATTGATTCTAAAATGATTTTTTTTTTTGCTACATGTCAGTCAGAGGCTTATACCTTGTATTTGAATTCTACATTAGCACTTAAATCATTAAAACGTACTGCAAAACTCATGAGTGCAAGAATTCATTCTTTTTTAAATACACTCTTGACATTTTACAACTGGTGAGGTTTATGCAGGGCCTAGTGACCTCCAGCGAACTGCCACTGCTAGGTCCACTGTATGCTGCGGCATTAAGTTAAATTGGGAAAAAATTCAGTTAAATAAAGGTTAATCTTAATGCTGCAATTTTTTAAGCTGAGCTACAATGAATTTAAATATTCACAGGAAGTCTAAAGTCTTTATAAAGCAGGTCATATTAGAGTTTTTTTCTCTGTACCTACAAATTAATAAATGGTATTAAGCATCTGACCGAAGAATAACAAAAAAATTTGTGTCTTCACATGCTAGAGAAGTTTTTGCAATGTACAGTGGCAAATAACTTGCAGAAAAGTGAGCAACAGCATTTGCTTACTGTGGTTTATTTCCCTGTGTTAGAAGTAGCTCTCAATTCAAATTAGGTTTCAAGATTCAAGTAACTACATACCAATATATGACACAGTCTAAAAGCCAAGCATCTCCCAATTTACATTAAGAAAACCCAAATCAAACCAAGCGATACAAAGCCAAAGCATACTTTCACCATTTTAAAGTTACTCTGCACCTCATTTTACACTGTCATTTGTACTTGGATTAGTCTACTACAGATAATAATTCTTCATTTTAAGAATAAGCTGCTCCCCCAAAAATGGGCACAACACAGATTCACTAGGAATTGCCATTTTATGATAACAGTTAAAAAAAAAATTAATAATAAATTTTCCAAACTTCAGCAAATACATCATAAAAAACCCAAAACTGCAGCAATATTGGACACCTACCTTGTTTTAGCACAGCATTTCCACATTTTGTTACTGCAATCTTAGTGTTATCAATAGGACCAGGAGGATCTAGTGTGACAGAAAGATGATTAAAATTGGGAGAGCTGAAAATAAATGGCAGGTTGGAGGTTCTATTTTCAAATGGAAGGAGAAATAGCTCGTTTGTTTACTGCTTGTTCTTGTGCTGCTTAACAGTACGTTCTAAGTTGTCAAAAGCTATTCAGAATTCTAATAAAAAGTAAGTTTTTGAAAGCATTCATGATTACAGTAAGTCTTCAAGCAACAAAAACCACAAATTAATCCTAATTCTTACCCCTAGCACAGTTGTCCTAGAACAGACTCAGACAAGATTGTTGAACATTTTATCAGTGTTTCCGTTTCAAAACTTTACAGGCACCTAAAGTAGGCTAAAGTGATATTATTATAATTGTTACTCAGCTATCTACAAGTTTAGGATGTGACAGTGAGGTCACCTTTTCTCCAGAAGCTGTAGCATTATCTATCAGTTCACACAGCAAAATCCATCCTCCCTGGTACTTAGATCCAATTTTCCTGCTGCTGCTAACAGCAAACCCCATGCAAACAAGCAACAATCTTTCCACAACTATCCCATTATCCATTCTTGTGAATTATTTGACTATATTCTGTAATTTGGTTCCCGGATATATTTGTAACATATAAAACCTGTGCCTTGGACACTCGTTTTAAGAGGTTTTGTTGCCATCTCAATTTTTTCTTCTACTACAGCCTTCTACCAAAGCAGAAACAATTTACTTAAACAGTACTACTAAATGACAGCAAAAAAGAAAAGATTACCCATATTTTGAAATGGAGCACAACTTACCACTGTCTTTACCCTTTACAAATCCTTCCCATTCTCTGAACCATTGCATACTGATGCAGTAAAATGTTGATGGAGATTCTTCTTCTTGGAATGCTCTATTAAGCTGAAAGGAAAAAGAACCTGTGTTTTTCTGCTTTTTTCTTTAAACTACTGAATTCTTTTAACCACTGTAATTATTAACAGCATAATATTACACTACTAAAGAACATTTTAAAGAACTACTGAACAGTGAACACCTGGTGAATCCCCAAGGTGAGATTTTGATGTAGTTGTAGCCTTCATATTAAAGGATGATTTATTCTTTAATTGAGAATTTATTTATTTTTTCCTGAAAACAGCAACAAGTTCTTCTTAAGCACAAGTGCTTACCCATCAAACACTACTGGATAATTACTGCAAAGGCTGAAAAAATCAGTAGCAAAAGAAATCAAAAAACTTATTTTTGTAAAATAAAACAGTGTTTTGAAAGATTTGCTCCATAATTTTATGGAACATTCTTTGTGTTATGAACTATATCTTCATCTATGTTTGTTTTTCCGCTAATACTTTGAACAGATGCCAGTACGATTCCAAGCAAGGCATGGTGAACTAATACACTGGGACTTTTCCTGACTTTTCTTTGCTTCAGTTTAAAAAATGTGAAATATTTTTTGTTCCTACTATTTTAAAAAAAAAAAAAAAAAATCACATCCTGGTTTTCTGCATTTCTGTTGCAAGGCAATGTAAGGAACTGTATAAATTAAAAAAACAGCTAAGTAAAGAGTCTCAGTTGCATTTAACTAAATTTGTTTCTATGATTGTAAAAAACAATTTTTTTTATAATTAAGATTTGAGGAAGTTTAACATCTTATTCTTTTTCAGAGACTACAGATCTTTTCACAATGTTATTAAGAAACATGCAAAAAGTCACTTAAACCTTTAAA
>VZTQ01001762.1:0-42928 GCA_013400755.1 Pelecanoides urinatrix
TTTATCTTGTGTCTAATGAACTGTTAATACCCACTACAATTTCGTTTCATGCGATTTCCAGATGAATAATTTCCTTCTAATACTTTTTCCTCAATTTAAGACAATAAGTAGCTTTCTCTGTTATCTAAGGAAGGTTTTCTGATTTTTTTTAAAGGTCATTTTCCTCATTTTCATACTATAAATGATAACATTTCAATTTTCTTGTAAAAACATCTGTGTTCAACTGACTTGTAGATAAGGCTGGACCAAATAATTTTGAGGATCTAGGATGACCTCATATGCATGATATGCCAAAGGACTGGTTTGAATTGCATTTTCTTTAACCTACAGCATAACTTTAGAAAAACATTTGCTCTTGATTTGTTAGTAAGGCAGAATTGAATGAAAGCTTCAGTAAATTGTTCTATTAAATCTCTCTGCTGTTAAAAATGTATACCTTATTTTGTCCAACTTCCACTTTTAATTATTCTTGATATTTTTCTTTGTAGTCTGAAGCTGTTATCAAAAGTTTGTGTATAGATCAGGTGACAAAATTTCACCATCATCTGTTTGGGGATCCAAACAGAAGTCTTGGAATCTCTCACTATAAAGAGATATTTTTACTGCATTTTAGCTATTTGCATATCTGTTCTCTGAAAACTTTGGAATTTATTAATATCTTCTGATATGGGCACCAGAATTGGACACAGAATTTCTTCTAAAAATTCCCCTATTTATCTGCCTATGCATCCAAGAATCCTGTTTTGTTGAGTGCAGCATCACACTGTGATGACAGGCTAATTATCTACCAAGATTATAGTTCTTTTCAGGAGCACTGCTTCCAGAAGAGATGAGTATGATCCAGAAGGGAGGAGTATGAAATGTATTAAGACATGCTGTTCTCTCACTAAATCAGGATCACTCTGTGCTAGTGACTTTTTTCATTACTTATAATTCCCAAACCTTTGCAAGGCAAATGCCTCATGAGAGATTACTTAGAAACTAAGTCAAGTTGTAAAAATTCATTATTTTTTTTTCTCAACAGAAATTATAATTTCATCAAAGTGAGACAAGTTTGTCAGGAGGTAATTTTTCATAAATTCATATGGGTCATTTTTCTCTTCCCTCTGCCTGTTATTAGTCAAAACCTGTATCATGTGTCCCATTTTGTAGGACTCACTTCAGCCTATATCAACTCAAACTATTCTTTATAGTCTTTTAACTTACTAATACAGTGTAGCTTCCTTCCAGTTTCTTTGAAGTTCTTCAATGGTCCAAGACATTAAAATTCATGACAAACAGTCACAAGGTTCTTTGACCAATTTGTCAGAAAACTTAAATACAAAATTATTCAGAACAACTTATTTTAAAATATCTAACTACCATCCTCACGGGTTACTGCAGAAAAGCTTACAGCATTTGTTTTGTCATCTGTTCCCCCAAAACAGACACAGAAAGTAGAAGAATATTAAATCAACACTTCTATTGTTTACACATTGTTACTGACAATACTATTTCTAACAATGAACTAATATCATTGTTAGATTTTGCTTGGTTCCTGATATATTTAAACATGTCTTACTGCTATTCTTTCTCTTACCATCCTAGAATTGCAGAATAATTCAGGTAGGGAGGGACCTCCAGAAGTTGCCTAGAACAAATCTCTGCCCAGAGCCACGCTAATCACATCAGATTGCTCAGGACCTTGTTATGCTCCAAATATTCCTACCTTCTGATTTCCATCCGTTGTTGTCACTTTCTCCTTTTTAATTTTGTTTTCATTAAATGTCAGACAGTAAACCAGTTAGTTTTTCATTTGTTTGGGTTTTTTTGTAATCAGGGCAGCCTGTAGATGTCTGGATATGGAGTGATATTATTAAAAAATCCATAATTATAAACTGTGTTAATTTAAACATAAACCTCTATATTCAATAGTCTTTTTGTTGTTGTTTTCAAGTTTTATGCTTCTAACATATTTAATCCAGACTGAAGTCCTCTATCATACATGTTCATTTTCCCCTGTATGTATCATAACTACATCCCGAGTTCATCATCTTGTTTTCTAGTGTGATCTGATGGTCTTATGCAAACATCAGGAAATAACTTTATACTGATTACTGGCTTCATATTTCTCTAATCTGACAGTAATCCCTTAAATATTCATTTTCATTCAAGAGGTCACTGACACCGCAACAAGAAATGCTATTTTTGAGTGCTCCGTCTTGACTTTTGCCCACTTGATCTTTCTTAAAGAGGTTGTGGCTGTTGAATTTAACACTCCAACCATGTCAAACTTTCCAGCAGGATTCAGTAATACATAAGGTTGAATTTATTGAATTAGTTCTTCTCATTTGAAACTCAAGTACAACCAAGTAAAGAATGTCCTGACCATTGATATTTTGACCAACTTCTTCCTTATATTCTTTTTTACTTCCAGTGCAGTGATCTTCTGACCATCTTAGTCATCTCCCCCAGAGTTTCCATCCTTGTTTTAGTGAAGATAAGATATAGAGTAGAAGGCAACCACTGTTTCATTATACTATTTCTATACATTTCTGCCTGCTCTCTTCTTTGGCTTTTGGGCTTGACAACATTTTGTGAAAGATCTTTTGAATGTTGCTGCCTGTCATATTTTTTGACTGTTAGGGTCGTTTGGTAACTAATAAAGAGGCCCAAGAACTTTACTTCTAGAACAATTGCTTTAACACTCTCGTAACCACCAAAGTCATTATGGCAAGAGATGTTTTAAGTTCTGTTTATCTGAACATAAATGCTATTATTGCAGTTTTTGGAAAAAGTGCTTATTATCAGCTGGGAAGCAATATGTTTTCAGTACTGCGCACAGTTTCTGGAAAGAATTTTTTCCTTGTTTGAGAATAATTTTAAGCCTACATAAGCTCACATCACACGCTGCACACCTTTCAATATTAATGTCTACTTGCCACACGGAATTTTTTGAAATCCATTTACTTTGACAACTTTTCAGTCCTCTTGTCAGTATACTCAGCAAGAAGTAATACTCTCCACATACAGCCACAGAAGGCCACATTTGTATCCAGAAATGATCATACACCACTGAGGCAAACAAATACTTTCCGTATGCCTCAAAAGCAGATCGTAAAATAAGCAACTCTAAATGCCTATTTTAATTTCACACTTCTTTGTAGTATAAATCACTAGTTTGAATACGTGATAGAAGTTGTACTTAAGTGTTGGTAAAGCACTATCATTTCCATAGTTCAAGAAAAGTACTAAAAATGACTTCATAACAGATACATTGCTTTCTTGAAAGCCATTGCTGTTGCAGGAGTTCTCTGCTGGAACTGCTTCAGCAGATATCTGCAAAATGGCACTAGATTAAAGGTTTCACGGATCTGATGGCAGCTCAAAGAAAAAGTGATGCATGATCTATTACAGAAAATAAAATCCATTACTGCATAAAAACTCTGTATAAGGACTGACACTATCCCTAGTTTAGAGATTATTCCCCTCTCCCAATACAATCACTACAAATATCACTACCCCTTCTACAGAAAAATAAATTAAAAAAAAAAAACAAATAGTAATTAGTTATCTGTATGTGAAAAACAAGCGAACAGATCACCTTGCAAAGACTCTGCTATCATCTAGAAATACATGAATCCAGAATTAAAAGTTTCGATGCTCTGGCAATTGCTAATACTGCCAACACTTTCAGAATTACAATGTGTGCAAGATAAACCATCTCTAGTGTTATAAATGTAACAGGAACCACCATAGCTCAGCAATTTCAGAATCACAGGATCACAGAACAACAGGGAGCTCAGGAGATCAAATAGTCCAACCTCTTGCTCAAAGGAGGGTCAAACCAATGTTATTTGGGTTATTAAGATCTTTCTTTTTCAGAAATACTTATTTGAGCATGGAGTCATATTCAATTCAACTCAGAGGTTATAGCTCTCAGTTTCATTGTTATTGCTTTTAAAGCCTGAAGGAGGATTTGGAAAAAAACAGCAACAATAAATGCATACTGAATTAAACAGGTTTAAAATAAAATCTGCTCATCGTTTTTAGTTGATAAGGGAATCTGTAGTGATTTCAGCCTATCAGTGTAATTTCACTGCTATTACTTCAATTTTTTTAAGTCTACAGTACAAAAATCAAAATGAAGACTGGGGACTACATTCACAGAATCACAGAACAGCTGAGATAGGAAGGCACCTTGGCACATTGTCCAGTCCAATCTCCCTACTCAAATCAAGGTCTACTCGAGCAGGTTGCTCAAGGCCCTTTCCAGTCACGTTTGTCAGTATCTCCAGGCATGGACTTCCCACAATTTCTCTAGGTTTGGTCACCCCTACAATGACATGGAATTTCCTGCATTTTAGTTTTTGCCCTTTTCCGCCTATCATTTCACTGGGCACCGCTAAGAGTCCAGCTCTGTCTTCTTCACTCGTCTCCATCAGGTATTTATACACATTGACATGATCCCCCCCAAGCCTTTTCTTCTCCAGGCTGAACAGTCCCAGCTCTCTCAGCCTCTCTTCATATGGCAGACACCCCAATCCATTCATCGTCTTTGTGGGCCTCCATTGGACTCATACCAACATGCCCATGTCTCTCTTGTACCAAGGAGCCCAGATATGGACATATCAACACACCACTCCAGATGTGCTCTTATCAAGGCTGAGAAGAGGGGAAGGATGACCTCCATCAACCTGCTGGTTACAGTCTGCCCAATGCGGTCAGGCCTAGGGTACCAAATATCTCCAAGGATGAAGACTCCACACGAATTCTGGGAAACCTGTTCCAATTTGACCACTCCCATGTTAAAGAAAATTTTCTTGCCTATCTGCTCAGAAGTTCCTTTGTTCCAACGTTAAAGTATCCAGACGAGGAAATACATTTATGCTGAAACCAGAGAATACTTTTAGAACAGGATCTCATTTATGCAAATATAGCTCCCATTTTTATAGCTCCAGATATTTCAAGTATATTTCTAAAGAAAAAATAATCCTAGGGTAAAATAGACATAAAAGACATCAGTGTATAATGTTTGTAACCTCCAACCACAATACCGTTATTTCTACCTGAAGGAAGAACCTTTTCTAAACTGTTTTATGCAGAAAACTATTAAGAATTTACATCTTCATCCAAGAGGAAGTTATATAGACTAATAAAAACACAGAATTAGAAATACCGCCAGATATCAGTATTTAATTTTACTCAATTTCATCAAATTATACCTATTTTAATAAAAAACTTCAATATTTTTAGCTCCGATCTGCATGTTCTATCATACTTTTACAGTGCAGAATTTTATANTAATGCCTAGGTTTTGAAATATTAAAGCTTATATTTTTAGATTGTGTACAGAACCAAAAGAGCTAGAAGATTACAATTTTTGGTACATATAGAGCACTTTCATATATGATGTCATGACTCCCTTAGCCATAACTTTTGATAAAGTAAGGAACGTTATGATCTATGGGTTAAGGTGGTGAAGAATCACTATAGTGATTCTGGAAAACATTTGCTCCAAAGTTCTGAAAATTAAGTGTAATCAATACTTAAATAATATAATATTCCTCCCCTTTGAATACTTTTTGAAAGTTATCCACTAGATTATAGATAAACTGAAGGCTTCCCTTTATAAAAAAAAATTTCCAGTTACTTGTTCCTGTAAAACAGATAAATTTGAGTGCCTATCCTGAACTGACTCCAAAGAATTGACAATATTCTACATGGACATAAGTTCAGATGTTCCAAATCTCATATCCTACATTTAACAAAAATTAAAGCTGACAAGATCAGTCATATACTCTTTAAGTTATATCTTCTGGAGATGGATTGTTCCTCTATACATACCTAGAATCTTTGAAAATGAACCCTAAGCTATAATCAATAAACCAACTATTTTCTGGTTCTATCCTTACCACGTGTTTATACTGTACAAGGTAACTTCAGGTAGCATAGTGAATACGAACTCAGTTATAGATGAAATTAAGTATCCCAGTACCTACAAGTTAAATACTGCAGAACACAACTTGTGGAAGCTGAGTCCCAGAAGAGGACCCTGGACTCTGCACACATTTAGCTTCCTTATAACATGAACTGGAAATGATGGTGGTGCAAAAATACAACAGAAAACAATCCATATACTAAACAGAGCACATCTAGCTGACGGGAATGCCGAGGGTAATGGTGAGTGCCAAATCCCTCTCTCTGCAAAGATCAGGCACATCAGTCAAGGTAGCTGATCCCTACATCCATCCATGCAAGTCACGGGTTGAAGGACAGCACTGATTCCTGTTCTGCCAAAACAGCTGGCTACAGTTCATTATTTTTATCTAGATACATTGACTGCTAGAGCGTAGAAGCACTCATATTTTAGAGACAGTACAATGATGTAAGTCTTTTCCAGGAGAAAGGAAGTGTAAATGGGATGCCACCCTCAACTTGAGGCTCTGGAGCTGTCTACCGTCATTCTAAGTTCAGGTTGCCAAATGCCCTGTGCAGTCTTCTCCTACCTCATGTCAGCTGTGCTCCATTGCACAGCAAAGTATTTAAAAGATTCGTGTGACCAGAAAAACAGAGCATATGAGGGACCATGACTCCATAACCTACTGGTTATGGCACTTAGGTGTGGTTTTTACTGTCTCGGGGGAGAACTGTAAACCTTCAAATTTCTGGGCAAGTGTTCTGACTGTATTATTTTAAGAGTCATAAACACCAGCATCTCCTTTACTATCTTTTCCACTGGAAACATCTTAAAGAAAAACAGTATATTTTGTTAAGGCCTATTTCTGCTGCTAAGTGACAGCAAACTGCATCGACTACAGCAGGTCTAGATATGATACACAAAAGCAAATTCATACATATCCAGCACCTGGAGCCATCTGAGACAAAAAGGGAGCTGCCTTGTACATTTAGGCATTCTTAAAATCAGGCAGAATCTCCATGAAGGGGATTTTTTTTCAATTAGTGTGTTGGTATTCAATGTATAATATTGGTTTAAAACCTCATAGGCATACAGTAGAGGCATACAACTTCCTCTGTACTGAGCCCATAAAGCTGTTATAACAACTTTGAAGAGATTTCTCCAGACGACTATTAGATTGCAGAGCAGGAAAAAGAATTTGGCTAATAACTTTTCATTTTGTTCATTACAGCCACTTCCACAGCAGCCAATTGTGATGTTAAAATTAGAACTGCAATTTTATATATGGTGACTAAACACAGTGAGCAGTTGCAGTATGATTAAAGACAGACATGGTTTCAGAAATACCTGGCAAACACACATACTCTGAGAACATCAATGATTTTTCAGAGTAATGGAATACAAAGTTAGGCTCTTAAGCTCGTGGTAGAGCACACAGGGAGAGTTAAGTGCCTCAGGATGGAACTCAAATGCATCAGGCATGCTGGGCATGGAGGTGGTTAGAGCGAGAGCAATGAGCCATTCCAAGCAGCGGAGTTCATCTGAAATCCCACCCTCTGCAGGGCTTAGGCAGCAGACTTTGTAACTCCATGCTCCTGGGGACCAAAGCATGCTCTGAAAATGTGTACACTTCATTCTTTTTCACTCTTCTGTTTTCAGGTAAACTTGAAAGCTCATATGCTTATTATTCCATAAAAATATTGGTTAGAGCACCCAAAAAGAAGTGGAAACCCATCCCTCTCTTCAGTGATACAGGTATTCACACGGAGCATAGTTATATCAGTAATCACCCAACAAGAAGCTGAGACAGTTACCACTTCCAACCCATAAACATTAATTTCGCTAGGGTAAGCGCTGAGCTAGGACCATTTGAGACAGTTCGCTGCACCTTTGATGTTTTGTGGCAAGACAGAATTGCCTCCCTTAAAGGCTGAAAGCAAAGGAGGTACAAAACCAGAAATCATTATATTGGCCACAATAATCTTGATGACAATTCAGAAAAGTGACGTTTGTTTTGATATCTCTTAATAATGACTGTAGAAATTGCAGTCTAAAATACTGGCAAAGTCACAAGCAGTATCAGCTGGGACTGGAGCCCCCCTAACAGAACCAAGCATGCCATGGAGGCCCTTGTGGTTGGCTACCGAGAAGACATGCAGAATAAGAGACATTTACACTCTGAAGCAGTGCAGGATCAAGTGCAAAGTTTGATGACAAGTTTATGAGATGAATGCAGGGACTGGGTCTCAAGGTGTTCTCATACAGTGGGGTTATCAAAACTCATTTCATACATGGACAAGTCTGAAGCTCTGTAGAATGCATGTGATCTACATTTCATTATTTATAGGGAGCTGAGGCAATAACGTTACACTTGAGGGTGAGATTTGCTTTCTTATAAATTCAGCTTTTGGGGAACACATTCAGCTAGGATTTATATAGTCTCTGGAAAGGCAGCTAAGACTTCCAAAATAGCACTCTCAATCGACTTATTCGCAGTAAACATGAATTACTAGATTTACCGCACAGTGCCCTCTCCCCTTTACAACCACACTAAGAATGTCATATTCTGTGTGAATTCACTTGTGACTGGAGACACAAGCTCTCTTTCCAAGGCAATTATAACAGTATAATAATCTGTCTGTAAAACAGTGGAATATTGGGCAACAACATTTAAAGTTTCATTTTCCTGGTTCACATAACCAGTTAGACCATTGAACTAACTATGAAATTACACCCTGTTGGTTCATCTGCAGTAATAAATGTGGACTTCTGGACATAAAAATAAATGCCTACTGTTCAAATGAGCAGTCTGCAAGCCATGACTAATTGGTAACATGTTGCCTTCGAGTCCTCCTAGCTCTGCTTGTGGCAATGGGAAATTGAAAAGTTAAGAATGAGGCTAACAGAAAAAGCAAACCACAGAATTATTTGTACAAAGATTATTACTCAGTTTTGTTGTCTTGTGTTTTAATGATTTAAATTGGAAAAAAAACCTCTCACCTTCTTTTAAGGCAACATAAGTAGCGGAATCATAAATCTCTTATTGTGGTCTAGCCATTAGACAGTGAATAGGAGACAAGTCAAGCCAGGCATGCACATGCACATTTGTTATGAGGGAAGGTTTGTGTTAAAACTGAGGATATGCCTTATGCAACCTTGAGTACAGTCTATGCATAAGGTGACTCTATGATAATTATAGTTGCAAAAACAGTAGCTTGGGGTCTTGATCAATAATGGTGGATGTGTCAGGCAGTGAAACTCAGAGCCCCATAGTTGCAACTTTCTGCCCTTTTCTCTAAAAAAGGAGAAAGAAAAAAAAACAATTCTGCATTTTCTCTCTTCTTCCCAAGCCAAAACCAACATAAAGATAGGAGTTTATCACATCATCAGAAAGACTCCCAGAAGCAAGGACAAAATCACATTGGTCACAAGAGTTTTCACACAGACTACTCAAAGAACTCGTTATCAACATTAATGTTAATGTCATTAAGCATTATCAGATTTGGGAACTGTAACATTAATAATATTAATAGATAAGACAGAAGGATTTGAAAAGATTGCATGAAATTTGCTAGGTAAAAATTGTTTCTTAAACTTCTGTCTTTATAGCTTATTTTTTTCCAGAACCTGTAATTCTGCAATTCTGACCTCCTGTATCAATAACCACAAATAACATACAGGATCTTTATATAACAGCAAGCTATTGGTTCTGATCTTTTATTCTCTTTCAGATTTGCAAGTCAAATTTTTTTTACTTCTCATAAGCAAGCAGAATAATGCAAAACAGGTGAAGGGCAAAAACAACTGGAGAATGAAAAGTCACAGGAAAAAAAATTTCAAAGCAGGCTGCTTCTGTAGCATGTGAGCCACATTTCTGAATGAGAATTAATCCTGATGCAATGTAAAAGAATGCAACTACATTTATCTGAAACAACAGTGCCCCATCAGCAATAGGCTGAGCCATAAAAAGGACTGAAGACAGTTTTAGATAATTCTAAATATATATATGTGTGTGTATACATATATATGTACGTACACACCTGAGATAATCAGTACCTTAGTCTTCATACTTTTCTTTATTATTCAATTTTCATTTTGTTAATAAGAGCTAAACGTAATACTGATCTTCTGTATTGCTTGCTCAGTCATTGCTTTTCACAGTAACATTCAGAGCCTTCAAGAGACAATCAATAAAAATATGCTTACCTAAACAAATCTTTGGCTTGATTGTCTAAATTAAACAAGAGACATTAGGAAAATAATCTCTTTAGCATAAGTATGTCTTTATAGCAAAAAAACCATTATAATCAATCCCACTTTCCCAGAACTGATCTTTTCCTCGCAACTACAGATATTCTTAAACAGAATAGTGGATCCAGTTTGGGAGCTTGTTTACAAATGAAAACCCAGCATGCAGCTTTTGATTTGTAACTGTAAACTGTTTCAAATTGAGACTGTCATCACTCTCTTATTTTCACATCACAAGCTCTTATTTTCAAAAGGATTATGACAAAGAACTTTCTTGCTCTGTTTTAAAGAGCAAATTAAATCTTTAGTTATGTCAACATGGCAATGTTTAAAATACAAAGTTGTAGCTCCTAAGCATTTCACACAATACTTTAGACTGCTGAACTGGAGATCTTTCACTCCCCAATCACATATATTCTTGTTCCCTCATCTGAATATTGAAGGATTTGAACAAACCTTTCAGAAGCTGTGTCACTAATCTTTTTCCTTTCAGAAAGCAAACCCACATAATGAATCCACTTCCTGATAGATATTGTGCCCTTACAGTAGCTTAATTATAAATAATCATAGAAGTTTCCTAGCTTAGTGTTGTAGCTTCATACAAACAAGGCTCATAGTTGTTATATTGTCAATCCTCCTGTAGATTATTAATCAGCTTGTGATAGACTGTCTATCAGATAACAAAGTCTAATGGACTTCTGCAAAATAAGGGAAGATGAGGACTACACTTCATTGGGGAAATGCTTTCCTTTACTCTGAGAATTAGGAGCAGAATGTGTCATAGCTTAGCACAGAGTTCAGAAATTTCAAGCTACTCATCTCCTAAAAATGAATGAAACCAAGGCAATACAAGAAATCAAAGTAAATCTGGATTTGCAACTACAGTTAGGAATTACAACACAGAGAGCCAAGAAGAGATTCTGAAAGACTGGAAAGGTGCAACTGTGGAATGATTTTTCAATAAAAAAAAAAGAAAAAATGAGTTTAGACTCAATTACTTAAGCTTTCTATAGCTCTAAGTCTTGAATGTGATGAGAAGGAAGAGAAAATGCCTTATTACAAGTCTATGCTTAAGAGCTGCGCGATATGTTCCTGTTCCCAGTGTAATCCTAGGACCAAACATTCTTACTCCAACTATGGGTTGTTTCAGCAGCAATTTGATATGCATTTATTCGTGCTTTTCCAACAGAGCCTGGAGGCTCTTAAGCTACATTGATCATATCTATTTTCCCTGACACTGAGATTCTGGTTTTGCTATCTCTGATAACTAAGGCTAAAGGAAATAAACGTGTTTCCAAATCACTTTAAGTTCAATTAAAACATAACTATCCCTTGTTTTATAGGCCTTATTTTTCTCCAGTTGTGTTACAACTTAACTGATGCCTTGAGAAATCATGCAGCAAGATCTACAAGTCCCCAGGAACTGCTCTAGAGGTATGGAGTACTGAGAATACCAAGAATTAAGATGGATGCCGTACTGGTCGTAATACTAGATTAATCATATACCAAGAACACTACAGTGCACTTGAGAATCAGGCCCTTAGAAAAGCTTCTATTATATGAGGATTTGTACTTCAGTGCTTACTTTTCTATAAACATATCAACAATGTATTACTTCTTTAATGGAGGCATAATTAAGCTTTTTCTCATTCTAAAGGCCAATAAATATTTTATTTCAATTTCAAAATTATGTAAAGGTGCTTTCTTTTTGCAGCTGCTTGGTTTATGAGTTTGTTCTTCAATCTATGCCCAGGAGCTGCTGTTGCTGAATTTCTATGAATTATGCCATCCCTCAAAATAAGTAATTAAGTAACTGCTGCCACAACAGCATTCAGGGGAAAGCAGGTTAATTTACTATATGAGAAAGCTTTCCTTGTCCTATATTAGGACAGTAACAGGAAGAAAAACATCTAAATGAGAGAGAATGAAATGAAGAAGTGGATTTAAGATTGTGGATTTAACTATGAAGCAACAAATTTAATCATACCGATTTTGCCTTGACTTAGTTGACCTTCTTACTGTGGCCACGTTTGTATGTTCCATGGACAGCAACAGCTATGGCAGAGGGTGCTTTTAACTCCACTCAATCCAGGCTGGTCCCTGGTCAAAGGGACTGGAGAGAAAGCAATCCTAGGGCTTTCCAAGGTGGCTGTTGAGAAACAGGCCAGCAAGCTGGTCTTGTAGAACACACTCAACTCTACCTTTCAGAAACAAATTAAAGCAGTCACTCTGGCAAACAGCATACCAAAATAACCAACTCCAGCTTTACGGAAATTATAATTATGGTGAAATTAATCAGAAGGACCACATTTGGGGAACTGGTAGTAAAAGAAGCTTGAAACCAATTTTCTAGAATATTTGAAATGTTTCAATAGTCACAGAAATACTATAATCTGAACATTTTGGAGTAAATTAATAATGATTGCCAAGAACTAACCAAAAAGTGACAAAGTTATATTTTCAGTGAAGTGAGATAGTTTTCAATCAATATAACCTTTAAAGCAGAAAAATCATATACAGATGGGCAACCAATTAACATTTCATTTCCCTGATCTAGCTTTCAAATAAGAAACATAAAACCAAGATTTATCTAAAGTCAGGCACAGGGAAAAATGCAAAGGGGAGCTCAAAATTCAGTGCTGTAATTGCCAAGAAACTATAATGATGCTCCCACCTAACAATGGGAGACTTCAAGCCAGGTTTGTGGGTCATGGAGTAATGAAAGCAATGGGATTAAAGACTCAAAGGGTGATTCTTTGGGCTGGTAGAACTGTGGATAGAATCAAAGATTATCATTAATGGGGTGTTAGTGTCACACAGGTATACCCCCACAAATCATATGACATTTCCCAGAGGAAATCAAGAGGAGACACGCTGACCAGCGTGTCTATGGGCTAGAAGGAAATTCAGCAGCACTATTGTCTAGTGGGTTGGACCATACAGAAAACAAACATCAGAAAGGATACTAGAAAACATGCCATGAAAAAAATCTCAAATCTGATAAAGAAATCAGTGTATATCACAGTCCTCCTCATTCAGCATAGTGAAGATGCAAAACCACCAGTGATTTCCCAAAGAAGGAAACCTTAAGTCTGCCTATTATATCGGGACAGGGAGGAGGAGAGAAGGAAAAGATGGCAACCAGAGCTACCCATCTACTTCTCAAAACCAGTTCCAGAAAAAGCAGCAGCAAATAGTAATAAACCAGTCTGAGGGGACATGAAGGGATACCTTTTGTAGCAGTGAAGGAAGTTGCAGCAATAGCTGCAAGGTACAATACTGAAACATTTTGGTAACTGAGTAAGATTCTACCTGGCAGGACTATCCTAGCTGAGGGGCTGTAAAACTCACAAGAAAAGACTTCAGCCTTCTTTTACAGAAACTACCAAAAGGAGAAAGAAGAAGGAAAGAAAAAAAAAAAAGGAAAAAAAAAAGAATACAAGCAACGAGACAGAATACTACAACAAAAATTACACAGGCAAGGAGAAAAAAAAAAAAAACAAAACCACAAACACACAGCCATTATTTATTCTGATAATAAATTAAGCTGGATATTGTAAACACTTTACCTCACCAATAAATTGAGCTAGCATTAAAACACAAGGCTCTGTGTTTGGAAAAACATCAATGCTTGTATGTTACGCTATGGGTTTGGGTTTTGCTTTTTGTTTGGTTTTTTACATTTTTTTTTCTTCTTCAAGAGATTGTTCAGATTCAAGAGAGGAGTATACAGAGGAGAGGGAATATCCGATTTATTCAGAATTAAATGTGTTTTCCCAAACCCAACGTATACTGCATGGCAAAATGACACCCTTGCCTTTCCAGTCTGGGTCTGTTCCCTAGACCATCACTCATTCGTTCCATATTATTGATCCAACACTAAACAGAAGTAAATGAATGATTATGGAAAAAACAGCTAAGAAGAACTAAAATATTAAAAAAGATATTTTTTTTCTGTCAGAACATGCAGATCATAGTTAGAATAAATATACAGGTTCAGACTTCAACAGCTTTGACCCAACTCTAGAGCTGCATTAAAATACCTTTATTCATGCTTTATGTAATGAACTGAACTTGCTGATGTCAGATCAAAGGCAAAAACTAGAGTGTATACTGTAGTTTGCTGTCTTCTCCAATAGTAGAAATACAAGAACAAACGAGATGAAAAAGAACAGCTAATCAGATTTAAATCAAGTGAATACTGGATAGAAGCCAATTTCAAACTGATGGAAAGCCAGGTTAAGCCAACTCATCTCACCATAAATCAATTTCATACATTTAAGCGGAAAACAGAAAGAAGGGAAAGGAAGGTCCTACTGAATCTTGCAGTGCATTTGGAATATGGAATGTGCATCTCTTACCATACCTCAGCCTGGAAATTTTCTGAAATTTTCAATTTAAACTTTGCGGACCAAATTTCTGCTATTAACAGCAATGTAACGCTAATGTCTTCCCCTGGAGTACAACTGAAATAATGCACTGGGAATCAGGGCCAGTGTTTTTATCACTATGAAAGAACTTTTGCCACTAAATTAATTCTTCTGCCCTAGACTAGTCTCCCCTGGTGCACTGCAACATTCATTTCTCTAAGTTTAAGGGTGAATATACAACTAACTTTCTAAGTCTAAGTCTGCTCTACATTGTGCATGTACACATCCGTCCACACACAGAGAGACACAGTCTAATTAGGAAGTATGGTACTGCTCATCTGTTTCAACTCCCCATGCATTTTCTTCTCCAGCAGCAACCACAGAGCTTCAGGAGGGCCACATCAATAACAGCAGAGCTCCTGCTGGCAGCTTGTATCAAGGGGAGGATCTGCAGAAGTAAAAGGTCTGTCTCTCTCCAAATTCACCAGAGCTTCTCTCAAATGAGGAGAAACTTCACATGAAATTCTGCCTGAAGGTCAGTCCCGCTGTGTTTTCTTCCCTCCTGCTCCCAGGCGTTCCTACGGTGAAGTGAGCAAAACTTCCTTATATGCTCGGCTAACTCCCGAAAGCAAGACCAGAACGTCATCAGGTTTGCACTTTATATAATAAGACCTCAAGAGGCGTCTCCCTTCACACGCTTTGCCTGTTAAAAGTACAACACAAGTACAGAAAGTCTACAAAATCCTCCCAGTCCCAGGAGATAAAAAAAAAAAAAAAACAAAAGAGAGAGGAAAAAAAAAAAATTATGGTGAATTATGGGCCAAGAAGCTAAGACTGTAGTTTTGTGGTTCATTGGGTCATATTCCAGTGGGAGAAAGGCCTGTTCAAGTGGGACTGCCTGCATCTCATAGATATAAGAAGCTAATCTTCTTAGCCAAAGACTAGTTTAATGCCCTTTTCATTGCTCAGACTAATAATACATGGAAATTGTGCAGTGAAGGCAAAAGTAGCACAAACTCACTGTGCTGGAACAAACGTGACAAGGAATGTAAAAAAAAAAAAAAAAAAAATGCATTTTTTATTAAATGTTTATGTGCCCATGCCAGAGCTCTGGGTAACAAGCATAAGGATTGAGAAAATTCAGATATTAACAAGAAGAAAGTTGTTTCAGTGGCCAGTATAGAAACCTCTGAGATGACTTGCATTACTGAAGTGTTAAAAAACACTGGTTATAACCTGCATATAGTTGTGAAATTCTATATTAACAGGAAATTTGATGAGTAACGGAGCCAGCTAACAAAGTCCGGTTTCCTATAGATACGTGTGTCCTAAGCTTCTACACACACACACACAAACACGCACCCCAGCCCCTACTTCATATCCTTCTGGGCTTCACCCCTCCTCTTTCTCAACTTTCTTTCTACTGCTTTTTTAACTCTTTTCTCAATGCAATCAGTCCCCTTCCCATAAACAGCAGCTGGATAAGAAGCACCACGTCATGGTTGGCTCCAAGCTATCTCTGTGCTCACGCTGCAGCCCCTGCTTCATTCGTGTGGATCCCTCTCCTCAGCAGCCTATTTTCACAGAAATGTATAGAAGCTAATAACCTTTGGGAAACCCTTTGTTAAAATTTGGTTGCAGTTGGCCAGCGGTCAGAAATTGTTAGGAGGAACTGACAATGCAATCACATCAGCCTTGTTTCAGAAGGAAACCAAGGACTAGAAACATCATTGATTTTCTTTAACATCAGCAGTCTTTCTGGTAATTCAGAGATGGGATCTTGAATGCCTATGGATCTCTGGGATAATAAAACAAATCTCAGGGTAGGCTCTTTAATACTCAACTGCATTCAGCTAGAGAACTGAAGGAGTTTTCCCTTTCTAACATGTGAACTTGCCCTATATTAATATGGGGGACTTCTATTTGCTGGAAGTCCAGCCCACAAAATGAGTAATATATCATGATTAGGGTACCTACAGTTTTCTTGGAAAACTTTCCTACGTGAGATGCTGAATCCAAAACAAGATTTCTCTGTTTTGAATGATCTAATCAGTGGATCACTTGTAGCAGTTACCTGCCTAGAAGCCAGCAGTTATAACTAGATTACATTAAATATGTAGAAACAGAGGATATTCCAAGGAAGCAGTAACATTTATACTTTGTTTCTGGCAGAGGCTTATTTCCAGAGTTAAAGGAAATTGTAAATGAAACAGGTTGCAAGAGAATGAAAACGACACAATGAAAGAAAAAGACAAATCTCCAAAATGGAGAAAGAGTTTCACAAATAAGAGAGATGACCAGTTTTGTCAAAATCCTCACCCTGGTTAAATGTTTATGTTAATATGGCAATCAGGAAAAGTGAGAGATGACAATAGAAAATAGGAGAAACAGCAATCTATACAAATTAGATGCTTTTGCCACTGTAAGAAATTCACACAGAGAGGTAAACAGTTGATGGATATCCTGAAATAGAAGAGAAAGACTGAATTGCAAACCATCTCCTCTGTTTTGCACTACCTGGGTACTTGCAGGAATGCTTCAGTGTACAAAATAAAAGTATATTGTAGATACTATTAATGATTCTTCTTCGCTGTTTAATTGCCTTGAATACACATTGAAAGACAATGGGGATAAGGTGAATCCAGAAGAATTTGACATTGAAATATTCCCCCTACAGCACAGCAACTGCCCAGTATTATACCTTCATGCCTTTATGACCCACTATCAGAAGCACAGAATATTATTGGCACTTTTTAACCAAAATACCAAAGGTTCAAATAGATTCCACACCACAGTCTGGAGATCAAAGCTGCACGTGCAGCGTTCAACCCATGCTCAGACTGTCAGTCAACAAAGTAAGGACTACTGGCACACAGAGATTACTCAGAGGGAAGCTTTTCATTTGTTGGATTTGAGAAGCTAAAGAATGGGTGTCTGCATCTGTCCTAGTGGGAATGTGTGTTCATAAAGTTTGCGGGCTGTGTCACCTAGCATACCTCAGTGAAAGCCCTTAAGGATGACGGAAGTGTTTGCAGGCTAAAACAACTTGCTCTTTCCACAGATACAAAACACTCCATTAAAAAAAATCATTTATTTTGTTACAGTAAGAGATAATTAAATCAGCCAGCAGTTGAAGGCAACCAATTGAGAACCGAATCTCCTGTTCTGTTGCTGATCATAAGTAAATCAAAATTTGTCAAGATGGGGGAGGAAAAGTACCCTCTATTTAGATATGGTACAAAAATAAGGCAAGTCACCTTCAGACTGAGACTCTTCTTAACCTCTGAGAGTCCTCCCTTTTTCACATTGTTGCAGGCCATCAGTGACCTGAATTAACCAGTTAAGTAAAAGTCAAAAAGACAGTATCAATATCAACAGCATACAGTAAGGAGAGTAGAAACTGAAGCAGCCTTGCAAAAATTTATTTCCTCTTTTTCCCCTCTCATCACTACTATAATGTTGCCTGAGTAGCAAATGCAGCATGATAATTTCCAGCACATTTGTAGTCTTTGCCTTTTATTTTGTTGTTTGTTTTTGGAGACTTTTTACTGTAGAGATTGGGGAAGAAGCAGAAAAGAACAATTCCCCCAAACAGAGGAAAAGCAGTCACCTAGAAACTTGGAATTCAAGGCTAAAAAGCTTTCAGAAAAGTTTTGGAGGCTGATTTGAGTCTTAATCAGCCTCATGTTGTATTTGCTAAGGAAAGTAATTTTTCTGTTGTTATATTCTGTTATTCTTCTTTTCTTCCCTATTCTTCCCAGTACTCTCAGTATCATCCTGCATTTCTCTTGTGTGGAAGACAGTCATCACTTTGCTCAACTACATGACACCTGTATAAATCAAATCAAATATTCCTGCTAGGGTTAAGAGCTCTCTTTTCGTGACTGCCTCCACAGGGAAAAAAACAGGGGAGTCAGCTATCCAAATGTATATCCTCTATACAATAATACGTCAGGTTAGTTTTTGTCTATGTTTTTTCCCCTCTTCTTGATTGCAACATAAAATGACTTCATCATGATCACAAATTCATATAACTATTTACATGAGTTTGCTGTGATTCCCTGAGGTGAAGTTTCAAGTTTTGAGGAAGGACAGTCTTGTGTTTTATCAGGCTGAATATTATTGTTCCACTTCCAAGAACTACAGATTTCTATCTATTCCTTCTATTCAAGTTATGCTTTTAATCAAAGATGTTCATGACAGTGGATCCGAAGGAGTGGAAGGATTTGTACTTCATTTCCCCACTATTTTATACATGCTATGTCTGCTGATTTGCAGATACACATATTGCTGTCACTGTATAATATAACACTTTCACAAACTGTATTTAGACTGTTTCTGTTCCTCCTATACCATCCACTAAGCCTCACCACACTTCTCAGCCATGCTGTCATTTATGTTCTTTCATCATTCAGTCGATCAATATATAAAAACCTGACACGAAGTGGAGTTGTGCCATGTGAGAATTTATCTAGTGCCTGCAGGATACTAAGCCCAAGCAGCAGAGAATCCCTTGACGTACTGATATCATTAATAATGTTTAAGACTTAGTCACAGCTGTAGTGGTTAAATACAAAGAAATAGATGCTGTCTGGTAGCAATGCTTCATATCATTATATAAGTTAACACAGATATTGACAAATTCAGGCATTTAAAAGCAAATACAAGTTTTCTAATTGCCCTTCCTTATTGACTGAGCAACTGCATTAACAAATTGCTTTTCAGACCATAGCAGGCAGAACTTGACTGCAAATAAAAAGGATTTAGCACAATGAAATCCAGCTCCTCAAAACATCCTACATCATCTGGAAGTTCCACGTGACAAATTCCAAAAAAAACAGAGCTCCAGCCACATACTTCATTATAGGCCAAGGACCAGGACATTAAGAGAGAGTGTTAAATTATAGTTTCAAGCTTTCTGTTGCTTAATCTGTTCTCCCCAGAGATACACTATTATTTTGTTTCCGTAGTAGAACTGATGTTTTTCACATCAGAAAAAATCCTGAAGCATAAGAAAAAAAGATCTGATATGACAAGCACTGCAAACACAGTTAACAAGCTACTTTAATTATCCTCCTAAGATTTTCCCATTTGTACTCTGATCATCATCTTCTTCACAAACTTAATTATGCCTCATTTGTTCGTTCTGCACTAATCTCAGTGAGTATTCCAGGTGGAAAAGAGGAGTCTGTTTGTAACTGAAACCTCAAGTAATTGTTATATATTGTTATTTTATTGTTATATTATTTTGCTATAGAACATTTTGTTTATTTTAATAAAAATGATACAAACCTATCTTTGGGCAATATAAATATTGAGTAGGAAGCCAGGGCATTTCCACATCTGAAAAGCAAAACTGGCTGGCTACCTTGCATGAACAACCGTCAATCCAAAGATCATCACTGGACAGATAATTGAAGAAAATCGTGCTGTTATCATCTGCATTTTAAAGATTAGTATTAATAAATTCTGATTCCTCAGCAGAGAGAACCTTTCCACAAACTTGACCTTTGAGAAAGTCAGAAACAAGAACAGCTGGGAATAAATGTGCTTTGTGAGTCAAATACTGAGATACATACCCAGCTCCTACTTAGAATTTATGCACTTCCAACACTTTTAAAGTCAATAGGAATTACTGCATTATGACTGAGTAGAGACCGAGTAAAGACCCCATTGTACCATAATTTAAGGCCTGATGAGTTGTTTCCTCTAAGTTTGGATAAGTCCTAGATTTGCTCACCTACTATGACTGAACGTCATTTCATTTAGGTTGCTTTTTGAGATACATTAAATTAATTTTATTTAAGTAATCTACACACAACTGCTGCCCCATACTCACAAGCATTTTGAGTACAATGCCAAGCCTTAAAATCTAGTACTATATAGAAGTAGCTGTTCTTCTTTACACGTAACTTCACTGACCTTCAAAACTGAGATATACTAATCACACAAAATGTTAAGCTTAAAAAGCACCAAATACTAAGTTTCTAAATTAAAAAAAAAGATAGAGATACAAGATAATCAGCATTTGAACATATTCCATGCCTTACCTGAACCAAATTCCATCCCTTTAGAGATTCAGCAATGATAGAAGTAACCGTTGCACATACGCCACCAAAAACCATCAGATGATTAGGTCCATATTTTATTGCATCATAGAAGGCTTTGAGTCCTTTTGCATTGTCACACTGGAAAAACAAAAAGAGGCAATATTCATTGTCACAAATAACATAATTAACTAAGAAATAAACTCCTGGGCAGGAAGAATATTCAGGGGTTGCACTGATGTAAAAATTGTACAATATATAACATCTTAAGATCCAAACATGAAAAACTGGAGCACTCTTTTCTGGACCCCTAATATACTGCAGTACAAGAACAGGAAAACACCTCCTTACATCATTCAGAACCCCTCATGTTTTCCTTCCAAGCCAAAGCTGCAACGTCTGAATTTTGATACCACCATTTGACAAAGAATAAAAAAGCCCCAATAAAAGATGGGTGACTGAAATCTTTTCGACATTCAGAGCTACCATTTCCCAAAGCAAAATTTAGAGTGTAACACCAGATGTCAGCAGGACTTCCATAGCTGCAGGAAAGTTTGACACTACTCATGGTCTCTGTAAAAAAAGTTCTGTCTCTAATGAAGACTCTTAAGTAACCTCTCCTTAAAGTCCAACCTCAGTATTCTGCACAAAAATGTATAGTAAAAAGGCTGTTATTTAGAAAGACAACACTAAGTCCTTAAAAATATAAAAAGAATATTCTTTTAAAGTGTTAAGAATTAACTGGTCTGCTCACATAGCTCACCCTGCTTTGAGCAGAAGACTGGACTAAATGACCCTCTGAGGTTCCCTGACTTATACTGGGCTTCTCTGATAATTAATTAGTTTGATCATTATTTCAGGTGTAAAGAATTTTACCATAAACTGAGACCAGGACTGAAAACTAAGAAACCAAGGGTGATACTAGTCAGTATTGCAAAAGATATGAATATCAATCCTTGAATAGAGTAGTATCAATCATTCGTAATGACATATGTAGTCATGGCTTAATTCCTGAGCTTGCAGCAGAGTGTTAATAAAACATATACCTGAAGTTAAGAATTTGATTCTGAACTGTACTGGAAGTCAGGAGTGCCAACAGGATATAATGGTAGCTGCTACTGCTCCAGCAGCAGCCACTTCTTTACCTCTCTTTTTGAAACAAAATTTTCTGCCCTCTTTTGCCTCCTCTACAAAGTCTTTCTCAAACATAGTCTTTATAAGAATACTCAAACACCAGCCTCCAATATTTCATTATGACAATTCAATAAAACAGTTCATTTACTATCAGCATCCAAGTAGTAATTGTACTGCATTCTGTTGAGAGAATAAAGATTTTGGCCAAGAAGTTTGCAAGCTTATATTAATCTTCTTACTGAATTAACATGCTAAAAGAAAAATTATTCTATTTGCATTCTATCTGCAAGAATAGAATTATTGCTCCCACTTATTCAAATGGGTACAGATTTTTACTGCATAGACTTTTTAAAATTGCATAATATAGCACAACATTTTCCTTCTTACTACAGGAAAAAAAAAACCAAACAACATTCCGTATGGCAGATGAGCCTTTGTCAGTTTGATGGATTGGTGGCAAGCTAACATTGTGGAGGAATTAAGATTGTTATTACTGGAACAAGCAGCATCCTCCAGTCTTACTCCTCCACTCCCTAGTTAAAGATCAGTTTATTCCAAACACAACTAGAAGGCTCAGCTGCTTCTTTACTTTTATAAGCAGCCGAGGACTCTAGAGCTTTCAGTATCTGAACTTAACTGAAATTTAGCCAAGTCTTTGCCCTCATCCACTTCACCATTTCAAGCTGCAGCAACAGAGATTGTTGAATTGGTTTTCATACCAACTTAAAAACCAGATAATATAAATTTTTTTTTGCATTATATTACGTTTTCAATACATCACTGAAAGTTTAAGAAGAATACAAGTCATATATGAAATAAGGAGGATGTTGATAGTAAAATAACAGTCAGAAGCTGTAGCCCATGAAGTGCTACATACATAAAAAGTTATGGAGAAATAAAACTCTATATTCTAAATGATAAAGACCTATGGTCTGCTATCTGAAGTAAAATTCATATTAAAATTCACCCTTACATTAAAAAACACTGATGCATATTTTATCTATTTTTTGCCTACAAATTGTTTCTCACTGCAGTAAAGTAACCTCATGCAGTTAAGGATCGCAGTAGGTCGATTTGCTAGTAGGTCCAGAATTGCTACTATGATAAGGCTTTTTCTTTCTTATTTGTTTGATCTTTTCATGTTTATAAAGATACTTGCATGAAAACAACACTTTTTCAATCACACAGCTATCTCTTGGGAATGTATGCCGATAGCTTTATTCACCTCTCCCAAAGTAAAAGGTTCACACTGCCGAGATATGTTACTGATCAATCCGAAGTACGTACAATAACTTGTGGGCTTCCCTTCAATGTGATTCAGTTAAAAGCCTACCATGTTTTCATCTTCGTACTTTCTTCCTGACTAATCTCAGCTCTCTCTCTTTTACAGGACAGTCTGCTCCTTGAACAGAACTGCCAAAATAGTCCAAAGTATGTCTCAGAGAGAAACCAAAAAAACTTAACACTGTGGCCGGCCATAACTGGACAGACACAAAAGGAAAAATGAGAAAGATGGGAGAAAACAGACTTTCACATTTGTTTAATGTCACATTTCACAACATACACTGTGTATAACATTCTTCCCTGCAAGCAACAGAACAGTCTGTCACAAGCATTAAAAAATAAACATTCAGATAAAAATAATAGCCCTACCAAGCCAGACAGACAAGCAGTTAGAAAAGGTTTATTCCTGCCTCTAGTCTGAGGAACATATCCTTAGTGAGCTACTGAAGTCATTTTTACAACTTGACTTTTTCAGAGATTCTGGAAGGCCACCATTGCTGCTCATGATCTTCTATTGCCAAACCCTACATAACCCTAAAAGCGGGCAACCCTGTTGAAAGACAAGAAGCACAGACACTACTGAAATTCCCACCATATAATAACCAAATGAGTTCTTGAATTGTTGTCACCAAGTGACCACAACTAGGTCCTGGAGGAACGCTATGCATCAATCTAATTACAGTACAACAAAAGACTGCATAAGAACCAAAATCCACGTTAAAAAGCAGAGGCTAGAAAGTCCCGGCCACATGTGGATGACAAGAAGCTGACTGGCTTATTAATTGGAGCATGACTAACAGCAATGAAGGAGAAAGAACCTCTCATAAAAAGTCACAAACTTAAATGATGAGAAATATCACCCGAATGAGCCAACACTGCTTTTGCTAGATACTTTTGCGCTTTCACCTAAGTTGTCATCAACATCTCTATTCCGCTGAGCTGAACTGCAGCCAGCTCGCTTTTGACTCACATATAAAACCAGACAGCCATGCTGTGCTGTTGATCTTGACTGCACATTGAAACACTGAGGACGGTTGCAATACCTTTCATTGGAGAAATGTAGTTTTACCAGAACTGTGATTTCAAATACATGTGATGTGGTACGTGCTACGATTTTCTTCAGAAGAAGGGGGCTGAGAACTGCTCACCCCAAGCATTATTAATTGCTGTGCTTAGTCTCAGCCAAAAGCCAGTAATAAGCCACATATAAACAGCAAACATATTAATGAAATAATTAAATTAAATGTATCTCCTAACACACTGACTTGATACAGATTATATGGACAATTCACAAGGAGAAATACCAGCAAATCACCAAGCAAAGGGCTGTGAAGGGTCCTGCCTCTCACTGCGACAAAGACAATTAATACCACAGGTGGCACCTGACAAAGGCAGAGTTTCTATTTCCAAGGAAACAGAACCACTTGTTTTAATTAAGAAAAATAGCCAGATGAACTGCTGGAGAGGAGTCAAATGAGTCTGGGGATTGAAGTGTCAACCATCCTGAACCCTCTTCAAAGCAGAGGCTGGCAAATAAAAATAAAACTATCATCCTCCACCGAGAAAGGGATCTGAATGCAGAGGGAGGAAGTGCTGCCTGAAGCATAAGGGGTGCTCAAGGACAAGAAACCTTTCTGGAGAGAACAGTGCAGTAGCCGAATACATAAGCGAGACCTTCTCCAAAGGCCCTCTGCAGCTGCGAGGGAGGTTGTCCCACGTGAAGGACACACGTCACTGAAGTCAGGAGAAGCAGCAGAACTGCCTCGGGAGGGTTGCTGGCTGCCAGGAAGGCTGTCTGGCAGGCAGCGAGAGAAGTATCGGGGTGTGCACGCCAACCCTCAGGGCCATAAGCGTGACACAGTGCAAATCCTTAGTGTACGGAATGGAAATTCGCACGGGTCTGATACGTAAAGCTTTGCTGACTCCTATAACATTGACAGGTTTGAGTAATTACAGGACTAGCAGAAGAGCAGATACTTGTAATTTAACTGATCTCGTTAGATTCGCATAGCAATGAGAACTATTTTGAACTGATGCACTGGTCAGATGCATGGTTATATTTAGATTTCTAGCTTGGATAGCTATGCCCAGCTGTTTCTCACTTAGCTATATTCTGGCACAACTCTATTTGTCTGAGTAAAAGTAAACCTGAGGAACAATTTTGGTATCTATTGAGCTACTGACTACTGAGGTTAGAGATCCTTCATGATAAGAAGGAATAACCAACAGCTGTCATCTGCATAATGAAATATCATTTTTTTTCAAGTGATATGAGAGCTTTCAGCAGCACTCTGCACTGAATATCATCAGAAAGAGAAGCAAGTACTCATGAATATATGATGAGACTTCCCTGAAGAGAGAGAACAGAGGTTCAAAGCCTTATTCCTATCCTCTGCAAAACCTTACTCGGGAACTAACTCCACATTAGACTATCAGCATGAAAGGAGCTAAGAGATGAGGAACACCAAAATGATTTTTGTCCGATTTTCATTCACTTCTTTAAATTCATCAAATAACACAAGACAATTCAGTGAAGAATGTATGGACAACTGTTCTGAGCTACAACAAAGGTCAATCAGGTTAACATCCAGTGCCTGGGTTTATGGGCAGGACATGCTTCTCTTGAGGTATCCTGTTTGTTTTCGGGTATCTGCAGCTTATGTACTTTCAGAGCCAGAAATTCTATTTTTGCATTCAATCACTGTAACTGGATTTTTCCTTCCATGAGTTTGTACAACTGCTCTTGGAACCACCACTTTGACAATCACAACATCTAATGACAATGTAATTATCAAGTGAAAGAAAAAGCACTTCCTTTCATCTGTTCTAAACTTCTTCACACCGTGCAAAGTAGGTGTGAAACGTCTTGCCAGGAGATGTTATAAAGTTAAAAATTCACAAATACATGAAAAGAAATTGGACTAGTTCATAGATCAAAAAACAACCCTAAACTTCTTAATAGAGAGACAGTGATTTTCTCAGGAACCTCCTGAATCATGGATCATCGTTGGCTGGGACAGTGTGGTGAGGAAGCAGGATTAAATGCTTGCCCTGTCCTGCCCTGTCCTACAGATCATCTGTTCCAGGACAATGCTGAATACTTGCACCAAGTTGTGGTCTGAACCACTGTAGCCGTTCCTGCTTTCTATAATTGAAAACCAAGAACAAAAACAACCCCCTCCAACAACTACGTCAAACTTCTGTATCTTAAAACCGAAGTTAATTCATCACAAACTGTGGGCTTTTCTGTATATGGTTTCTCTATCATCTTTTAAATACTAGCAGTCAGATTTCATTTTGGTTTAGAAGGAATGGACACAGCAGAACAGAATTTAAACTCTTCGGTGAAATATTTCCCAGTAAATTAACCCTCTCACCTTGACACCTCTTGACATACTTTGAGATTTTCACCTAGCAACTTCTTTATCTGGTCTTGCCTGCTGTACAGGGAATAGTTCACAGAGTGCTACCACTAAGGTACTGGTGCTTGGCATCCCATTTAACAGCTTATATTCTGCCTCATGTGCCACCTGCCTCTTAAGTCACTGTCTTCACAGCAAGGGTGACCACTCACTCTTCTGTCACCTCATTCTCTAGGAGACTGTCTAAACACCGTGTGAAGGCTCAGCTTCTTGCTCAATGTCATTTTCTTATTCTTGGTTCACCATTTGAGAACTGAATCCACCCAGCAAGATAAACAAAAATTTCCTGTTTCTCCTTATAAGAGGAGTATATATTTTTTCTTCTTTTTTTTTTTCCATTTATCTTTTTTTTTTTTCATTTATATGACTTATATTTTCTGTCTTGTTACTATTTCTTTGAGTATATAACATTTACACTGGAGGACTCCAATTTAAGAACTGCAATATGAAATGGACTTGAGGTGTAGCAAGTAGATAAATCCTGTGTAATCAAAATTGACTCTGCCTAAGTTTCCACCATGATTAAATATGCAGTAATAGCAGAGATCAAATTAACTTCCTCTTTTCACAGTAAACTTCCATTCAGCTTGGAAGTTGAATTCTTTCCTCAGAGAAAGTTGAAGCCTTTCCTTGATCTGTAACTGTTACACAGAGAAAAGTTCAGAAGAACATCAAGAAATATTTTGCATATTTGTGATATGAAGATCACTCCCTTTCATGATTCTGTATTGGGTTTATGTGGCAGGGGGGCTGCAGGGGTGGCTTCTGTGAGAAGACACCAGGAGCTGCCCCCATGTCCGGCAGAGCCAGTTCTAGCCAGCACCAAAACAGACCCGCCAAGTGCTCAAAGCTGAGCCCACCAGTGACACTGGTGGAACCTTTGTGATAACACATTTAAGAAAGAGTAAAAAACACTGCAGAGCAGTTGTGAGAGAGGAATGAGAAAAATGTGAGAAACAACTCTGCAGACACCAAGGTCAGTGAAGAAGGCAGGGGGGAGGTGCTCCAGGCGCCGGAGCAAGATTCCCCTGCAGCCCCTGGAGAAGACCATGGTGAGGCAGGTTGTCCCCCTGAAGCCCATGGATGACCATGGTAGAGAAGATATCCACCTGCAGCCCGAGGAGGACCCCAAACCTGAGTAATTTTAGATAGGGTACACTGTATCCTTTTTTTTCTGGCTGTTCCACTGATGAAATGCCGAAGTTGTTCTAGGGCTGTACAGTGTTGAAATTCATAATTCAGATAACACTGCCAGGACTTCTGTAAGTTGGTGAACGTGAATTCAAAAAATCAACATTAACATCTCATTCTGGATTGCTAATGGAAAGCTAACATATGGGCCTTAGAGAGTTCCTATTGTGCAATATAAGCAATTATACTGTGAGATCTAAGTTATTGAGTTCTCCTGTATTATTCTGCAGCTGGACCCATTATTTAAGCAGAATCAAACTGGTGTTGATTCAAATATTCCTGGGCCAGAGCTATTTTATAACATCCACACTACAGTTGCTCACCCACAACATGCAGTCCATTTTATTTAACTCATTCACTTCTGCATCAATCCAATAATACTACACAAGACAGTTTTACAGATGTTTTCTAATTACCAGTATTAATTAAAATGGATGAATGTTCACACACACAATGCCATCTTGAATTAGAAATTTTTCTAAATATCCTTAAAGCTGCATATGGACATTCACATGCACAGTTTTATAGCATAAATGTATAAAAAGCAAAACTAAGTGTTAGTAGTGTACTGTTTTCTCCGACATCCCAGTGCTCAAACACTTATCAGATATTTTGGTACATTCAGTATTAATAAGGAGACCAATGCCTTCCTCACTTCTGCTTCTTCCTCCCTACATAATCTATACTTCTCCATTGCTATTATATTTTATGGAAATAAGTGGAATTATGAAAAAGCATAAAAGTCCAGAGAAATTGTAGAGGAAAAATAATACATTCAAAGATGTTTAGAAAACAAATAACGTGTCCTGTTGTGAGAATTAACTGGCTTAGTTTTCTCCAGCTTTTCCAATTTTTACTAAAGTTCAACATTACAATGATTTCTAACAAAACAAAGAATTAATTTTGATTATTCAACAAATGAGGAAAATATCACTGTTCTTTATTTGCATCAAAAGGCTTTTTAAAATTCCCCTAAGAAATCAGTTGTGGTTTTGCATTTAAGTAAACTCAAAAGGTGTTAATTTTTTCAGACACTTGAGTCCCAAGACCATCACTAAAATTTATTGATGCAAACTACTTACTATTTTGTTGCTTCTCATTCTGAGAGAAAGACATGCTGTAGTAGATTTACAAGACATTTACCAGTTGCAGCTCAAGTACAAAACAAAGAGCTAAGGGAGATAATTTTGGCAGGCTCAACACACAGTCACTAATATGAGTTGTTCAATTTTGTACTTGCCTCATCTTTCTTTTTCTCCCCTTCATTCATTACCATTTAGTGTTACACTATCATAAGTAGCCTATGTTTTCATAGATCATACCAGGCCTAGTCACACTCTGTGGAATGTTTCGGTTATATTTCCTTTCATTCCATTGCTTGTGCTTTTTAGAATATAAGGAAGAAGTCCCAAAAGTAAAAAAGTGTGTGTGATCACACTTAAATCTGACATTTGGTTTTCTTTTCCAGATGTAGAGTATGAGCACTGCAAAAGATATGATTTTGAGCATAAACAATTAAAAAAAAAAAATCAAAACCATAGACAAGTACTTCATTCTACATTTAGTAAAATAAATTTTCTGAAACTGCCTTTAAAAACATGAGTTTTACCAATGTTCTCCTTTTCTTATGGCTACTATTGACTATGTACTTGCTTTTAATAGGAGGATTGTTTTTTCACCAGGTGTTCTGGTTTTGGCCAGGATAGGAGCTAGTATGGGGCTGTGTTTTGGATTTGTGCTGAAAACAGTGTTGATAACACAGGGATGTTTTCGTTACTGCTGAGCAGTGCTTACACAGAGTCAAGGCCTTTTCTGCTTCTCACCCCACCCCACCAGCGAGGAGGCTGGGGGTGCACAAGAAGCTGGGAGGGGACACAGCCGGGACAGCTGACCCCAACTGACCAAAGGGATATTCCATACCACAGGACAGCAGGCTCAGCATATAAAGCTGGGGGAAAAAGAAGGAAAGGGGGGGATGTTTGGAGTGATGGTGTTTGTCTTCCCAAGTAACTGTTATGCATGATGAAGCCCTGCTTTCCTGGAGATGGCTGAACACCTGCCTGCCAATGGGAAGTATTGAATGCATTCCTTGTTTTGCTTTGCTTGTATGTGTAGCTTTTGCTTTCCCTATTAAACTGTCTTTATTTCAACCCACGAATTTTCTCACTTTGACTCTTCCGATTCTCTCCCTCATCCCACCAGGGGAGAGCGAGCGAGTGGCTGTGTGGTGCTTAGTTGCTGGCTGGGCTTAAACCATGACTCCAGGTCATTCTGGGAGAAGGAGAAAGCACCTAATGCAGGGAAAGGTCACAGTCTTTGAACTGTTGACTTACTTCTCAGTATATTGAAAACTGTTGTGTACTGAAAATAATGAAACTCCTTTTAACTGCAGCTATGCACTTTGCAGCAAATAAGAGGTGGAACTGAAATAAAAGAAGAGAATATAGAAGGAGAAAATCCAAATTTATAAATAACTCTCAGGAAGTTCTTCCAGTGGATGGAAGAAAATGGAAGCGTACTAGCACAAAACATTTGAAGTAACAGCAATATGGCAGGCATCCCACTGTTGAGTAGAAAACTGCAATTAAAACTGGGATAGGAGTGAAAAAGATATTTTGAAAAATCGCTTGGCCCTCAGCAATCATCAAGAATCAGTTGTGGGGGAAGTATGCTATATGAATTCTGTCTTTCCCATGACCTGAAAAAGACTCTAGTTTTATAAGGGTTAAAAAAAAAAAAAAAAAAACTTGATACTTTTCTGACATGAAATTAAAATAAGACATTATTCTGAGTGTGAGAAGATATAGAAAAAGAGCTCTTCAGTAGCTTTCTGGTTAAGATTGTCAGGTTGAAATAAAGTCTCCCATATGCGCCTCGGTCATACGGCAACAGGGCCTGTCTCTTTGTGCACACAACCACAGAAGTTTCTAAATAACATTCACCAGGGATGACAAGAGGCACAGATGACTCCAAGGCCCTTCAGAATTGTTCCTATAGCTTCTGAAAGTCGCTTACCTGGAAAACGTGAGATCTCTTAGGCTATCACAGGGATGTCTGCAGCGTTCTTGAGAATATATTTGAATTTTAATAAAAGGTCAGAAAGCATCTAGTATTTTTGGAAAATAAGATTAAACTCTTTTCCTTCAGAGGATGATGTTCTTCATGAAGAGTGCTAAGTGGTACAAGTAGCTCCCAGCATGGCTTTTTCTGAAGCAATATTGTTTAATTTTTTTTTTATTATTGTTATTTTCATTCCCTAACAAGAATTTTGGAAAAACAGAAACAGGTCAGAAGAACAATACAACTGACAAAGTGAGAGTTTAAAAAGACTTAATGAATTAAGAATAGCACAAATAAATTTTTTGACCCAAAGGTCAAGAAAATCTGGTGTAATATTCTTCAACAAATGTCTATGATTTTTAATTAAAATCTTTCTATGATGTAAAACAGTTGAACTTTGTCTATAGTGAATAAAACGCTGCTAAGCTAATTTATTTAAGGAGGAATAATGTGTGATCATTTGGATAAGCTACCATTTAAGTTAGCCCATAAAAGCCAAATGAACTTCATGGTATGTTTTAATTTGACTTAAATTAACATAGCACCAGACTACAATAATTCACCATTCTGTAGAATTCTCAGGCTGGAAATGGATAGAATGCATCTCAACTCAGGTAAACATCATACATTTTTTTCCTTTAATGCCTGGCAAAAGAGACAGTTTGGAGAGAATACAATTTTATTTTAACTGCTACCCACATGGCATGACATTCAGTGTGTGAGCAGGCATAGTGCTTCACAGTCAGCAGGTACCAAAACCCCTCAAAATCCAAGTACCAGTTAGGACCCTTGCTCCCTTTTCCCAAAGACCAGAGTACATTTTTCCTCCCCCAGGCTGAAAAACAAATTTTGAATGGTGACTTGGGCTTGCCTTAATTATGCCTGAGAATGGATTTCTCCAGTAGGTGGAAAAATAAATCCTTGGCTTCACCAAGGGCAAGTCCTGCCTGACCAACCTAGGGGCCTTCTGTGAAGGAGTGACTACATTAGTGGACACGGGAAGGGCTACCAATGTCATCTATCTGGACCTCTGTAAGGCCTTTGACATGGTGCCCCACAACATCCTTCTCTCTAAATTGGTGAGATATGGATTTAATGGGCAGACTGTCCAGTGGATGTGGAATCGGTTGGATGGTCACATCCAGAGGGTAGTGGTCAATGGCTCAATGTCCAGATGGAGATCAGTGACAAGTGGTGTCCCGCAGGGGTCCATATTGGGACCAGTACTGTTTAATATCTTCATCAATGACATAGCAGTGGGATCGAGTGCACCCTCAGCAAGTTTGCAGATGACACCAAGCTGAGTGGTGCAGCTGACACACCTGAGGGACGGGAAGCCATCCAGAGGGACCTGGACAAGCTCAAGGAGTGGGTCCGTGTGAACCTCATGAAGTTCAACAAGGCCAAGTGTAGGGTCCTGCACCTGGGTTGGGGCAATCCCCGGTATCAACACAGGCTGGGGGATGAAGGGACTGAGAGCAGCCCTGCTGAGAAGGACTTGGGGGTACTGGTGGATGAAGAGTTGGACATGAGCCAGCAATGTGTGCTCGCAGCCCAGAAGGCCAACCGTATCCTGGGCTGCATCAAAAGCAGCGTGGACAGCAGGTCGAGGGAGGTGATTCTGCCCCTCTGCTCTGCTCTGGTGAGACCCCACCTGGAGTGCTGTCTCCAGCTCTGGAGTCCTCAACACAAGAAAAACGGGGACCTGTTGGAGCAGGTGCAGAGGAGGGCCACGAAAATGATCAGGGGGATGGAATGCCTCTCCTGTGAAGAAAGGCTGAGAGAGTTGGGGTTATTCAGCCTGGAGAAGAGAAGGTTTCAGGGAGACCTTATTTCGGCCTTTCAGTACTTAAAGGGGGCTTATAAGAAAGATGGGGACAAACTTTTTAGCAGGGCCTGTTGTGACAGGACACGGGGGAATGGTTTTAAACTAAAAGGGGGTAGATTTAGACTAGATATAAGGAAGAGATTTTTTACAATGAGGGTGGTGAAACACAGGAACAGGTTGCCCAGAGAGGTGGTAGATGCCCCATCCCTGGGAACATATAAGGTCAAGTTAGATGGGGCTCTGAGCAACCTGATCTAGTTGAAGATGTCGCTGCCCATGGCAGGGGGGATTGGATTAGATGACCTTTAAAGGTCCCTTCCAACCCAAACTCTTCTATGATTCTATTCTATGATTTTAAGACTGCTGTAGCCATTGCAGGCAAAAACCTTCTCCTGATCCCATGGGCCACCATATTTCATGCAGTGCAAATTGTCACAATGAACTCTGTTATTCACAGGAGAACTACACAGTCCAAACAACTTAAAATTTCCAGGAATGTTTTGAAAAAGAGAGACTTCTTAAATTTAAAAATAAAAAATGCAGCAAATTGATCTGCAGCATCTGAGAGATGGAATGTGCTCCTGATTCAAACCCGCTGTAACAAATAGTGTCACCATGCGTGACATCATTGTGCCACAATGGTGCACTATCCATTTCCCACACACACAAGCACTTCCTGAGTGCAGAACGGGGCAGGAAGGCAGATAGTGACAGAGAGACTCCTAAAAAAGACTGGCAGACTAACACAAACCTGAGGTGTCATGGGCTTAGCTGCAACAAGGAACAGACTCTAAGTTGAGCCTCAGAGGTGAAGGAAAGAAAAGGTTCAGTCCTTGAAGTAGAGGGAGATACTGGAATGGAAATACGTTTAAAAAGGATTCAAACTTCATGAACTCTACAGGCAGGGTTATCGCAGGTATTTCTTCAAGCCTTTTATTTAATAACTTGCCCAACTTAATTTGAGTTTTCCCTATTTAAAGGCTCACCTTGATCTAGTTGGGTTTTATATTCCAGGAAACTAATCAGTAGACATTAGGAACAACTTCAAAACCATGGAATGGTGGATCTGACTCATGGTCCTGTCACATTCACACATGAGCACTAAATTTTTCTGGCTTTAAAGATATGCAAGCAAGGTATTGCCTCCATGCTGCAAATTGCACCCTGGTTAACAAAGAGCTGTTACTTTGCAAGATCAAGACAGGCTAGCATTCTGCCAAATAAATCCTCAACACTCACATTCAACAGCATAGTATGGGATTTCTGCAAGCAGAATGACCAATATTCTTCCCCCTTGGAGCACCAACAGAGAATCTTAATTAAGCTTGCCAAGAGCAGGACATTACTCATCTTGATATATCAACCCTTGGGAGTTCCCTCCTTATGCTCCAGGAAAAATAGGCCATGTGGAACAAAAGTGCCAGAGAGCTGGGCTGTATGCAGGTGAAGTGACCACAGAACGCATAGATCAAACCTGCAGTCGGCCCCAGACCAACCTCCCAGATGTTTAAAAGCAAATACGTTCAGTGCAAGTCTGGAAACTGCAAACAATCCATACTAGAAGGTAAGACCTGCTAGCTTGTCCATCTCAGCCTAATTAGGTCACCCTAATTCTCTCTTTTAGTTACCTAATTTAGTTTGTTAAATGTGGTATATGCTTCTGACACACTCAAAACAGACTCATTTGTTCTTCAGCTCCTTGCTTGCTTGCCACCCAAGGTGAACTATAAGAGGTGTAACCCAGAAAAGAAATTGTTTTGTCTCTGTGCGTGCTATTCTCCTTCATAATAAAATCCCAACATGAACTCCCTCAGACATGTCTCACTGAACTAGTAATTCCTGCTGGTTGCGTATAACCGAACTCTACAGAAATCTCATTGACGCGAGAAGACACAGAAATCTCACTGACACCATGAAGAAGTTCCAAACCACCAAATCCTCTGTTATTTGTCCAGTTACATTCACACTGTGGTTATATTTGGCACCTCACTGATTGCTGTTATTAGTTTGGCACATAATGCTCTGCTAGGCACTGCTACCCTGTAGGCAAACCTCATATGCATGAGTAGAATTCACAGCTGTGTAAGCTGACTTTTTTGACTTCTCTAAACTCTAGTAAAAATGGCTCAACTAATCTCTGCTTAACTTGAAATGACTAAACCCTACTAAATCATCATAGTGTAAAATTCTCAGACCAGTTTAGTACCTGGATAAACAAACAGATCAGTTTTTCCATCTGTCTACAAGACCTCCCTGCCTTAAAATCTCCATGATTTTGCCAGACTCACTCAATACTACCTTGCCCAGAGATTAAAATAAAAAAAAAAACCAAACACCACCCAACATGCAAATATCAAGCTACTTGAGACAGCCTGCTTTCTGTTACACTATATACTCCAACAGGCCTAAATTGCTTTACGATTGCACAGGGAACTGAGCAGATTCTTCACATCCCTTTGCCAAATAAGTACTGACTGTGACCCAGAATCCTAGCAGGTTGAAATGGTATAAAATGCCAATAGGATGATCTTAATCATTTTGTCAAGCATGGCTGACACTACACTGTCAAGTGAAAAAAATAAAAGTACTTTGTACAGCTCTGGATCAATTTTATTGCTTACTATGGCATCATAAAGATAAAAGAAAAGGTATAAATGAGTTAAAATTTTCTTGGTGTTTTTTTAGGCAACAAACTGAGAGAAAATGTGCAAGTCCCGACCAGCTGAAATATTAAATTGACAATGATTCTGCCCAGGGAAACCTTTCTTAAAATGAACCAGTGCTCTGAATACCTTAATAGATTTCAAATGTCTTACTTAAATACAACACTCAGAGTGCCTCAAGGGGAGGAAAGGCGTTACTGTCATTAAGTCACCTGGTACAAAGTAGTGGTGCAGTAAGAGAGACCTAAATAGGATTTCTGTTGGTTACCTGAAACTGCATAAAAATTAACAGCTGTGGAAAGTGTTGGTGCAGGAGGGAGGCACATCATCTATTTAAAAACCAGTAGTGAGAATGCACACTAGCAATCCTGTATTAGGATTTCAAGGTTTTGAGAAAATACAAGAGCAGACACAGTCCAGTGCTGTAGGCCAGATGGCACAGTAGAGCCAAGAAAAACATTTTCTACTCTGGCTGTGGTCAGAAACCATTACCTGGCTGCCACCCTTCCACAGCCCACTGAGAAGGGTTCCTGTGAGTGGTTTCCACTTCAGGTTAAACAAATTTGACTGATTACAGTGGATATTGATAGTTGTTCAAATATAAGCCAGCTGACCTCACACTGAAAAGGATGAGAAGGTTTCACATCATCCTTTCTACTTTGGCAAATCAGGATGTGTACGTGTGTGTGTGTGTGTGTGTGTGTGTGTGTGTGTGTGTGTGTGTGTGTGTGTGTTGGTACATGAACGCAGGGACAGACAGAGGAGAAGGACAACAGCATTGCTGGTTGCCACAGATCTTCCTGCAGCACTAATTCGTCTGCTATGCTTTGAGGGCAAACGACAATACAGTAGTCAAAAGGAGATGCTCTTTTTGACACCCCATATCTCAGCCTCAAGAATATGACAGTTTACCAGCAGACTTCTACATACTTATCGTAAAAAAGAAACCCACAAGCAAACAAAAACAACCCCACCCCCACCAATCTCTCCAGCAAATGGAGCTTGAAGCACAAGTCAACTCGCTGAGCTAAGAAGCACGTGGTGATAATTAACGTCTCGGGTGCCAGTTCATGAGATCACAGAACAGCCCCTTCCTCAGGCGCAGCGGACGCTGTATTCCCTAGCAACAGTAAAACCAGTGAAACAAACAGGGACAGATTTTCCCACTGCCTTCTACTTACACTGCTAGATGCAAACTGATGGGAGACTGAGTGAGTACCGGTTTCCAGTGTGCTCAAAATGTAGTTTAAGCTACTATATGAGTTGGAAAATAAGAGACTTACACCCACACCAAAGAAGAAAAGAGACAGGCAAAGGTACATATTAATCATAAAATGCACAATATTAACACAAATATGGGTGGCATATGGTGTGTTAGCATGCAAACATATGCCTGAGTTGGGGGAAAAAAGTGTCATATGTCTCCTCTAACCACAAAAGCTCTTCAGGCTCAGCTTACCAGAATTTTTCAACAGATATCAGTTAGACATAGATATGACAAAACAACTACACCTCTAAATTTCAGAAGTCCTCATGCTTTAAATTCACTATGAAAATGAAACTCTATTGAGGAAAGGAAAACAGAAAATTTGTCTGCTGCTTTCATCATCGTGTTGTAATCACTTCTGTGAATTTACTTTATTCATAAACTATGAACAGTGTGTGTTCAACCATAAACATTAGAAACAAATAAGAACATAATTAGTCGAGATCACAATAGAAAATAAAATTAGAAAAATTAGACTACAAGAGTTATTTGCAGTGTTACTCAGAGAAATTATTTCTCAAGTTTGTATTTTAACATTCAAATCTACATACAAAAGGCTTTTCAGTACTTAAGACTTGGTACATAGACTATTGATAATCAACTTCTGAGTGCTCTGTACTTCTGCTCTATACCACAACGTATGGAAAAGGGAGATTAGCTCACAGCTAATAAAGTAGTAGTTTTTCTTCTGACTAGCTTCTGACAATTTAAGAGAGACTCTTTAGAGTCTTGTTTTGGTGGTTTTTCAACTTGTTTGTGCATTAACTCCATCAAGTGTATTATTAGCAACTTCATACTAGTCACCCCCATATTCCTCACTGAGTAGAAATAATTTGCCTTCTAATGCAATTCTTGGTTTATCACTGTTAATGAATTTGCACACACCTTGAAATATCATTTAATAGTTAAGTTTGGCCTTTTCAAAACACATTTAGCAGCATTAGTCGCTGTACTTTCTCATCTTCAGTAAATATCGGATAAGTTCTTAATTGCAAATTCTTAAGGTAGATGCTATAATTCTAAAGGCCATTTAATCAAAAGCATGTATATATAACTATCTTATGAAAGACCTGTGTAAATTAATCTGACATGAAGTATTAGTTCAGCATAGAGACAATCCTTTTTTTCCAAAAAATCACATTTTTATAAGATATCTGTTAAAAGTGACAAACAAATTGTGCCAGATTGTGCAAAAGAATGCAAACAGCGCTGCTTTCTATTTAGAAATAATAAACCAGAAGTGATACTGGCACAGGATTTAATCTGTTATAAATAATTTAATTGCCTGCCATTTGCAAATAAGCCCCATTTTAAAACCTCACAGAGTTTCTGTAAGCACTCCTATTAACGTTACTCACCCTGGGACTTCAAACTTCAAGAAAATATTTATGATTGAGTAATGTCTTCAAAAAGACATTTCTTCTGCTTAATGAAAAATGTTTATTTTGTATGGGATGCTTTTGTTTCCTTTTAATATAAACCACAAAAACAGGCATCAAGGACCTGAACAGAAGATACATTTTTTCCATCTGAACATCTAGACAGAGTAATGCTTCTAATTTAACTCAAATAATTTCAGGACACCTTTAGCAGAAAAGCAAAAGCGTACCTTGTCCAGACCATCTTGGGCCCGGCAGTTAAAAAACTCTTCTGAGTGGCAGGACTGAATTACCTCAAGCTGAGAAGAGACACAAACATGAGGCTCTAAATACCAGCTAATGCTCTAAACACAAAGGTCAAAGTCAGCTGAGTCCAACCCCTGCCAGCAAGTGCTTGTCAGACTAACCCTTTTTAGACTCAAATCTAAATGCAGTAACTCCTTGATGCCATTGATGCCTGAAGAAAGAGTTTGGTGATGTCCAAACATAAAACCCTCTTTTGATGTCATCGATTAAATCTATAAGAAGCTAGCAAAGCAGAGAATATTAGTCTGGAATTCAGTAAGTTACAGTAATGATTCAGGAACTCCTCAGAAAAAGGCAAAAGTTGAATGAGCTAAAGGGAACATCAAGGTAACCCCACAAACTGTGGAGCCAAGTGGAAAAGGACAGAGACCAAGACTTCACCTTGCCAGATCTCTGAAAGACACAGCTTTCTCCTTCAGGGAAGTTGTCGGGACAGCAAACTGAAGTGCTTTGCTCACAACTCATTTACCTAAGCTCCGCCAAGTCAAATGGTTGTGTTTGTATACTGGAGGGCTGGGCTGCCCTTCAGTGGGGCACTGACAAGCCAAAGCTATGGATTGACAGCACCCTCATGAATTTCATCAAGGCAAATCCAGTCTTGCATGCAGGAGAAAACAGCCCTATGCAACAGTTCAGGCTGGGGACTGACAGGCTAAGTAGCACTTTTTGAGAAAGGAAAGTGGGAATCTGGTGAACAAGGAGTTGAACATGAGTCAGCAGTGTGCCTATGCAGTAGTGAGTGCTAACTGCAGACTGGTCTGCATTAGCAAAAGCATAGTCAGTGGTCTGATGTGAGTGACTATTCCCTTCTAGTCATCATTGTGAGAGAAGGAGTTAAGGGAATTTTAGTAGTTGAATGATTAATAGTAGTTAAAGGATTGAATCAGTAGGTAAAAGTTTGATACTTTGTTAACTACTGTGTGTAGACTAACTGTAGCTTCTCACAAGGCTAGCACAACTACTGTGTAAATTAATTGGCGCCTCACAAGGACAGTCCCTGATAAGTGAGAACTTCTCCTAAGAAACCAGCTAAAACCGACTCTGTTGTTTGAGCAAGAGCCAAGGAACAACTGAGCCTGCGCAAGAACAAAAGGTTACTAGCGGTGACGAAGAGGAACCACTAGCCTTCATCCCCACAACCCCTGACGACCACCACTAGGAGGCAATGCGCAAGCGCAGATGGGAGGGGTTCATGGAAATGACTTCTTGGAACTCATTTTAATACAAAGCAGGGACAGGTCATACATATGTATAGGCGTAATACAAAACTCTATGAATATATAACATTTTACTGTATATATTTATGGTGAGTGCTGTGTTGCGGCGCACACGATTTTGGTCGGACTACCCCCCGTGCTGCCCAGCGCTGAATAAACACACCTACTTTACAATCTTGCAGATTGTGGAGTTTGCTTTCCGTGTGGCAATTGTTAACAGGAGAGAATCCAAGGACAGCCATCAAAATGGTGATGGAGCACATGGTGCATGAGGAAGAGCTGAGGAAGCTGGGCTCCTTCAGCCTCAGGAAGAGAAGGCTACCAGGGTCTCTAATTGCAGTCTTCTAGTCCCTAATGGGGGGAATACAGATGGAGCCAGACTCTGCTCATAGATGCCCAATGAAAGAACAAGAGGTCACAGTCTCAAGTTGCAGCAAAACAAATTCTGATTAGATTTAAGAGGAAAAAGGGCAAACCGAATGATCAAGCAGTGGAACAGGCNATGCAGTAGTGAGTGCTAACTGCAGACTGGTCTGCATTAGCAAAAGCATAGTCAGTGGTCTGATGTGAGTGACTATTCCCTTCTAGTCATCATTGTGAGAGAAGGAGTTAAGGGAATTTTAGTAGTTGAATGATTAATAGTAGTTAAAGGATTGAATCAGTAGGTAAAAGTTTGATACTTTGTTAACTACTGTGTGTAGACTAACTGTAGCTTCTCACAAGGCTAGCACAACTACTGTGTAAATTAATTGGCGCCTCACAAGGACAGTCCCTGATAAGTGAGAACTTCTCCTAAGAAACCAGCTAAAACCGACTCTGTTGTTTGAGCAAGAGCCAAGGAACAACTGAGCCTGCGCAAGAACAAAAGGTTACTAGCGGTGACGAAGAGGAACCACTAGCCTTCATCCCCACAACCCCTGACGACCACCACTAGGAGGCAATGCGCAAGCGCAGATGGGAGGGGTTCATGGAAATGACTTCTTGGAACTCATTTTAATACAAAGCAGGGACAGGTCATACATATGTATAGGCGTAATACAAAACTCTATGAATATATAACATTTTACTGTATATATTTATGGTGAGTGCTGTGTTGCGGCGCACACGATTTTGGTCGGACTACCCCCCGTGCTGCCCAGCGCTGAATAAACACACCTACTTTACAATCTTGCAGATTGTGGAGTTTGCTTTCCGTGTGGCAATTGTTAACAGGAGAGAATCCAAGGACAGCCATCAAAATGGTGATGGAGCACATGGTGCATGAGGAAGAGCTGAGGAAGCTGGGCTCCTTCAGCCTCAGGAAGAGAAGGCTACCAGGGTCTCTAATTGCAGTCTTCTAGTCCCTAATGGGGGGAATACAGATGGAGCCAGACTCTGCTCATAGATGCCCAATGAAAGAACAAGAGGTCACAGTCTCAAGTTGCAGCAAAACAAATTCTGATTAGATTTAAGAGGAAAAAGGGCAAACCGAATGATCAAGCAGTGGAACAGGCTACCCAGAGAACGTGAGAAATCTCCATCTCTGGAAATTTTCAACACTGAAGGGGACAAGGTCCTGTGCAACCTGATACATATTCAAGATCGGCCCTACTTTGAGCAGGATGTTGGACCAGGTGACCCCCAGAGGTCCTTTTCAATCAAAATTAATTTATGATATTTCAATAGCAAGTAGCCACAGAGCTGAAGCAGAGCAATAAAGGCAAAATCAGCCTCACAACACCATGTCCAGTCACAGCAGCCTCCAATGCAGCACTAATTGTAGCTAACCCAGCAGGAATTCCAGTACTGATGCAAAAAAGTCTGCAAAATTTTGAGCACCACCCATGAGCTCTGAAAAAAATAGGGTCTTCACCCCATTTTTGGGATGAAACTGTGCAGTTAAAGTCTCCAAGGTTTCTAGGCTAAGGCTTGTGTCTCACCTTTCCACCACCAATAAGAATCACTTTGCATTGGGAAAACTAAAGACAACTTTGGCTAGCATTTGCTTAAAACAGCAATAAGAACATATGTAAAATGCTTTAGAAAGAATGGCATTGTTAATTTTCACAGAACAACAGTATGATCTCTGACTCTCATGTGAGAATTTATTTGAAATCTTGTTTTTTGTTTTGCTTTTTTAAATTACATTTCCATCATGATTCGTTCTCTGCTAGCATAAAGAGCATTATTTAAAAATTGCTATGGATAGTTGGACAATTGGTATCATCTGCTGTTTTCTTTGTACTAACATCAGATTGTTTTGCTGCAATTTTTCTAACCAGATGAATTTCAATTTGTCTAGTTAAAAACTTTTTCTTTTTTTCTTTAAACATCATTTAGTCAAGCAAGTGATATCTGTGTTCTTTCATTTTTTATGCACTTATCTCATGTTCACCCAGCAACTTCAAACAGGTGAGGAAAAATACAATATGACAATATTTAGTTTACAAATACAGGATGTGTCACTTTTTGCTGAGGTCCCAGAATAATTCCTTGCAAGTCAGAGTTTACAAAAGCTCAGTGAAAGCAATAACAGTAATTTTCCTTGTAATCATTTATAAATGAAATATTGAAATACTATAATCATTTAAGGTATTTATAACTCAATGTAATTACAACTTCCCCTAGAAAACACCAGATTGTCTAGGCTATATTCCTGGAAAGAAGGCATCTGCTAATCTTGGTAAACAGAGCAGAAAAGTGGGATCTGATTTAGACTAAATATTCTTAATACCTATTCATTGCTTTTCCCAGGACTAGCCCTTGAACTGGGACCAGCCCCAGAAGTTGCCAACATATGATACAACCTGTGTAACCAAACCTTTGCTCACCATCATGTCACTCTCCAGCTGTAGGGTGCACAGTGTTTCACACTGGATTTACTACTGGTCAGCAGACATACAGAAGCCTGCAGCTACAAGAGAACAACACTTAAATGTAATTCATGTGTTTCAGCATCAGGATCTTGTCTTTCAGGCAAATACTGTACCCTATAGAGCTAGGAGGTAGAAAAATAGTGTTGGGAAGATTTTGGGGCACAAAAGTGGATGGGAACAGAGCAATGGTAAAGTTAGGAAAGGTAAGGGGTCCTGAAACAGTCATAGAATCATTAAAGTCGGAAAAGACCTCTAAGACCATCCAATCCAACCGTCAACCCAACACCCCCATGCCTACTAAACCATGTCCCTAAGCACCACATCTACACGTCTTTCAAATACTTCCAGGGATGGGGACTCCACCACTTCCCTGGGCAGCCTGTTCCAAGGCCTGACCGCTCTTTCAGTAAAGAAATTTTTCCTAATGTCCAATCTAAACCTCCCCTGGCCCAACTTGAGACCGTTTTCTCTCATCCTATCGCTTGTTACTTGCCAAAAGAGACCGACCCCCACCTCGCTACAACCTCCTTTCAGGTAGTTGTAGAGCGCGATGAGGTCTCCCCTCAGCCTCCTCTTCTCCAGCCTAAACAGTCCCAGCTCCCTCAGCCGCTCCTCATAAGACTTGTGCTCCAGGCCCTTCTCCAGCTTTGTTGCCCTTCTCTGGACACGCTCCAGCACCTCAATGTCCTTCTTGCAGTGAGGGGCCCAAAATTGAACACAGTATTCAAGGTGTGGCCTCACCAGCGCCGAGTACAGGG
>VZTQ01001762.1:42957-151967 GCA_013400755.1 Pelecanoides urinatrix
GGTCAAGCAGGACCTGCCTTCCATGAACCCGTGCTGGCTGGGCCTGATCCCCTGGTTGTCCCGGACATGGCTCATGAGCGCCCTCAAGATGAACTGCTGCATAATCTTCCCTGGCACCGAGGTCAGGCTGACCGGCCTGTAGTTCCCCGGATCCTCCTTCCGGCCCTTCTTGTAGATGGGCGTCACATTGGCGAGCCTCCAGTCGTCCGGGACCTCCCCAGTTAACCAGGACTGCTGGTAAATGATGGAAAGTGGCTTGGCAAGCTCCTCCGCCAGCTCCCTCAGTACTCTCAGCAGACAGGAATGGCAGCGAGTGAGTCTGTACTAAAATACCCTTAATCTAAATAGTGATTGTGAGCCCTTGTCCTTTAAGTACAGATCTCACTTGAATTACTTCCTTTAGGTCATCACATAAAAAATTCTTTTGATTTCCTACCACCTGATTAAAATGGGCAGGGAAATAGCAGATGACAGTTGTGTGTGCAAGAATGTACTGTCATGTAGAGCTCCCATCTCTTCCCAAGTACTCCATAGCCGTAGCACCACTTCTGCCCTGAGACGTCCCAATTATTTTTACCCCAGTCCTTCTCCTTCATGCTCTATTGAAAATCTTTCACCATTCATGCCTTCTGCATTCTCTTACCCCAGGTCTAGGATTACTTTCAGAGCTCAACTAAAAATAAGCGTAATCATAATCTTTTCTGCTAAGGAGTGATAGAAATAAGTGTCTGCCTATACAGCTTCTATACGCTTCCCTGTGTGTCCTACAATCTGTCTTACCATATCTCCCAGCTCCACTCATACTTGATCCTGAGCTCAAATCTGTGTCTAACCCAACACTCCTAATACCTTACCAATACTTTTGTCCTGCATTCCCATTGACTAGTGGCATCCCTCTTTGGAGGGTACAACCTGAGGTGTCTAAATAAGTACAAGAGGCTGGGCATGCTACTGCAGCAGATGTACATATAGCACATATCCTCTGAGAAACCGCATCTGTGATGGACTTTTGAGAACTTATGAAATACTTTTATAAGATAGCCTTGCCATATTGCTAATCTGGATTTCTAACAGACATCAAACATTTTTTTACTGAGCATTCAAGTATCATTTTCACTTGAGAGAACATAATGTGTGTTACCTCATTATTGTATGCTCTGTTATTCAGTGTAGTTTAGACAAGGTTTTTTCAGATCTAGCATTCGCAAATGTTGGCATTCAAATAGAAAGGAAATTGTCCAACACATTGCACTATCAGTACGGAAAATGTATTTTTAAGGAAATTTGCATTTGAAATTTTTTTAGTATAAGGAGATGAAAAACAGGACATGCTACCCCTATGCTTTATATAGTACTATCAACATATTTTCTTTTTTTTTTTTGTTGTTTTCCAATAAACATGAATGAGATGTCAGTCCCAAATATTCATGATATTAACGTACTCCCTCGAGTGTAACATACCTGTATTGATTTGACTGATAAATTACCCATGGAAGATAATTTAAGAACTTCAAGAGAAGAAGTATCTCGCACTAGATGCCTCCTCTTGCTTCTTCCTCATCTTCATCCTAGCCCACTGACCATGAAGAGAGGGGGATACAAGCATCAGCAGAGTAGTACAAAGCTACTGTAATACAAAGACCTTTAGGACTGTCAGCAGACAATTACCTCAGCAGAGAACAGCAGCATGCAGCAGCTGTAAGACCAGAGATGGTGAGAGAGAGAGAATAACTGGCACTTTCTTGTATGTCAGAACAACCAGCTTCCTATCACCCACCTCATGCAGGTAATACAAGTTAAAAACTTAAGATCTTTAAAAAATTTAATTAAAGGACAAGTAAGGAGTACAGCCAGTCAGCAGACGGGCAGCAGAGGAGTGCAGCAAGCCCAGCATTAAAACTCAACCTGATAAATTGCAGTGTATTAATTCCTTTGCCTGAATTATTCTCTGCAAGAGAGGAGGGGATATTGTTGCATTCCTGATTTTCATATTGACCTGTTGTTTGTTATTAGGCCATGCATTTTATTTCTATATAGACTCTGGATTGGCTAAAATCCAGCCCTTGGTTGCTAATATGGTGGATTCAAGCCCCGCAAAGTTACGTATAGGAACTTAATTCATTGCTAGACCCAAGGTTGTCATCAGCAAACATTCTTCTGGGCCCAGAGTGAAAGATGAGTTTCTTATAATTCCTAACATTTTTAGTTAACGGTAGTGATTATCACTGGCAAAGTTAATCCCTGCTCACACACACAAGAAAATAGCTATCAGTTATTCTTAATTCAGGAGACAAAGATTTGTATTGTGCATTTTATATTTCTCTTTTCTAAACATGATGCTGTCTCTTGTCAGAAACCTGCACTCTGAATTGTTCAAGGTAACAAAAAATCCATTTAAACCTATTGCACAACATTGTTTATGAACAGTCAACAAACACTGGGAAGATTAGATGCATCCAAACCAATAAGTTTACTGCTACTATTCAAAGCCTTTGCTAAAATCTTTTCTGGTAAAACAAACGGGGGAATGCAAGGGGAAATTACACAAAACCTGATGCTTGAAGTCTAAGTGATGAACAGAGAATGAGAAGGGTCGCTCAACACTCCATTCAGCCATCTTTAAGAAAGATGCTGTGAGGGCAGACTGAGCAGCCTAAGGAACCTCGTAGAGTCAAAAGACCAAATCTCACTGTCAGAGCTACCACCTCTGTAGACATGGAAGTGCACACGGAGTGAACTGGTGCTGGGACAGCCTGACCAGGCTGGGCAAGAACCAGATACTACCACCACGGGAAACACATGATACTGCCACCTTCTCTGCCTTTGGTTAGATCATGAACACCTGGGAAGCAGCATCTATGTTCCCACTCTCCAGGTCTGTTACCTTCTGCCACTTCAGTGTCTTGTGTCCAGCAATATTCTCCTCACAAGCACAAGACCTTTAATAAAACCACCATGAGCCTGTCCTCAAAAGGGCAAACTAGAAGCAGTTTGTCAGGTCACCAACATCTCCTCTGAGGACAGTCTAAATGCTCATACTCATCTGTGGGGAGAAATACGCTTTTTTTTTTTTTTTTTTAGAGTGAAAGTCATCTCATTTAAAGGTAGTTCCTTTGCTGCTTTTTTGAGCCCTTATTTAGAAGTCTTGGCATTTATTGAAAAATATGAAGTTACAGCCAGCAGAAAAAACCTAAAAGCTAAGTTTTTATAACAGTCCATGTGCACCTTCTCCACCCGTGCCCTTAACACAGCTGAGGGCACGGCTTATCCCGATGACTGAGGCCTTGATCTTCTGCTCCTGTCATCCTCTCAGTAAATCTGGTTTTGACAGTCATCCGATTCCACGGTGAATAGACTGAAACTATAAAAGAGCAGAAAACTACACAGGTAATTTCCACCCCCCAATCAGTGGGTTAAATCAGCTTATGCTGAACTCAGTAGCAAGCAGGCGGAGGGGAGGTTCACACAGGGAAGGCATAAGACGACCCCCTTCTGCAGCAGCGAGCCCTTAGCTGGGCTGGCCACACTGCCAGCATGCCCTTGATGACAATTGCAAAGCTGCCTCCCCAGTGTGTTTTATAACAAAGGGCATGTCTTTGCATCTACTAAGGCCGTACTTACACCTCTTCTTTTGTTCGTTGATTTTCCATTCTTTCTGCCCTAGTTTTTTGGTTTGAGTGCTCAGCATATGCTCAACATGCATAGCCTTTCAACATAAGCATGAAGCTTACAATTGTAATCAAAAATTATAATAATAATAATGATATAATAACAATCTGGCTTTACTAGGCATCCAGCTAATTTCTTATCATGTCTACATATTGCTGTTAAAAAGGACATTTAATTCCGCTTCCATTTAGCTTGTCTAAAAGATGATTAAACCCGTAACTTTAACCAGACCCATGATCACATACACATCAAATGGGCAGTGAGTGGTAGCCATTAACACTACCAACAGTAGCACGGATTTCTTTTTCTGGCAGCATTTCTGTAAGTCTTGTCTTGTGGTCTAATTTTTAAGTTAGGAGTCTCCATAGTTCCTTGTAAAAGCAGTTTCATGGAGAATTCTTTTGATATTACACATACACACCTGATCCTCCGCTTCCTTACAGCAGTTATTTGCTACAGTAATTTCACTATCTTTAGAGGACTTGGTTCCAACTACATTAATTTAAGTAAGTTCAAAAGTAGGACATGGAAACAAAACGAAGTATGGGCAAAGTGCAAAAACCCTTCAATAGTCTCATTTAATTTGACATATAAAATAAATATGGATTTTACTCAGGGGTGTATTGTCATCTTCAAAAGACTGCTAATCCTAGAAGTCATTTTACTGAGTCTTTGGTTGGTGATTTTTAAGCAATAATTTATTTTAATTAAATGACAGCATCTTTTAATCTGAAGGAAGTGACTTGGCAGACAAGCTATTCTGTCTTTGGAGCTTTCATACATTTATTCATCTAAATTTCCTAAGACTTTGGAGTGTAGTTGAAGTTTCATTCCAAATTAATGATTTGGGGAAGCAATCTGTTTCGTTACAACACATAAGAAACGAAACAAGGTGAATATTAGGGGGAGCAAGGGTAATGTGATAATTTCAGGTCAAAAAAAGCAGATGCAAATGCACTGCAATCATTGGCCAGCGCACCTCCATGTGCCAGAGTTAAAACTAGCCCACAACAGCTATGATTTTTATGTCAATAAAACCATAGCTTTCCCTGAAAATAATACATATATCATACCAAGCTGTTAGAGTCTTTCAAGCAAGCAAAGGTGTTAAACACTGCTGATACAGTTAAGATGTACCTCTGTGCCTGAGAGATAATGCTTAACATCACTTAGTCGTAAAACCAGGCAAAATATTCAAATGTACAAGTAGGCACCAGACCTTGGCATCCACAGCAATCTGACCATTCCTGACAGGGTGTGAGAACACGCAAACCTCCATTCACTTACACCAGGCTGCCGTGAATGACTGTGCCCTGCTACAACACTCCATTTTTTGCCTGCATATCACTGGAAAAACAACAACAATGCCTGAAGCTTTCTGATAATACATTTTTTTCCCCGTTGTATTTTTCAATTTGGAAAGAGCCCTAATAGCTCCATTTTCTATAAATGGATGTTTTCATTTGGCAGAGGAGCAGCCCTTAGACACTGGGGAACTCTTTTTTTGTTCTGATGAAAATTGTTCTGCTGGAGTGCATCAGGAACCATTGAAATCTCCTTACAGAGTTTATCACATTCACTTTCTTCAGCCAGCAATGAAAATAAGTTAGAAAACTAAGCCACAGTTTCACATTATTAGACCACATTGCTGTAATTTTTATAATTACAAAAACCAAATTCCTGGCCTCATTAAAATATTATTTTTATATGTTATACCTACAGATTATTGATCCAAACTAAGTTGTTGCTGTGTTACCTCACCACCTCCCAAGTACATAGTTAGGAAGTACAAATAAATGGATTTCAAAATGTGCAACAGTAATACCCATGAAATTGTTTAGTGTGCCATAAGATAAAAGCATTTAACAAGGCTCTCTGACCACATCTTTTGCACTCGATCCACGCATACACCTCCATACTACTTAGCCTAACAGTCCAGTTTCTACTCTGATCCACACATCTGTCACAAAAAAAAGGAATTAAGCCAATCTACCATGAATTCTTCTCCTCCCTGAACCTGGGATTTACCTCCAAGGTATGTGCAAAGCTGAGCACTGTACAATGCTGAAATCCTGAAAAGCGTCAGGTTCATTACATAAAGAGGAGCAAGAAATAGGGACTTAAATTGCATGATACCTTGATGTTAGGATTTACAGATAAGCTATTTTTAATCATGAAAAGAACCTGCTACTATATTACTAGGAACACTTGCTACACCTAAATAAGCAGTGGGAAATGATCTAGGAGAAAACTTTTTAAACTCAAGGTTCAACCAGTAGACAGTCCTATGATATTTTACTTTAGAAGAGAGTCATGATGTTGTGACACAAAGAAAGAAGAAAAAAAAACAAACCAAAACCAAAAACCAAACCAACCAAACAAAAAACCAGTCATCACCTTGAGAAACTGCTATGGAGTCTGAAACCTAGACAGAACCTAGAAGAGGCGCAAAACATCCTGCAAACAGGATGAAATCGTGCCACTGGGATTCTCACTTTATGCATGCATATCGAGCTGAATTAGAAACTCCAGTGCTGAATAATGAAGATAAACATTCTTGTGGCTTTAACAGTCTTAGTAAAATAACTGTGCTTAGTTAGACAGTGTGTTTGTAAAACCCAAGAGCTTTAACCTCTAGAGAAATAGTTCTTCCCAGGTTCAACTTGTAGCATAGGTCAGAAATTTAATCCTGTGCAACACCAAACATTACCCTGATTCTCTGGCGCTCACAACCCTTAGCTGCACCAGCACCTGGAGTATCTGGAAACCTTACACACTCATTGAGCAATGAGAACATTTTAAAAGTGTTTACCAGCATTGCCAGCCAAATGGCACTGAAATAAATTAGGCCAAAGGTCAAAATTATTTTCTCAGCAAACTCTGAGATACATCTTATGATTACCTACAGTTGGTTTACATTTTAAAGGCCAACTTATTTGGAAGAGGGAAGAGACATAGCTGATGAAGGCTGTGGTCATACTTGTTCCCCTTACTAGTGTTTCTATTGCCTGTGGACATGCTTTATTTTGGGGGGAAATACCTCTAAACTGTACATTAAAACATTTATAATAAATTGTATATAGTTTTGTATGCATTTGATCTACACTTTTCTGTGTAGTCCAGCATTGCATCGTAAGAATATTAATATTTGGTAATAGGTAGATCCCTTCCTCCTACACTGTAAAATTGGCAATATTTCAACTTTGTTGATTTCCTAGCTGTCCTGGTTTCGGCTGGGNGTTACACAGCTTCAATGGCTAACATATACAATATTTTCTGAATTATAAATACGTATAAATAATTGCAAACTCTACAAATGATGAGGTTACATTTATTCATGTATCTTGACATTTAGAAATTCTTATGCACTCTAATTACTTTTGCCTCTGTACAACATTTAAACATCTCCAGAGATTTCACTATGATGATTTCCATGTATATCAGATCACATTTAACAAATCTCAGTAACACAAAAAATATCACCACCTCTGTGAGTAGCTCCAAATTCACAGTTTCAAACTTACTCAAAATATAGCTGATTCTTTCCCAACAAGAAATTACATTTGTTTTTATACCCCTTTGGCCTAATATTAAACATGGATGACATCCTAATGAATAATTTCTTCAAGAGCACTCTTGTCTCTCACTTCTGTCTCTATGTAAGTCAATTTTACTCCCACAGAGAATCAACCAATCACTTGGTTTCTCATCTGCCATTGCAAAGCACCCATGGGGCAATCGCAGAACTAGCTTATTTGTACATTAGCAGAGTATTAGACTATTTCACCTGTGTTTCGATCAGGCATTTCGATTGGGGCATTCTTTTTGTTTTTCTTACATCTTTGCTTGCTGCTTAGTATCCTTCAGCTGAAGAAAAGCTGCAAATCAAAACCACAGCACTGTTTCATACAAAACCCATGGGTGGCATATGTTCCAAAACACAGGTGCTGCCGCTTACACAAAGCACATAAACAAAGCATCAATATAAAAGGAATTCACTGGAATTAGGCCTGTAGGGACCTATCTTCAACCACTGTCAATTCTTTTATATCCCAGCAAAGTAAGCTCACACCAATAGTTTGGTATACCCTTTAGCTATCCTAAACACCTTTAATTACTCAGTGAAAAATCATGCTTCAAAACTGGCCCTAATACTGTGCTTTCTGTCATCTTCCTTGAAGTCAATATTTCTCAGCCTATTTTGCAATTAGATCACAACTGCTCATTAAATACATCTTAAATGTTGTAGCCTGGTATTAAAAAAAAGAAAAAAGTATCATTTACTTCTCGTGATCTAGTTCGAAAAATCTCTACTTCTTGAGTAGCTCAGGAGATAAGTTAATGATCAAGGAAAAAAAAAAAAAATCTGTCTTCAGAATTTAAGCTTTAAACCTCCCTCACTCCACAATTACATTTATAACTTCAGGTTAAAATAACCAGGCTATGTGATACTTTGCATTAAAACTGCAGTGTATAGGACAGGGTGATACCCATTTAAAAAGTGTTCAAGCTTGCATGTTTCAAAAACGCAACAGACTGTTTCCATGCCAGTATTGTACACACATTGCAGTAGATCAAGACTTTGTCTCTCCAGAACCAAAGGAATTGTGCAATAACAGAAATAACTGCCTCATGGCACAGGACTGCATGCCACACAGGCTGTCGCTAATAAAACAAGGAAGCAAAGAACTGCCCCTCCCAAAGCTTCCACAATAAATCTGTGCCTTTTTAAGCCATATTTACTTGGCAAGTATTTACAAGCATGGCTATTTGCACTGCATTCTGCCCATGCGAGAAATTTCTTCAAAGAAAATTTGGTCTTTTACTGCCATCAAAAAAATCTATCTAGAAAAATCACATTATTTGTCATTTAATCCCATAATGCATTAAGCCAGTTAGCTTATGGTGGATGCTGTACAAAATGAGGATGCAGTATTACAACATGCTGAAGTTGATGGTCAGTGTTTTACAAAATTAAATCTAAAGTTGTACTGATTAGTATGTCATACATTAATTCTACATTAATCTTTTGCCTAGACATCCATCCCTTAATCCTTAAAACTAAGGACAGAAACAATGCAGAGTTTAAGACTGTGCATGCCTCACTGCCAACAGCAGAGTCCTTCACGGAGCAGTTCTCCAAGTTGTGTTGAGAAATACAGAACATTTTCCCTAGAAAACTCCCAGACTCAGCCCCAGAATTACCTGTGATCAGGGCTGTCTCAAACACATTCGTCGCATTTGTATTTTGGATCTATTAAGTAAAATAGAAGATAAGATAATGTTTTCCTTCTTCCAAATGCCTCCTCGCCCCTTTCCCCAAGCGTGCATTGGCCCCCCTACCCCTCCCGGGTGATGCCTCAATGCTGGCACGCGGCTCTTGAGCATAGGGCTCAGGCACTTGGCTCTGGAGCTGCCAGGCGCACACAATAAACCTAAAGTAGTTTAATGGTAGGAGACTGCTGAAGTCAAATTATAATCTCAAATAGATTTAAGTGAGCAGAATTGATGAACTCCACTGTTTCTCTTAACAGCATTACTCTGATCTTGTTTAAGCTCTGAATAGATGCACTGACCTCTGTGTGCCTATTCAGCTGACCTGAAGGCAGCCAGATGAATATATCCCTGAATGAAGGCTCTAGTCTCTTTGCAGACAGGTGATAACACTTTTTCTAGTAAAAGGAAAAGATACATTGTTGTTGAAATTGATGCCTTTATAAGAATCTTAACTACATTGTCATTATCTCCATTTACTCAAACAAGTTATTTCTATTTATAAATAGCAGTGTGAAACCCAGTTCGCCAGAGACAGGAGGAGGTAGACCACTGCAAAGGTTAGGAAAACGGGTTAGGAAATGTACAACAAATCACTTTTCTTTGCCATGCTCCCTTTAGAAGTTTGTTGTAATCATGTCTCATCTCCTTAAGTTTGTAGCGATGCTTAGATCCACCCACTCCCCAGTGCAGGACAGTAACCAACAAAGAACAGAAGGTGAGCAAGTTTTGACACGCTTCAGCTTTCAACACCCTAGTAAGACTGTGTTACACAGAAACCACATTTCACTGTCAAGGCTTATCGGTTCAAGTCCAAATTATATTAAGGTATATAAGTTCATAATAAGTACTTTACATAACAGTAAACTAGAGGTTGGAAGTTGGCATAGATCTAGTACTGCCAGCCAGCGGTCAGACAGGGAACCCAGGTGGTAAGGAAACTGGACACCAAACATTCACCAAATAGAACCAAAACATTACTTGTATCCTTGACCTACAGTTAAACACAGCACCCTTTAGCTGAAACACATGTTCATGTTTGAGTCATGTCTGTTACTTCTGACTTGGGTTTACTGTGCCACTGCAATCCCCAGTTCCCACTTTTCCACTACCATCCATCCATCCCTGTTCTCATTCCCCCTACAGAAGTGATTGTGAGCTAATTAGTAATGCATATCAACATTAGTTATTTCACTTTAAAATGCCCAAGACTTCTCTCTTCATTCTCCTCACAAGAGTATCAATTTTCTTTTACGTATGGACTAAAGGATATTTCAAGTTTGTTTTGAAAGTGTTAGGGCAGAATCTTCCTTTTGATTTTAACATGAAGTTTACACTCTAAAAAAATTGAGCATACACTTCGCTAGTCATCTACCAACATAAATCTGTCCCATAACTCTAGATTAATATTCCTACCATGAAAAATAAGAATAGCCAGAGAAACTAGGTACTGAAATAACAGATTAAGGGCTGTATCTAGTTAAAAGAAATACATTTATTGAAGCTGAATCACACAGAGTTGCTTCAGAAAGAGGAGCAAAGAAGTTGTCTCCCCTTATTGCTGCTTGTCACAAAAACAATATTTTTCACTTAAAATAGTAATAATCAGGTTTTTTTTAAGAAAAAAAATTAAATTTAATTCATTTTCACCTTGTACGGTGTTATTATACAAAATAACACAATTAAACAGCTTCATTATATTTGACGATGTAATTTTTTTTTTTTTACATGTCTTTGTAATATGATTAAGACCATCTCATTGCTCACTTGGATTAAAACGTCTTGATTTACAAATCAATTGAAAAAATGGTCTTCAGTTCACTCACAGAAAGCAGTTCTGAGGTTATACTATGACAAAAGGCCACAGCCACAGCAAAGAATTGGCATTAGGTAACAAAATGGAAAAAGGGACAGAGTTCTTTTGTACGTGAAAACTATAGCGGTCAGTTAAAAACTGACAAATGTACAAAGAGATGAGATAATTAACACCTCTTAGTTCTGTTTTTGGTCTCTAAATTACAAGCTTCTTCCTCATGCTGGCACACTATTAAGAGCCATTTTGTTCTTGCAGCAAGTTAGACATCTGATGCAGCATTCCTTACTGGTCATTTATAGCGACTGGCAACACTATACATGTTAAAAAGACCCAGGTCAGTTGCTGTCAGTTCATATGTAAAATTACACAGTTGTAACACAGAAAAAGTTGTTGCAATCTTAAAAATAACTGAAATGAGGAATGAACCTAAAGGCTTTCACATAGTGGAAATGAGGAATTTGCAGCCAGACTTTTAAGTCTTAAACCCAAATTTTCAGAGGGTGTTAGAGATTTGTTACCTCTGTGTCTCCAAATTGACATATATAAGAGGACCCTGACCATCAGTATACTAGGGTTCTATATGTTATGAAAAAAATGCCCCACAGTCCCTGAAAATTTCCAACACACCAGAAACCAAAGCAAACAATTTTTAGAAATGTAAGGTTTGCATTTCTAAGTCACACTCCTTTCCCAGTTCCTACGCTCGGCATTTGAAGTCTGCAAGTCTCTGGTTCCACACCTAACACACCCAATATCACTCTTTCTTTCTGTCTCCATCTGCCTCTCATTCTAGTTTTCTTGTTCCTCTATCACATTTCTGTTCCAAATAATGGGAATTCTAGTTTCCTGAAGACATGTTACCATGGGCAAATATCCTTAGAGCAGGGGTACTGTTTGAGGTAGACACTGAGAGCATTAACCATATTAGATATGACATATCGGACACATAAATATTAAGATTTAGGACTAGACAGTCTCCTGGTTATAGCTGCACTGACAGATGGGAATTTGTCCCTTTTAATCCATTAAGTTATGCTGCAGAGTTTAAATCTGACCTTGGGATGGGATTTTGGCTCCTGCAACTAATTCTTCCTATTGGTGAAGCAAAATTAAGCGGAGGACTCTACTGTGCTTCTTGTACAACTATAAGAAATCTGGTATTTCCTTCTCCTCCTCCCTTTTACCTCCTAAATGAGTGCAAGAAAATGAATGCAAGAAAGCTAACGTTGCATAACAAAGATCTTGGGAGCAATTCGATTCTCCCATTGTTCTGAAGGAGGAAATGGGCCATGGGGGGCAGACCACCCAGGCAAGTAACTCCTTGAGGATTGATGGTCAGGATTCCCCTACTCTGAAGACAAACGCATGCCCTGCAGCACAGGGCTGCACTGCATATGGGCAAGCTGGCTTTTATCAATTTAGCTTGCATAACAACAGCCCATCTTGTGCAGCCTTGCCTTTGTGCTGGGATTATGCATACTGGCTCAGTAGCTCATGCTTTTTGCCCCAGAGTGATTAGCTTGCACCCAGGCTAACTATATAAACCTGCTCAGAGTGGGCATAGCAGAATGCAAACACACTTCTGACTACAGCAGGCACCATAACTACATTGTTCTAGCCCAGAGCTAACAACCAGACTATATAACATACCTGTATATGTTGCATATGTAGGCAAACAATAATTTACTTAGTCTGCAGAATCTACAGAGAAACCCAATAGTGTAGACATGGGGTACTCTCTATATTTAGGCACACCAAAAGAAGCTTTTCCTTCTCTTCACACACAGATAGGTGGACATTACTTTCTTATTTTAAAAGTGGTTTCTAAAGGTGGGATAGCATTTTTATGTATAGTTACACTTTCTTCCTTGAGTTACGATACTGTTAACAGGTCCACTTTGCAGAAGGAAATACTAGGTTCTTTCAGTAATCACAATAATTTTTTGCCTTCATCAGCACATATTCAGTCACATTTCTCCAGCTTAGGGTTTCCCTAAGTGTGAAGGAACACAATGAGAGAAGGTGAAGGTGGGTTGGGGTTTAGTTTTGTTAGTTTTGAGTTTTACCCTTTAATCTTTCAGCCAACACCAGTGAGGTTCCTGCCTGGGCTCCACCACGCAGACCAGCATCAGCCCTGTACTAGGCAAAACAGTGGAGCAGAAACTCTTACTGATTTTCTACCACACCATGTAATATAAAGTATGTGTAAGTTTCCTTAACAAATTGAACTACCTTATTTCACCTATTTCAATAGCCTAGATATTGGCTAAAATATTACAACTTTAAGGAATAACATAACGAAACACTAACATTCAGGAGAGCTTGGACATATGCTTAAAAATGGTAAAACAGAACTACACGCTTTAAGTTTGGAGCTGATTGGTGGGAAACAGAGAGAAAAAAATATTTGAGTTTAACAACTGATCACATTTAGGTGTGAAAACATCAAATATAATTTTAAAAAAATTATCTACCAAAATGTTTCCAGACATAGATCGTAACGCAAGAAGGACTACCATGTGCATCTCAAGCCATAACATTCAATAATGATTAATCCGTAGTGCAACAGATGCAGAGAAAGGCTTCTAAAACAATAATGGGAATGGGAAGCCTATCTTAGGGGGAGGCTAAATGAGCTTGACTTATTTATTCCACAAAATAAAAGGTGCAGAGAGTCCTGTTTCTTTGCCAACTACTTCAAGATGGAATTAAATGAGATTAGGAACTTAAAATCCTGATAATTTTTATTTCCGCATCCTGTTTCGAGCATCTTGAATATTTTGAATATTCCATCTTTGAACAGAATATGTTTAAATCACAGCCAATTATTTTCATCACAACCCTGAAGATGGGAAATTATTTTCCTTTTTAAACAATCATTCTGAAATATCTTTTAGAGTATCTAGATACATCAAGCAGATCAGACCTGGCTTAGTATGCGAAGAGTGTCACACTTCCACATATGGTAACGATAATAGTTCTGAATCACATCAAGCTGAAACCTAAAGTCAAAGACATTCAGGGAGACTAATACGCCTGACACAAGAAGAGGGCATGAAATGGAAGAACTGGAGACAGAGAAGACAATGTTAGAATGTAATTTTTCATATATTTACAGCACTCAAATACTATATAAATGCTAAAGTTTAAACGGATTCATTTAATTTTAAAGCATCACTTATTAGAACACTGCATCCATTATCTGGAAAAGCAATTCGTATACTTAAGCGATTTGTACGATTCAAATACATGAAGATTTAAGCACAGTTCTCTCTCTTTCCGAAGAGAATAAGTACAATATACTGCAAACAAGAAAACCACCCAAATCGCTCACCCTTCCCTTCTGTACAAAATATCAGTATTATTAATTGAGAATTTTTAGCGGATGTTTTCCATACAAAGATCATATAAAGGAATTAGGTACAACATTAGCATTTATTTCATTTTACACTTACTACGGTTGTCATATAAATGTTTCCATGAGTGTTTTCATGGACACTGAAATCTCATTGAGGGAGGGAATATTTATCTTGTCTTCTGGTAATAGTCTAAGTCTAGAAAAACCTCATTTATAATACCGGTTATAATCACAAGATTGGTTGGCTGAATAGATATGCTGTCATTATATAGCACATATGCCTCCTGCAAAGTGAGCTAATATTTATGAATGATTTCAGAAGGATTTGTAAATGGAGGGGGTCTTTCCCTAACCCTTCATCCTGGGGAATGATATACGAGAGTTCTCTATCAGAAAGCATCTTCACAAAAGTATTTATTAATGAAGTATTGACATGGCAATTCTTGCAGAAGCAAACTCATGTTCTGTTTTAAATGCAGAATTACCTGGTATATATCTGATATTGGTTCTTTACACATACAGCAAAAAAACCCTTAAAATGTTTCATGAGCATATCAAAATATAGCTGCAGTTAAAAATCACAGAAACTATTTCACTTACTGGAAAATTAATTATAAAAAATCCCTGCAGTTGTCATAGCTTACAGTTTAATGAATTGGTTCTTTTCCTTTCCTTTCCTTCCTTAATTTAAAATCAAGCATGAGATACATAATAAAAAGGAGATGGTTATACATTTTATTGCTACGTTAAGGTTAAGAAATAAATATGCAAATAAGGAATTTCAAATTGCTTTAGAGACCACGCAAGTAGGCAAGATTTGTAAACATGAAGGGAAGTCAGCCCTAGTGAAAACTCATGCAGTTCCACTGACATTCTTAACTGTGTATTTTTAGAAATGCATTTATACCACTTCTGTTAACACTTTGGGATCTGTACAGTACAAATACACCTGATTCCATATTAATTTTTTCCTAAATTCTGCCCTATCAACAGTTTTCAGCACATTCCTTCTTTTCAAGAATTACCCTGAGCTGTTGGATGTGACTCTTCCTTTCACTTTAAGTTGAATTTAAAATTTACTACTATTTCAATGTGATGGATTTTCCTTTAATGCTATTTCTCCCTCCTTCATATTGTTCATTGCTTCTGTTATTGTTTACAAATTCTGCTTTTGTGCTGACTGCAACTGAAATCCAGAAAGGATCATCCTGTTCCCAAAAATGGCAAGATCCGAATCCTGCCCTGAGGATCAATCTGTCAATCCCTAACAGAGGTGTTAGCACAGATACTCTCCTAGACTGAATGCATTACACATGGGGAGGGTTTGTCTTATACACAGCAAGCAACCACAATGAGGAAAAGCTGCTTTTTAATCCCCAGGCACTGAATTCTAAAGCTGCAAGAAACATCACGTCTTGCTCTTTGCTTTTTCACTTCTTGAGTGACTTCCTAAATGTACCAGTTGTTTTCAGCCTGGTTTTAGCCTACATCTCCAGGGATTCATCCTCTCCTTCTATCCATCATTCTCCTCTCATAACCCTTCACCTTTTTGAAGTCCCAAGAGATTATTTTTAAGTTGGATGAAAACTAATGACCAAGGAAGATGCAAACTAGAGCTCTCTAATTTGCACCATGAGCTCGGTCATCTGCCAAGCGGTTGGCACACGGGTGCTGTCTGGCCACACACAAACCCCACAGCAGCCACAGCTGCCTCTTCCCAAGGTGTTAGGGAACACGAGGTAGCCGGCAGTGCTGTAAAGGTTGAACAGGGATGACAAAAAAAAAAAAAAAAAAAAAAAAAAAAATAACAGTGGACACAAAGAAAGCTCAAAATTATATTTATCACAGTGCATGTGGAGATCAGGCAGAGGGGTAGACGACCCAAATCTCCAGGACACCAGACTTTATTAAATATCTTTTTCACAGAACAACTAATTTCTAATTGAATTCTACACATTTAATGAAAAGTACACTGTGACTATTCCTTTTCTCCACAATTATATTATCAGTTACTGAAGACCAGTCTCTTTTTTTGGGGTGGGGGGGAATCCAATGAAATTTAAGATATCTTTGAGTACTTGCTGAGCTTTTCCCATTATTTGCACTATGACTAGTTTACTAGCACCAAAATTCTGGACTGTACTATCTGGCTTCATAAAATGTTAAAATTGTAAAGACATAACTTTGCACTTCCGAGGAGACACACCTGCGAGTGTGGAAGGTGAAATCAACTTCTCTCTTAATTGATTCTGTGGAATCTCTTAAAACAGAAATATAGGGAGGAAAATAATCATGGTGGGAGGTTGAGAAGTCTCCATGAAACTTTCCAAGGCGTTTCCTTGCCATGAATCAGCACAAGGTAAGAATCTTCAAAGCCACCGTCCCATCTAAAAAAACCTGGTGATCATTGTGATCCAGTGTGAAATTCCTTCCAGTTGTATTACTACCCCTTCCTCTTGTAACTTTACAGATAGTAAACAAACAACTCTTTACACTATCCCCAAAGTAGCCTGGCCATTCTGTGCCAGTCAAACCAAAACACTGAGTAAACTCAGAGTTTTTCACCACATCTTAACACTCCTCCAAAATCCAGACATCCTTGAAAACATGTGTATCAACTGCGATTGAGCAACAAGGAATCAGGACCATTCAGTGACAGATTATCAAACTGCTGGACATCACAATAAAAATACACAAGATAAACACAGACTGAGATTTACTGACTGCAGATACCAGGCAGTATATTTACTCCAGAGCATAACATCTATGTTCTTTTCTCATAAACTCTGTAATGGTCACCATTATGAAGAAGGCTGGAAGCGGCACCCTTCATATGTCCCAGTTATTTTTTCTCATGCAGACATGAATTCTGTGGAGTGTTTAATGACTTAAAGTAAGGAAGAGAAGACAAAAAGGAGTGATAGTAACATGACCAAGAGAGAGATCAAAAACAAGCTAGAGACACTCATCACAACTGCAAGGCTTTCAGCTTTAAGACACTCACTTGCTGTGGGCTCACAGCAAGGAGCTTTTCTCCTTTCCATAATTCTCTAAAACAGGACAGGTAGTGATTTAAGGACCACATAAGAATACCTGGGGACCAACAAAACATCTATCTTCCTTTCCACCTATGAAAATTATTTGCATCTCTTCTACTATCCCCACTTTTGCCCCAGGTCCTTAGGTATGTCACAGTCTGCGTGGCTTTCTGCATTGATGACTTGAAGTTAAATGGTACCTTAATTCTGCATTTTCACATTTGGTTGGGTTAGGGAGACAAGAGATCATATATATGCGAACATCTTCTTGGAAGCTCCCAGCTACCAACCTCTCTGCTCAGAAAGTACCTGGGACGCAGATAAGCAGATTCAACCCTCCAACAGAACAGTTCTGAGTAATGAGCACGTCTTGGCTACACCATTAATCAAGTCATCCTTTGACACAAACAGTCTGCCAGATCTCAAACCTCTCTGCTTTGATTAAGGTCACCCAGAAGGCAGACCTATTCCTGAAAGCAAATACAAAAATCTGTTGATAAAGTTTGCAGATGACAGGAAAGAAAGATTAAAAAACAGGTGAAGTGTTAATGATAACAGCTCCACACAGCTTTCCAGAGCACAGACATGGGCTGAAAAACATGAGTTTCAGTACTGGTAGACCAGCTGACTTGCTACACAACCAGGAATATACCCCACACTCAAGGTGGGGCATTATTAGTCTCTCTTTTTCTACAACTAATAATAACTAGACTATTAATATTTCAATTTTATTAAGAATAAATTCTTGGCTTTACTTATATAAAATATATGCTTATTTGCTTACTCACATGCATCCTCTTTGCCCATAAACAAGTTTTTCAGAATAACAGAAGGCCAAATCATTTCAGCCGCCGTCAACAGTGACCACTGGGTCCATAGTACTTGTTTGAGTTGCTGGAGTTGTGGATTCCCATGCCCACCTTTGTGTGCCTTAGCTTTGTAGAGAGCACAAGTGAAGCGTTTCCTGAGAGTTTGTCTTTTAAAGGCAAAAAATTACCATTTCTGTACAGGATCTATGAGATACAGTACATGTGTCTTGCAGATGCAGTTGATAAATATGCACTGCCTATTTATGTATGTATAATATAATTTCATATAAATGCAAACCAGCTTTTCACATATTCATGGAGTGTCCTTCTAGGGCTCCCAGCTGAATAGGAACCCCTTGTGCCCAGGAACTGGGCCACCTGAGCTGCCACCTGCAAGGGCAAGCCAGGGAAGAGGGTAACCAAAGTCAAAAAGAAAAAGAACAAATGGAAAATCTGATGGAATAAGTTTTGTCATACCCCCCACCCCTCCCACATGCAACTGCAAGAAGAAAGGCACAAAGACAGGACTGACAAGGAATTGACAGGGGCACATGGTGATATGACCGAAGCCAATTTGGGGCCCCAATGTGGAAAACCCCGAGTCCAGCCTGTGCTGGTCTGCCCCTGTGGGCAAAGCTCCTTGCTCACCATGTGTGACTGCTCCTTCGCGCGCTCCCCCCCCCCCCCGGCGTTTCCCCAGCTGCACCCTTGCCCCGAGAGCAGGGCAGCAGCCAGCACCCAGCCCACAAGCAGCTCTCCCCTGCCACCCAGGTCCAGTCTTGTCAGTAGAAGATACACCAACCTTTTTTGTTTGTTTGTTTAAATCACAAAAATGAAAACAAACATTATTACAGAATAATTTATCAGCATGAGAAAAGGGTGGGCATCTTTTGAGCATACATTGACAAAAAATGCAGAGAAGCCGCCAATGCAGGTGATTCACAGTCACCCAGTTTCAGAATATGTGTGGACTACACCCAAAATCAGAGACGATGCAATGTGCAGATTAGCCTTTTATCCAGGTGTCACAAGCCTCTGAATAATTCCACCTGATGTGACAGGGGCTTACTTCTCATACACGGTTTTCTGAATAGCTGACAGTCCCATCAATAGAGCCACTGTCATTGTGAGACTGTACAAGCGCAAGCACAGATGCAGTTCTCCAAAACACCCTGATCTATTTGCTTTTTGAGCAAAACAATTTCTCATAAGAATGTGCTGGTTTATATATTTCAAGATTCTGAGCGTTCTCCTCCTCCTGCCTGTTACCCAGGGAGACTATATGATGGCATGGTCACCATGGAAACAGTGGACAAACTTAAGATGTTTTCATTGCTGTAGATAAAAGCTATCTGCATTATTTTTTCATTTCTGTTTCTCACACCACCAGCGCGGCCTCCCAAGCCAAGAGGTAGCAGCTGCGGTGCTGTGTGGCAGCCAGGAAGCCTGTGCTGCTCCCAAACCGGGACCCCCACCGCCTCCCGCGCCCGCGGGTGGGGAACATGGCAAACCACCCAGAGGTAGCAACAGCCCGCGGCTGCAGCAGCAGCCTGCCCTCCTGCCTCCCCCACCTCATAAGGGTCTACTTGGAAGACATTTTTCTGAAGATTTTGACCTCATTCCAGTAGGGAAAAAGCACATAGTTTGCCTGAACACAGGAAAAAGGGCTGGAGAGAGTTTGTGTAGGTTTATACAGAGTATATTCCAACTCAGATTTTGATATTCTTTAACTGTGGTTCTGGGTTATTTAGAATGAAGTTGATTCATTTCCATTCCACACATTCATTCAAAATGTAACCCCTTCCTGGCTCCACAAGCTTCCAAGTTTTACTTCTGAGGCCTTCTGTCATAAATGTGCTTTACTGTCCCAAAGATACCATCTTTACACATCGGGGACAGATCTTACTCAAGCACACCCTATCTTCAATCAAGTAATTCTAATAATAGATATTACAAAGAAAAAAATTACCCATGTAAACAGGGAACTCTGGACCCCTACCCTGATATAATTTGGGCTACAATGTATGTGTTCAGTTTTTACTGATACAGCATGGACCCGTTCAGTTTTTACTAATACAGCAGTTTTTACTAATACAGCATTTCAAGGCTGGGACCCAGCCTTGAAAATTCAGTGTGGAATAATAATTTCAATTCCATTTTTTTCCTCAATTAGGAATCAGCAATCACCATGAAAGGTCTTGTCCACAGGTATTTGGCATTACTGATGCCACCTCTGTGTTTATTCACATATGGTTGATCAGAAATTTATAAATAATTCTTTTCACGATACGTGAGGTGGAAACTCAGTGAGCACTTGAAGCTGTGCTGTTTCTCTGTGGCTAACAAATAAAAACATTTTTTTTTGCTCCGCAATAGGCTGAGATGATTGACTACAACCCAAAAGATCTATTAATTAAACATCAAATTAAGTTTCTCCAGTGTTTTCCAGACAACAACAACTGGATGTTCTATTACACATAACTTATTTGCTAGAGGTTGAGTTTCGGGTTGCTATTCTTGCAGGTTTTTGGGTTTTTGTTCCTTACCAGAACCAGAACTTTAGGAAGTTTCTGTTTTCCTAACCATTAAGCCGAATTTGTGACATTGTTACATAAACATACTCTTTCCATGTAGTAAAAAATTACATTGTAAAAAGCCAGTTTCTTCACAATGGCACTTCGATTAAGACAACAGACATCTCAGAGGATGATTCTTAATTTCAGTAACCACTTGTAGTTCTGTTTTTATCTTTCAGTGGGTGGAAATGTACTGTTTAACGTTACATTCCTGTTACCTGCTTATGATGTCTGTAGCCGATAAATCCTCTGACTCCTACCAAAACAATAGTATGAAATAATTTTCTTACTGGATTTTGTTAAAGTTGGGAGTTTCCTACCAAATCAAGACCTACCTATAAGTTAAAGACAGTCACAGAGGGGGCAGCTGGTGTTTTGGACAGCAAGAACTTCTTACTTGCTTGTTTACAGCCAATTCTACCCTGCACAACAGCCTCCAACATAATCCTTGCCCCAGGCTGTAATCAGGTCACTTCTTAAGAAACTCTTTAATAAAATAAATAGACTTTCTTTTTCTCTCATGTTAAGGTTATTTTTCCAAATGCCACATCATTCTTATTGGGTTTTTTGTTGTTGTTGTTGTTATTATTTTGGGGGGTTTTTTTTAGTAATCTGAATCCCTTCCAGCTTCTTTGCTAAATGAATAAACCAGAACCAAGTATACTCTTGGAGTAAAGGTTGAATTAATGTTCAATTAAGAATAGATATAAAATGTTCCTACTACTGCTCGATATTCTCATGTGCTCAAGAATCACAGAAGTTTGTTCGGCCATCAGGTGATCTCCAAATACCTCTTCAAGTTGCTACACCCATAGTCATTATACCCATTTTTATACCAAATATCCCACTGATATTGTACACAAAGCATGAATACAATTAGTTGTGGTAGCTCAATGCTTCAAATTAAGAATGTAAGTAAATTGCTGTTAGTTGATCTCAGATCCCAACCTGAAAACATAACTGATTTTTTTTTAAGTTTAAAATTTAGTAGACTTTCAAATCAGTGACACAGCCTGAAATTAGTTGACAGCCAGATCTAGCTTCAAGAAAAGTCAATATAAGCAATAGAGAAAAGATAACTGAGATTGAAAAAAATAATAATATTAAAATATATGGTTTGCAATCTTTCTGTCAAGATTTGCTAGTTCCATATCCTTTTGTTTAAAAAAAAAAATGGAGGCAAACAAAGGAAAAATTAAAGCTCTTATATGATGGAGTGGCATTTTCATTCAAATAAAGAATCCATCAGTGGCAGATGCTGGCCACTGGATGTTTTGTGTTTCCTTACCAGCCTCATAAGAATGCAGTATTCAAAAAAAAGATAGTAGTAGGAAAACAGCAAGACATTAGTGGACTTTGGTCAGTGTGAGACTTCAGTCTCTGCAGGCTCCTGAAAAAGTGTGTCTGTCTTAAGCAGGCAGAGATCAGAAAGAAGAATGTGAGAGTCTCCATAAGATGTTATAGTCTTTCCTCCAAAAAAACTTCCAAAACAGAAACTGTCCTTGAGTTTCTGTTCTGGTAACTATCCTATAACGTTATCTATCCAACATTTTTGATGGTTTGTTTTTTTCCCAGGGTACTCCATAGTAGCTGGAAGCAAGTGCATTTATCATCCTTTTTTGTGGAGAAGATACTACAGTTATGACCATCCTCACTAATCCAACCTATGAATGTAGGCCTATACAGGCCACAGTAGGTGGTCATGCCTAATAAGTTTAAAGATCTCCTTCCATTTATCATATCAAAGAAATGTTTTGTCACAATTTGTAAATTGCCCATAGGGAAGAAAAGATTTATTTTTAGAGACCAATCTAGCAGCCAGAGTTTAATGAAATCTAATGGCGGCATGTTGTACACAGAAGTAAAAAGAAGGAAAAAAATAAAAAAAACTTAAACCAAAATTAATAAGTACCTATTCAAATATTTTAGGGATTTGACAGATTCTCCAACATTATCAGTAGTTGATTTCATAAGAAATACAACCTAGTTCAACCAGAATTTATGGGGGTGGATAAATGATTGCTGAGTGAAGTTCCAGACTCAAATTACTTGTTCTTTTCAGACTAACAGCTCCTCACTTGGGTCTGCACCAAAACAACCCTATATACAACCCTGAAGCATCCCTCATGCCGTATAGGTTCTGGGGAAATCCCTGGCTGCTTTCTTAATTCTGCTATCAAATCGACATATCAGGCCTCATACAGCTGATTTACGTCAGTCTTTGAGGTTGCTCACACGGAAGTAGAAATGCACATCAGAACATACTGCTCTACTGTCCAACACCTCTGTGTCCAAAGTTCTGTGTCTGTTCTTTCAGAGTATGCCGAGCTATATTGAATTCCTCTTAATCCGTTTGTTTGGCTCACTCCTCTGTGTGGGTAGGAAATAATACAGAGCTTTTCTGGGCTCCCTTATGTACTGTATGGAGCTGTAGGAGACAACACACAAGTTTATGACTCCCTCAGTGCAGTAGAAGCAGTATAAAGATTTGAAATTGAAGCATTTGTGATGGGATTTAGTTTGCGATTTGAAATTTATCTGTCATTCGAAATATAAAAATTTCTTACTTCAATAAAACTTCTCTACCAGTGTAAAGAGAAGAAACAATTTTTACAAAAATTCTGCAGGATATAGACTAAACCAAGGCAGCTAAATGCTTTCTCTCCAAATTTGTTTTACTGTAAGTCAAAGGTATATCTGGAAGGCCGGCGGCAGCGAAGTGGTGTACGGGAAGACTGACGCTACATTTTGGAAGCTTGGTGAGGTGCAGAGCACCAGCGAGCAGAGCGGGATGGGACGAGTACAGAGCTCGGGGAAAGGAGGCAACAACAGACCAGTAGGAGGAAGGAATATCTGAGGAACTATCTTTAAGAAAGGGCAGGTAACCCTGGCAACTGTAAAAGTCAAGAACACTGTATGTGAGCAAGTCCAGATAAGACGATGTTTATGGAAAATGAGACATGCTGCACTGGAAGGCCTCACAGCAAGGTGCTTGAGAATAGCTGTTGCCAATGAAATGGCTGGATGAATGCTTTTCTTTAGCAGACTTCTGTCTCATTTTGTAACTAAAGGTGTTTTTGGATACAAAAGACATCCATCAACACCACAACTAATTCTGGGAAAGCAAAGGGCAAGGATGAGAAAGAATGTTTCAGTAATATCACATACAACATTAGGAACAACATTAGATACAGACATAGTAATACTGCTTTGGCACGTAAGTACATATGCTAAGCAGCTCTGGAGGGGGTGGGAATCCAGTTATATTTGAGTGTGCTTTTGCACCCGAGACATACATATGTTTGTAGTCACCTTATTCTGATAGCAAAAATGAATGCTTTTAGCCAAACAACATTTTCTGTTATCTTTTATCAGAGTGTATTTATTGTGGTACCTCAGACCAAGCAAGACCCGAACCTATCTCCTCCCTTCCATTCTTCCTGAAGAGTTGGAGTTTCTCTGTTTATCTGCTACTACACCCAAGAGCAGGATCTGTTGAAACAGTTGCAACGGTTGGTTGAAAAAAAAAAAAAAAAGAAATAAAAATGGCTTTCTAATTACAGCGTAGCTCCCCAAACCAGCACTCCTGGAGCTGCCCATGTCTCCACAGATATCCCGATTCTCAGGATGATCTTTACATCTATCAAGTTTACAAGCATGCTTTCAGAAGTCTTCTAAGCACAGAGAGCTCTATGCGTCTTGAAATACAGTGCCACTACTCTCAGTGATAATGCAGGCTTGTGACTTAAAAGGACAGGCAAGCCTTTAATCCTTTAAAATTACAAGATGAAAGAGAGGATTGAAGCAATATTTTAAAAAATGTCAGTGATTCACATGTCTATTTCTCTCCTGAAATTTTGAGAATGTAGGCTTTAAAGTTGCTTAAAAACTTATTTTAAGGGACCCAAATCTCTAAATAACGATAAGTACACTCCAATTATGTAAAAATGAAGTAAGAGTACATGCTCAGAACTGATTATTAAAAATATTTAGATTAAATAAATCAGAAGATAAAGGAATAGAAGTGGACAGATTTTTCCAAAATCTCAGCACAGAGCAGCATGTATATGCTTCTATAATTGGATCTCACACATCTGATAGAAATATAAATTGTTTAGAAGCAAAAAGGTTTGCTTCTTATATTTGGAATACATATATATATTATATTTGGAAAAATTATAAAGCTACAGTTAGAACCAACTCAGCCCAAATAACAAGGGAGACAGAGATGTCTGGAGAAACAAACAAATAAACAAACAAACCCCTAAAACAACAAAAAAAGAAGCTCCATATTCTTTTGTAAAAATGCTTTCTGTTGATTTGTTGATTTACTCGTCCCTCCTAACAGAGCAGTAATCAGAATTTCATATCACAGGGCATATAGCCTTCCCACATGCCATCTGCAAGCTCCTATGGCCTACCTCTCCTTTGAACAATTATATATGTTTCATCTTTCACCTCAACACTCCTATTCCTGCCTGATGTGGGAGACAGCCTGGCCGGTCTCTTCCAGGAGACACGCAAGTATTTCTTTACTACACTAAATATTATCCCCTGTGCTGGACCAGTTACTAAGCAACTCCTTGCTGCAATGAAGGTCTAAATACTTGCCTTCCTTTTTGGAGGCTTTATGCAGAAGCAAGGAATGCATCTTTTACTGAATCTTACAGTTTATATCACTGTAAATAAATTTAAAAAAAAAAAAAACAACAAAATACAAATATTTTAGCAGACTAATGTAGTTTATCACTGGCTCTTGGCTGAGATGAGATGTGATGGTAATCAGCCGCTTTGGGGTGCCAGCAGTGTTGAGGCGATTGCAGATCTTCTACAGAGGACAGGAACTGCCTAAGTTTTACTACTTGACTTTTCACATAAAAACAAGGCTGAGAAGAAAGTAGTTATTTATCAGTCACCCTTCATATTGCATTTTTTTTCCTTCTGTCTCAAGGGAAAACTCTTCTTTTGTGTACAACAGTAAAAAGAGAAAGTATATATACAGGTTTTTTTCTCCCACATGTTTCTAACTAGTCTAAGAATCTGGTTAGATCTTATCAGGTTGCCATCCAGGTCATATCTCTATCTGCCATAAAGCTCATGTCTATTCACTTTTGCAACTTACCTTCATTGGATCAAACAAAAATTTACTAGGTCTCCAGGCCAGCTACTAGAAGGAAATCGCATCTTAATGCTATGTGAAAGCCACATGCTCTGAAAAGACATTTGCTTTTTATCTCTCACAGGAAATCAACAAAGGTAATTAGGTAACCACCGTTGCTACTTGAACAAATGGAAAAGGGAATAAACCCCACCAATCCCATCCAATCCCCATAATTCTTAAATTCTAGTTTATGACAGAATACTGAATTTTAATAAATTTTATATTCAGTTGATTTTACAATCAACAGAAATATTTAAATAGATAAATTTAAAACTTAAACACAGAGAAATAATACTCTAGAATATACCTAACCTAGTTTAGAATTGCAGGACTGGAGGACCACATGAGATTATCCCCAGTATATTCGCAGCTTGATATAGGTTCTTGCACAAATAAAGAGATCTTACAGATGAATAAAAAGGACCCCAATTTCATATATATATGAACAAGCATGAGACAAGTCTATGTTAGTTTGCTTTGTCTTTTTTCCACCATTCTTCACAACGTAATTTAAATCTTTTTGTCTGAGCTTTTAAAAAATGTTTCACTTCATTGCTTCCACTCATTTCCATTAAGCAAAAATTTTCTTTACTCTGTTTAATTCAATTATTAAACAAATGCTAAATTAGTTAGTCAGGGGATTAGGATGGCAGAAAAAAAAAAAAAAAAAAAGACTGTTCAGCACTTTACATTTCCTGTCTAAATTTCCATTTGTATCACATTTCTATCTATAAATATCACCGATTGCACATGTCATGTTAGGTCTAACTAAGGTAAGATTTCTGCTTTTTAGAACAAAGAGGCGTGTGTCGTTCCCGACTTTCATCATATTTCATCCCAAAAGCTACTCCACTTTCTCAGGAAGATGCATCTCCTATGTTTGTAGAGTGCCAAGTCAGCTGCTAGACTTCACACAGCAGTACCAAACTCTTTTACCTGGACTGTATAGGCCGGATCATGCCTGTCCTGAACACATGCAACCAAGGAGCAAGGTTTCACCCACACCCTAGACCTCAGCTTGGACAAAGGAGCAGAGCGAGAGGCCGGTGTGCCCAGCGCACCGCTACGGCAGGGAGAGAGCACAGGTTCTGCTTGCTAACCCTCCAGGCAGCAAGTCATGCCAAGACTAGAGGACTGGAAGGGCAGTAACTTGTCTCTGAAACAGCGACGTCACCACTGGAAATGAGAGTAAATCATGTATTCTTATGGATCTTTTGGAGAAGTATACAGTTGCATTCTACCCATAGTTTACTTTATAGGCTTAATTTAGCCTTACATAAATTACCATCTGCAAGATGCCCCTAAACACTTTTTTTTTTGTCTTTGCAGCTTTCCACATATAAGTACATTCTGGGCAATACACTGACTAGCTATGCAAACATTTTTCCATCACATTTATTAGCTGGTATTGTTTCAGAATCAGTGCTAGTTTGTTTTCCAAGTACATCATTGCAGCACAGCATGATTTAAGAGCTAAATTGTCATACTCGAGACCAAGTTTTTAAATCCTAGCTCTGCTCCTGAGTTACTGGATTATTTTACATAAGTTGCTCAATTGCCAGCGCTTCTACTTCCCCACCTTAAATCCTGTTATCAGCAAGGTTGGACTGTCTCCTTAAGGCTATGAGATCCATAGCCGATAACTACGAGTCTTTCTAAAACCTTTGCAGATTCATATGTATTTTTCCACTTGAAATTTGCATGTAGAGTTTACTAAGGCAGATGAGGTGAGGAGAACCCTGGTTCACTGCCAGGCTCCCCGATTCCTAGCTAAGTGCTTCGTATATTTTGGTTTAGGCTCCTCTGCCCTGGCTCAGGGATTCAGATAACCTCTTATGTGCTAGGTAAGTTAAGGACAGAGGTGATAAGGAAAAGTCTGTTTCACTGTTTCAATATGGTCAGTTAAATGCAGGAATTATTTTCTAGAAGGTGGGGAAATCTGGAAAGAAGGAGATATTGCACAGAGATCTTCTTCACAGAAGTAGCTAATAAATTGCTTTATCAGTACTAAGAGGCTAACAAAAAATTGTTAGTGCAGCAACGATAAAGACAAACGTATAGAATAATTGTCTGCATAAGCAGTAATAAGTTTACTGGGAATACTAGGGGTTTTAGCATGTTCATTGCAAGCAATTTAAGAACCTCACTTAGCACATCAGAATCATCACCAGTAAAATCACTAAAGAAAGTCATGGATGCAAAAAACATGAAGGTCTTCTGCATTTTCTGTCCGTCTTTGTTTATGTGGTTGCTTAGTGGCAACAAAGAGCTGATCTTAGTTCATCTTCTGGACAAAACCAATCCAAAATGGTGAGAAATTTGTAATGTTATTTTGGACAATGCCATCCCACGTATATGGAAGCACACTCCATAAAAGAAAAAGATCTATTAAAAAATGAAGATACATTATTTTGAAAGACAGGTTATCAAACTGTTTTCTGAAGTATTCCATAAATTGCTAGTCTAAACTAAAGGTACTTGTTGCTTTGATCTCAGTGCTGACAGCCTAAAGTCAGAACTTTCACAAGTCCCATATCCCAAACGTCACACAACTGGGAAACTGAAGGTACACACGGACTCAGGGGCAGGAGTTTGTTAGCAAGTTTCAAATTTAGATAAAGCCACAGAAGATTTAGTCTGCAAGAGCATAATTTCTGGTCTGAAGTAAACCTATAGCCAACATACATGCACCGTTTTAAATAGCAGATGAACAGATATGTCTTCTCACTATGAAGGACATGACTGCATTTCAGGAAGAGCCAGGAAGAACAAAGTAGTCTATTCCCTGCCTTATTACCATAAATACATCAAAAATCCACATGCACTTCCTACAGGTATGGGTCTATGAATGCCATTTGTTTCACTGTGAAACCATCTGACAGCAGAGCCTTCCTGAGTGCTCACCTGAATTATAGACTCCAGATAAATATATTCTGAGTTGATCTTCTGACACTTCATCTTTAATAGATTAGAAATAGCATATAAGCCTAACACAACCAACATCCAACCGACTGAAAAACAGCACTTTTAAAATTTGTTTTATGCAGGGGGCAGGGGGGGAAGTTAAAAAAAAAAAAGTCACCCTCCTCACTGAATAGCTTAGCTTGGCTAACCTTCTAGGGGCTGCCATAAAAATCACGGGCCTCTATTTTAATTCAGTAAGAACAAATGCAAATTTTACATTTTCAGATCTATAGATATAGGATAAATTACTATGCCAGGAAAAAAAAAAAAAGAGGGCAGGGGCAGGTACTGATCTTTTTTCAGCTGATGGTGTGTTGTACACTTAATCAAAAAAGCAAGCACCATACCATATACGAGGAAGAGTATTTTCTGTAAGACAACTGGAGCAGTCCTTTTGCTCTGTGTGGAACTAGCAAGGTCTTTACCAGCATGGCCAGTTGTGGCTGCTAAAACTAAAGAAATACTCAGACTCTCCACAGTTGGCTGTTGGGTGATCAATGGGACCAAGCAGAAGACTAAAAAAAAGTATACACTGTAAGGAAAGGTGAAAGGAGTTGTGACAGTTTGCCCTGGAAGGTGAAAACTGGTAATCATTCATCAGAGTCTTCAAGTATACAAGTCGTAAATTAAACGACTGTGAGCATCGTTTTCTCCCCCATGTCTGCTAGCAATAAAGTACGGGTTTGCATCACATATTTAAGGTAGAAAGTTTCCTGTGGCTAACACCGAAAGCTAGAATATGACTAGAAGAGGATCTGAATCTCCACCATAGGAGGTTTTTAAGAATAGGTTAGACAAACACTTATGAGAAGTGAGAGTTACAATCGATCCATTTATATTTGGACAGGTTTATGGAAAACACAGCCTCTCAAAGTCCCTTCCAGCTCTCTTCTCTGCAAATCCTTGACAGGCAAATTGGAGAGTTTACACCACCAGCACAACTTGAACATCTCACATTTTTCCCACGCCACAGCCAGTTTAATGCCAAAGCATACGCAGCTTTCAAGAAATTATTACCCAGGCAAATTGGGACAAGAGACAGTAAATAGCAGAACTAAGATTCACCAGCCAAAGGAGCAGGCAGCAGTATTGCACCGCACCTTGTTTCACCATTCACTGTTTATAGCCCACAGCAAATTTGCTTATGAACCCAACAGTAACAAAAAGGTGAAGGAAAACATTTAAGATCTGCAAAGATGTGACAGGGTATTAAAAAGCTCCCTTCTTCACTGAATCCCAGCTGCCTGCCAACAGCACTACAGGCAGATGTAGAGAAACACTGCTGCAATGCTACAGGACCTCAGTAAGTGCTTTGAGCACAGGCCAGGACTGGAAACCAGTGAGAACTGTGAGGCTCAGCTTACCAGTGACTGACCTTCAAACTTTAACAGGTTAGGCCAGTATGAAAGTCTCTCAGGGACAACCATCAAAAAAAAGCAGAAGCAACAGGGATGAGAGCAGCCAGGCTTTGAAGAAATTTTACGGGAACAGGCACAACAAGGATTCTTTATATTAAAAAAAAACAGCATGTAAAAAAGCCATATGCTGACATAACGTTATACACATTTCTGAGCAAAGCAGTAGGTGTAATACAATATACTTGTTAATCATTGTATGTAGTTTCCTTTCCACAACCATTATAGCTACCAGAGAGCCGTGTAGCTTCTGATGAGATCAGGGCAGATGAACCTCTACTTTAATTTGAATTGGGTCAAACCAGATGAATTGATGGTGACTCATTTCGGAGAATATAGCTTAGCAAAATAATAAGAAAAGCTGGCAGAATTTATTCTCCCATCTGAGGTAGTATTATTACTAGGAGTTAGAAAGTCTCTTTCACTTGCACTTTACCGAAAGCATGCAGTCTTTCTTGTGACTAAGCTGTCCCAGTTTTCAGGTATTGTCATCCTGCTGCATGGGGCGACGCTTGGAATTGTTTCAAAGCTGAAATTCAGGGAAACCAAATCCTGTGTTTGAAATACTCCATGGTGGGAGGACTCAGAATGGTTATCCAGGGTTTATGGTGGCCTCTGCAGAAAACTGCTAACGCATACTCAGTTTACTGCCAATTAAAAAAGCTGATTATCTCCTCAGGGACATACTGCCAATGTTGGAAATAGTTTTCTTCACTGGTTTAAAGGTAACTTTGCATGCTTTCACACTTTTTAAATTTTATCTGTCACGTTCTAGATAGCATTGAGTTTGACTTCTTAGATTGCAAAATCCTGCTGATGTTCAGTATTTGGACTGATTAGTCAGTAACATGAATAATAGTTCAGCTTTAGAAAGCATTCTCTAGACATATTTTATGAGGTATCTATGCGCAGTTCAGTAGGAGCACTAAACCCACAATGACTTTTGTATTGGTAATGTATGGACATAAAAAAGACACTGCATCAATCTGCGATCTAATATCACAGCAGTAATAAAACTTCCAGCAGGGAAGGGAGGGTGGGCAAGAGCTTTAAAAGTTAGCATTGGAGTCTGACATTTGGGTACTAGTATGAGCACCAAACATGGTTGCTCTGCCCCTAGCTGACCCTTAGCAAAGAGCTGAGAGCAAGAGCTGAGCTTGCACTTTAGCTTTTCCTGTCCACAGTCTGGCTTCTTACCAGCAACCCACTCTCATCAGCACTTGAGTCTAAGGTGGGTTAAGAAATGGAGAGGCTGAACCACAGATACTTGCCTCATTCTTCTGACTGCAATGAAGATGGTAATTTCCAACAGCCAGGGGAAATCTTAAATCAGTGCAAGCAAATTCATCAGAACTAACCTTTCAACTTCTAAACGAATTGCAATGCAAAACTGCCATAAAATCCTAAGCATAAACAATCATAAACAGGCTGACTGCAGTTAGATACATGGATACTAATCAGAATCAGCTACGGCATTTCTTACATCAGCCGCAGCTATGCAAAAGAAAGTGCAAAACTTTAAGGATTCCTCATCCTTTGCCAGGTCACCCTTTTCCCTCTAACAATTTAACAAATAAAAGAAACCCAGCAGTTCAGGCACACAGTTGGTTTCTCCTCCTATCACGGGAGGTGACCTTATTAGACTGCCATATCAATGATTCCTTGATGCATCTCTGTCCCTACACTGTCCTGATAATAAATCAAGAACATCAATAACCACAGAAACTAGGTATAACCACTATGCCATGTTTTATATACCTACAGTACTGTTATTTATAAGCCACCAACAAATTCTGAAGCTAAGGCTTTGACTGTGCCGCTCACCTGGCACTACAGCAGGGCCCTTGCATGAGAGCTAATTGCTCATAATATTCTGTGTGAATTTATAAACCACGTTATGGTCCATGACCGTATAGGACCTCCTCTTGCACCGGGGTAGAGGAGTTCATTCCTTCAAGATCTTTTCCTTCTCATTTACACCACAATAATAGCAACTCAAGAGAAGAGAGTTACACAACATGGAGGGACCATGCCCAACCTTGGAGTTTCCAGCATACATTTACACATTTCACGTGATTCTGAGAACAAGACAGAGGGAAGAGAAAATTAGTTACCCTTTGTCCTGCCCTACTTGATTCAGCACACAGCTCTGCTGCATTCTACTTGAATTCTCTTTCTGTGAGCTCAACATGAGTTCATACTGAAAGCAATCAATTTCTTCTGTGATTCCTCTACAAGTTCATTGTTACAGCATCTACACATTTTATATACTTTAATAAATTTGTTTTCACAACATACCTGCAGCAAGAACAAATTATTTCATTTTTAACATTAAAACAAGGCCCAGAGAGAAAGGTTAAGGAAAAAAAAAAAATCACCACACACTTACTACTAATTTTGGGTGCTCAGTCTGAAAGTGCTGAGAACTGCTTTTTCAGAAGACTTGTTTCATGATACTCTTCCATGTTCAAAGCCCAGCTACTATTAACTTCAGCTGCAGCTGCAAGTACTCAGTGCTTCTGCAAATCAAACACTGAGGTCTCAAGTCAGCAACCCAGAAAATGAGAGCCACCTGTGAAAAGCTGTGTTCCTCTGCTGTGACTGGCACTGCATTAGCAGAAATGCTTCTTCACAGCTGTTCAGCTGTGACTAAGGCTAGGCAAGATAGCGGTTTGTCTTGTAGAGGTTTTTTTTATTATTATTTTTAAAGAAAATAGTAAACTATTTACAAACTCAGGTTGAATTCCATTAATATAGAGCTTAACAAGGAAAGGCTCTACAGATGTCTTTCCTCTGAAGCAGCCCTGGCTGAGGGGTGGAGAAGTACCTGGAGCAGCCAGGGTTGCTGCTGCCTGCGTACCAGCCCTGCCGAGACTTCGGCTGGCTCTCCTTGCATGAGGAGGAATCACCTGCTACCTGCCCTTCCTTTCAAGGAGGATGCAGTGGGCAAAGAGTTAATTCAAGGTCTTGGGAGTAATTCGTGTTTCCTGCCTGTGAGCAACTTCCCATTTCACTGCAAAGTAGCAGTGGTCTGAACTGGGGTGGGCCATGGAGCAGGAGCTTGGATAGCCCCGTTGGCCACTTGCCTGCAGCAGCTAGGATCTGCTGTACCCAGCAGGACCTGTAGTACCAGCTTGCAGGTACGTGGCTTTGCTTCAACGTAAAAATTGTGCTTGGGCCAACTGGAAGTTGTGAGCTTCAAGAATTTAAGACTACAAAGGCCTGTGTTCAAGATATAGCAGCAACAACTAGTCATCCCCCTGTTAGCTGCTTACTGGGAGAGGTCCTGTGCTGATTCTCTCCCTACAAGGAGAAAAAAACCATGGTATTAGTTGGATGTAAAGTCTGTAGAGGTTAGACCACTTTACAATTCACCCATGATTTTATTCCAGGTGATGTTCTTCATTTCATGATTGCCTTCAAGATACTTCCATGCTTTGATTTTTATTTTTCTTGCATCATTTTTCCAAGGCTTAAGTCTTTTAGTAAGTAAACTATCCTCATAACCATGCCATAGGAATAATTCAAATCACTCCCTAAGGACAACAGTTTAGTGTTTATTCTTTCAAAATTATGGTTGTAGAGGTACATGACTTGCACTTACATTATGTATAACCTTGCTGCTACTCGCTGTATTTATGTCTTGGCTATAAATCTCTTGTCTCTGTCATTAAGTGCTGGCCACATGCAATAAGGAATTACAGTAGTAAAATCTGACTTACTTCTGACAACATGCTGAAAGTAAAATTTTCAGAGGAATTCTTTTCAGTTCAAGTACCTATTTGAAGCTTATAAAATTAGCTGATTCTGTGTACTCTTTGCCCCTTCTACTTCTAATCTCTTTATTAATTCCCTTTTTATTTGTAGTTAGACATAACAAAATTCCATAAATAACAGTTGCATAAAATATTCAGACTAATGAACATCAAAGCACTAGTTTATGCTAGTAGGCTGCTACATTAATCACTTTCGTAAAGGACATATTTATTATTTCTCACATTGCTTTTACTGGAATACAATGAAATTTTTTTCAGTTATAAATAAAAGGCTTACAGTTTGCTTTATCCAGCACTTTGTAGGATTTTATTTTGTTACTTTTAAAATAGTTTTCAGGTTGCATTTCTCTTGGTAAGTTGTCTGGAATGATTTTATTGCTTTATCTTGGTCACCTTGTCTCAATCCATACTGCTAGGTAGCTGCTGAACCAGGCACTTGTGCACTTGAATCTGTCACTTGTTCTTTGTTGCTAGAAATCAGTCCCGCATATGCGTCTTCTTGTGCCCTTCACGTTTTACCTCTGTTTATAGATGCTAGTTGTGTTCTTGGTCAGCAAGAATATTGGAAGTCCTAGGAATCTGGCTATCTTTGCATAGTAATATTTGATTTGCTACCACTGGCTTGATGCTTGCAATCACATTTTCAGCTGCTGCTGGCTGCAAAGCTTCATTTGCTATAAACAAGATAGTCCATATACGGTGAAACATTAGCTGTACTGGAAAGCTGCCTTTGCCTTCTGCTGGTGTTTTTCTCTAGTCTACTAATTCTTTCTACAGGCTTTGTTATTCTGATATGCTCCCACTTACCTATTCCTCTCCATCTGGGGGGAGGGGGGAAACATAACAACCAAAAAACCAAACAAACCCACAGCCTGGGTTTTTGGCAGTCCTGACAATTTTTTCTGCCTTGTCATGGTGGAAGCTGTGCTGCAAAGGGGATTAGATATGTTCAAGCTCGTGACAAGAAAACTGAGGCCCATTAACTGTAATAACACTTGACATCTTCTGTTGTTCATTATGCTATCAGGTTACAATCAAGAACTTCCTCAGCCAAACACTATAGTGTCATCTGTGTTTGTATCTAACCCCCCTGGAGGCCTCATACAACTAAACTAATGTCATTGGCACTGTTAGGGCACTAGAAAAAAAAGCAAAATGTCCTTCAAAGCTGGGTGTATCAGCCAAAAGGCATGCAGGAGGTCAAAGAAATCATTGTTTTCTTTGTAAACTGTTGCTTTAAAGCATTCTAAAGGGAAGCATCTAACACGGTGTCTCTTGCCTGTGTGACTGCTAGCTTTTTAAAAATTCTCAGCTAGAAATAATTTAATACAAAGTGAAAAATCAGTAAGTCAGTAGCTATGAATTTACTTGTGTTTCTGTAAAAGTTATTACACTGTTGATTCCATGTGAAGATTGTATGATCTTATTTTAAAGCTTCTGCTTCCCCCAGGCTATCAATTTGGTTTGATTTCTTCTTCCAAAGATACGGCTGTTGTAATATTTCTGCAGGGTTGATCTCCAAATGATATTTTCAAGCGAATCACTTCACGCCTTTGCCTAATTTGTCCAGGTTTTTTATAAAGGGCAACCTACATTACAGCATGAGGTCATAAATGTTTCTATATACAGCAGACATTCATCATTATTAAAGTCATAGGCCTGGATATGTCTCTAGTACTAATATCGGACTATCACCCCACTCGTTTTTCTCCCTCCATGCATTCTGGCAGATTTTAATTTCCTAACTCTGAAATTGATGTCCAAATCTTTATTTGTACAATTACTTCTTTGTTTCAGAGCTCCACCCCAAGGAGTAAGAAGCTCGTGCGAGTTGAATTTATTTCCTATACACTTTATGTTTGCCTCTGCTAGTAAGGGAATTGCTGTTTAATCCAGACATTGTACATGCAGAGTTACAAAGATGTCATCCAAGGGCTGGCCTTCTGAACAATAGGATTACCAGCAAGCAAATTGTTTTCCTTTTGCATTTGCACAGATTAGCCATACTGGATATAGCAAATAGCGTCGCAAAGCAAAACCAAGTTACCTAAAATAGTTGAGTGGCTTGCATGACAGTCATGGCTTGCAGAAATGAGTTATTCTTGTCAAGGTAAAGAGAGATGCTTATAAAACTATTCTAAATAGTTGTAACTTGACCTCAAAATTTGCATCTGCAGTAATGCAAATACTATTATTTATTGATTTATAAACCCTAATTTGCATTATATATATATTCGTATACTTTCAAAAAGAGGCTGAAATTATAAGGAGGAAAACAACAGACAGAGTAGTAGTGTTTTGCACTCCTAGAAGATAAACATCACATTACCCTAGAAGATAAATATTTACAAATAAACACTTGTTTTGATTTGGAGGGGGAACCCAAAATACAAAAAACCCAAATCAAAATAACAACAACAAAAACCAAACCACATCTGCCTTGGTAAACAAGGTTCCTCTATCCCTCACACCAACAGCTTGATAAGAACTGAGCCAGAGGGTCAACCCAAAGACCCCCTCAGGCCAATAACATTTATTAGGCAGTGGCCAGGATACATTGCAAGGAAAACATAGCTTGAGATTGGCTTTGGTACATTTCCAGCTAGAAGGCGACAATATACTAAGAGTTCCAAAAAAACCACCAGTAAAATCTTATTAGACTGCATTTAAAACTTTTTAGGCTCTTTTTAAAACGCTTTCCTCCCTCCCTTTTTCAATCTTTTTAACAGAAAACTTTTAGATGGCCAAAGTTAGGTGATTGAATATGTGTATTAAAACCTTTTTCTATGAAGAAGCACTGAAAGAGCAGTAAATGATTTTGTGAGATGCATCCATCACCATCCAAACCATGTCATTTTAGGGTGGGATGAGGCCCACGGTGCCCTGTCCCCTCAGTGCTCTTGTGCTCTGGTTTCGGGTGGAAGGAGAGCTGCGCAAAGGGCTCCATGTACATTACCAGGCTACATCAGCTGCACCATTGCAGTGCCAGTGCTTCAGAGCAGGAAGCAAACAGACTCGTTAACTAACACGCAGCCCGTGAGTGCATTACTGTAACAAGAGTCTTTGTGAAAAGATGTGAGTAGCCTTTTAAATTGAAAAGCTGTGTTACCCCTGCTTACAGCATTACAAACTCTACTGGGACGTTTGAGAAGGTGGAGAAAGTGTTGGTATTCTGCCTTATCTCAAAAATAGCCATGAAACCAGTACTGTGACTATTATTTCAAAAGAACTTCCCATCTCAGGCTTCCTATGGAGATTCTGTTTCTTCAAAAAAAATGCAATCTGGAAAAATCATCTGAAGACTGATTTCAGTCATCCTTTTTTCAGTCACTTGTTTTCACCAGCAGAGAGAGGTTAGAAATTGGTACTTTCAGTGGCCACCAAAAACAGTCAATCAAAAAACAGAGATTTCGAGGAATAAATTGATAAAGTGGTATTAAAAAACAAACAAACAAACAAAAACCCCAAACAACAACACACAAAGAAAACATTTTTAAAATATCCGTAGTTGCTATTGCATTGGAAGCATTAGTACTTTGAATCTGAAGTTGTTTTTTTTTTTTTTAATATTAATTGTTTGGCTGGTGTATTCAAATTTATCAAACTGGGCTGCATTGTCTGTCTTTTGGAGCAGGGGAAGGGGAAGAAGCTACAGGGACTGCTACAGCTCAGGTAGAATCTACATCAAGCCTTCAGAAAATGAGTTATTTTATATGGCAGAGAAAGGGATGATAGACACAATTTTCTGATTACATATTTAAACTAATTTATTTTCATAACTAACACTGAAAATGTTAATACAGCATATTGATTGTAGAGTTACATTCTGGAGGGAAATAATAGCCTGGCACAGATGCTCTCAGTCATTGGAAATCATCTAGATGATAGCTGAGAGAGACAACTTCTGGGTCTGCTTCAATTTTATTGTTCTCACAACAGCAAATGTAGGCAGGTCCTTGCCTCACAGTCTGGTCTTAGCCAGCTCAGTGACTTTATGAGTCACAGCAAACTGTGCCCAGCCTCCTCTCTCTAGGAAATTTTTTCAGTCATTTCTGTCACTGGCTTTCTGCTCCCTGCTCCTCCCCACAGCATCCTCGATGCTCTTGCTGCTCTGCAGGCTCCCTGCCTCTTGCTGCCACCCTCCCTCTGGGCAGACCTCTGTTCACCTGCCCCAACAGGAGCAGCCTCCCATCCCCACTGAAGTCCTGCCCAAACAAGTCCTTCCAATTAAAGGAATGAGATAAAAAATTAAACAAACCCCCAAAAAACCCCAGCACTCTGAATGAAATACGCCATCAGTCATGCCTCCCAGTCAGGTTTTATTCCGTCCCCTTCTCACCTACTACTTTTTCAGTCTGCCAGTGAAACTGAGATATAGTTGTTTTTCTTTATCGACCCCTTCACCTCATCCACCTGATCCAGAAATTCAACCTTAGCTTTTCCCTCCCTCTTTCCTTCTCCAACTCTTATCTCTTCATCTTTCTAGTCTTTCCTTATCCTACAGCTTGTTCTACTCAATATGAGTCTAAATTCAGTCTTCTCTTCTTAAACCAACTCTTAATTCTGCTTGGCCATTCAGTTACTTCTTTCCATACATAAGATTTTATGTCACGCTGAATTTTGTAGAACATGAGATTGACTGGAGTATTCTGTCACATAGATAAATAAAATTTCAGTAATGTAAAAAAATCCATTTTTTATCTTCTAGAAAATAATGTTTTCTGTGCATGGGGGGGAGATTTTTCCCTGTAAAAATGGAAATTTTCACTTTTTTCTCTGAAACCAGAGGGCAGGAAAAAAAAGTCTAAAGTACAATTTCTCCTTCCACCCTCCTTTCATCAAGAATATTTTTGTTTAGTTATTTTTTTATTATTTGGCTAGCTTCTGTTCTCACTGCTACTTGTGTTACCTTATTCACTGTATAAAACACTGGGTTCCCCCCTTCCCCCTTTTCGTGCTGTTACAGTTTATAACTCCCCAAATAATTCAATATACGGTGAATTAAACAAGTCTTATCTCCTCCCTGTTAACAACAGCAGCTTTTTATGCCGATTTGTCATCTTCCCTACAAAAATCTTCATACTTCTGTGCATTATGTTACAGAAAAAGGTCTATGCACAAAAATACACTCTTTCAAATACTCCCTTTAAATCTGTCCCAACAGGACACTCACTCACAAATCCTTATGCACCTGTCAATCTGTTTAACTTTTTTTTTTACACTAATTACTTTTGCTTTTCTACCACATTGGCTGCATGCCACTGTTATCATACATTTTGTACCAAGAGAACGAGATCTCTGGGATAGGAACATCTTTTTGGTTACTGAAGTTACATCATATGAAAAAATACTCTTTTCAGGTCCCTGATTTCATCACAACATAAAGAAGTTTAATTGTTTTGGTCACTGAGTCCTAAACTGTTTTGTAATTACAAGCAGATTTGACCCTGACTCTTTATGCCAAGTCGTATTTCATTTAAACCCCAGTTCTGATCTGGTTGCTCATAACGAACACATTCCTAAAGGAAACCAATATCCTTTAAAGCTGAATTGAAAAAAGCAAGCAAAACAGGAAATACGTTTCCACTTTTTTATTAAAATGAGAGCAGTTGTAAATGTCAAACTGGACAAAGGACTACAAAGAAGTCAAGGGGGTAGAAGCAGTTATAGAAGAGATTCTGCTGAAATACAATCTGTACACAGAAACTTACACGTGACTTACAGACAAAGTTTGTTATAGGATGCTTCTACTGTTTTCTTAATATCCTTAAAAATTATAATGTGTACTGTATGGAATTAAGATGGGTTCCACAGTTACTGGTTTTTGAGTAATTAAACATGTCTGCTTTAAAAATACAATTTTTTAATAAAACTACAATTTAATTAAACAACTAAAAATGGATGTCAAAAGTAGTAGTGAAGCAAATCCCTTGTATCATCTTCAATACCTTTGTGGAGACTAGCAACATCTCTTTTGGAAGAGATGGAAGGCATTCTGCATGCACAGAGATATCACAGATCTCCCCTGTGCTGTCCTCCCTGCAAACAGCAATGTAAGAGATGTGTATGTTGCTGATGCTTGTCTTGTGAGCCCACAGCCAGAAAGCAAATATGAAACTAGCCCACAATCACCTTGTTGCCCCTGTTGCAACTTAAACAAGTGTGAACTTCAACTTAAGTTTGAGGAAAATAGGCCTTGCGTTTTAAAGTCATTTTTTACAGTTACAATTTTCCTGGTTCCAGCTGGGACAGGGTTACCTTTCCTTCCCATAGCTTGGGGATGTGCTGTGTTGTGTTTGGGTTTGGTATGAAAGGAGCGTTAATGGCCCATTGATGCTTTGGCTGTTGCCGCACCAGGGCGGGGAAAGCACCCAACTGGCCAATGGGGTATTCTATACCATGTGACATCATGCTCAGTATAAAAACCAGGGGGGGGGGCGGGGCTCGGGACACGCGGTCGGTGAGCAGTTGCACTGTGCATCGTCCACTTTGTATATTCTGTTATTGTTGTTGTTCCCATTTGCTATTATTGCTGTTCTACTTCTGTTTTATTTCAATTATTAAACTGTTCTTATCTCAACCCGGGAGCTTTCCTACTTGTACCCTTCCCGATTCTCTCCCTCATTCCACTGGTGGGGGTGGGAGAGCGGCTGTGTGGTGTATATTTTCTGCTGGCTGGGGTTAAACCACGACAACAATAAAGAAGATTTGTGTATTGATTTCTCAGATCTACATAGCACTGTTTATGCTGGCAAGACTTCTTGAAAGCATGCTCCATTTTTTGTGGAACTTGTAAGAACAGCATTATTTTAGAAAATATCTTACCATATTTCTCAAACATTTCTCAAACACTATGACATGATGCAATTAGCCTGTAACGTAACCAGATTTAATTAGATTATAAAAGGGAAGATATTATTCTCTTCTATTTGACACTGTATCTGGAATACTCTATTTAGCTTTGGGTGTCCAACAGAAGCCCAGTTACCAGGATGGTCAGCAGCCTACAGCACACAGCCCAGCATGCAGAAGTTGAGGGAGCTGGGCTTGTTTAGTTTGCAGGAGAGCAGGCTGAGTGGCAACATAACAGTACAAAGAGGCAGACAAACTGCAGCCTGGGAGATTCAGCTGGACGTCAGGACATCAGGAATAATGTTTTCACTAGAGCAGCACTGGGGCAGGTGGCCTGCTGAGGCTGTGGAGTCTCCACCCTGGAGGCTTTTGAGGTTTGGCTGATCAAGCCGTGGCTGACTTGCTGCGGTGCGGGTAAGAGTGCTACCTGGAGCGGGAAGTTAGAGTAGATGACCTCCAGAGGTGCCTTCAAACCAACATGTCTACGATTCTAATGAAGTGTACACAAAACTGGGCAGAGCCCATACCGTCATATTTTAAAACAGACTCCTACCTAAAAGTTACGTGTACTAAAAATACCTATTTGCAAATACCTATTTGCATTGTAAATACCTATTTGTAAATACATTAAGAAAGCTGGTGAAAATGTCTCCTGGAATATTTTTGCTTTAAAGATTGTTCAGTATTTTCTGTACATATCTGCCAGTTGAACTGTTTTGCTGTAGTCAGTTCAGCTTTTGTTTGAAATTTTTATCTAATGGCCCAAGGTAGGAAGGGACCCGAGAGAATAATATTTAAATCCATAAAAAGCACTATAGAGCTTGACTGATAGTTACACCTGAAATATAAATGTACCTTACCTTTGACCAAGCCTGAAGATGTACTTTGAAATGTGAGCACTATCTAACTTTAATAACTCTGTTTAAAATTAAAATGGAATAAAATTGTTCTGAACTGGAACTGGAGTTATACACCTTCTCACATTGATCCTCATTCAGAAAGAATTAAAACATATTTATAGCATTCAGTGGTAGTACTTTCTCTGAAGACTGATTCAGAGATTTACACAAGCGGGTCTACTCACACACTTAAAGCCAGTTCTTATTTGTGTTTTCTAACCTGAGCTGCTTTAATTTTCATTCTTCTTTTTAAAGGTGTGTGTGTGGGAGACACGAATGATATTTTATTCCAGTCATATCGTGGCTTTGCCATCTATATGCTCTTTAGATTTAAAAAAAAAACAAAAAACAACCAAACAACCCACTAGCATAAATCCATACAGTATATATTTGCTATTGATAAAAAAGGCTAGAAAAAATGAGAAGCATGTGCACTGTCCCTGGAGAAGCAGGGAAAAGGTATATCATTTTCACATATATCACCCATGTGCTACCCCCTGAAACAAAACAAAGCATAAGTACATAACAAAAACCTTCATGCCAGCAGTTCTAAAGGTTGAAGAAAGTGTATTTCAGTACCCTCTCTGGCTAATGTCTATCATCTCCCCGACTCCTCCTGAACTTGAAGTTTCTTTTCCAGATTACTTAGCCTCTCTATGAATTACTTGAGGGTCCAGGCTGTCCAGGGGTTTTCATGTCATAGTACATCTAAAGAAGTGTTGATAATACACATGAAAATACTCTTATGAGGGGCAGAAGGAAAGAATCTGCTCATCTTGGGAGATCCAGCAAAGTCAGCATTTCAAGCAATCTGAAGGAAACCAAATCCACATCTGATGGAGACTTTTTTATAACTTCTGTACTTTTTTTTTCTCTTTCCAACTCCATGGCATTTGAGATTCAGCAAAGAAATCTTGAGGGAGCTCACTGTTCTATGAGAAGCACAGGTTTGCCCAGAAAACTGGGCAAAAAGTGGTGCTAGGAGAGGCAGCTGGTCCTGTATGTATCAGGTGACTCAGAACTGGGTAAGTTGTTGCGAGCTATCAGTAATGACAATGTAATGGAGGCTTCCTTACTGAGCATCATTACCATGGATACAGAAAATATCTCAATTCAAGTTTTTTGGCCTTTTTTTTTTTTTTTTTTTTTTTTTGGCCAGTAAAGTGCTTGCTGTGCTTCATTGCTGAAATCACAGAAAGTTCTAAAACCATGTTGCACTGCAGCTGCCAGACATAATGATGGAGTCTGATGCATAGCAGTTCAACTGGAAACTGCCAAGGGACAAACAAGGAAAAAAATCAGTGCTACATTTGCAGATACTCACACAATTGCATGTTGCATGTAAATGGTTCCTTTTCCATACATTTCTATATATTTGTTTTTCAAATTATTTCAATGACAATCTTGACATTCTCGTCCTTGTCAGGCAGCAAAACCTTTCAATACTTTCTGGTAGCATGCACTAATTAAAACTTTAAAAAAGAGATTATATAGTAAATATATAATGCATAACTAATATGATGCATATATAATTATTCTATATATCTTCTGTAATGAACTGCAGCCTTATCTCCTCAGGATACACCTTTGCCAGTGCCAAACAACAATCAGTTCTTCTGTGTGTGCATATGTATACATATTTTAGCAAAAAGACCAACAGGGACACTTTTTTATTGTATACATCACTTGAGAAATGCAAAATGAGATACCCACTTGGATGATGCTGGAGTTGGAGTACCATCCACTTAATGCTACATTTTATCACAGTGTAATTTTTTTCCCCAAATTAATCTGATGGGCAACTGTAGTACAGAACGGGAATGCGGTAAATTATCCCACTTCCATCTTACAGATAATGGAGAAAACATTACCCACTGTAACTGAGTTTTAATTTGTTACAGCAGAAGAAGACAATTACAGGTCAACCTGTCAATGGAGTAATTTGAGCAAATAAAACTGGTTGACCTTTCTGATACACTGTTCCAGGACTAGAATCGCTCCCCTGCTAAGCAGCAGCAGATGGCCAGAGCTGTGCAGTTCTGCTTCCCGGTGAAAAGTAATTTGTTTTTCAGGATTGCTAGGTATGTAAAGAAAGAAGATGCAGGCAAGCCCTTATTTAAGAATCCCAGCCCAACACCAAAGCGCGTTCACAAAAGGGGCAAGCAAAGTGGCTGGCTGCTTGGGATTCAGCTTAACCGAGTTCACCTGCAACTCATGCAGCTGCTTGGACTCCTGTGTTAGCCTGGAGCATCCACGTTGACCAGAGCTACCTAGAAATGGTCATCATAGCACGCTGCATGTCAGAAACAGCGCGTGCCAGTTACAGCACAAGAACAAAAACGGTGGAAAAGAACATCATAATTGAAAATATAAAAGCATGAAGACGAGAAGATGAAAACATTACAGGAAAAAGAAAATTTAATTTCATAACAGTGATGAGAAATAAAATTTTAAAACAAAGCCTGAGGTTGTGGAAAAACGAAAAACATCTCTTACGCTTGGTCAGATAGTTTTCTCCTACACATTGTGGATTCAAAATAGGAAATCTGGAAAAAACCCTACAGTAACAGTGTTACTGGTCAATTCCCAAATGCCAAGAAAAATTTTTTTTTTTTACATCTGTCCTCATATATTAAAATACAGGATCTGATTCACCCCACTATTAGTCTGATTTTATTCTGTTCAAATTTCTTTTATTTTTGCCAGCATGGAGAAGGAATAACACTAGTGAATTAGAGGAAGCTTTTACAGAGGAAAACTTATGCTATCCCAAATAACCGAATCTTTTCCCCCCCCCAATATTCTTAAGGCATGCAGTCTTCAATATCAGCAAGTCACTTTACTGACCACCTTAAATATGAAATTTCTGGCATGCTTATGTAGTATATTAAATACAGAATGACAGTGCATGATAGTATGTACTTGTATCTTAGGTTGCCCAAAAAGTACTTGATGCTAAGAAAAGATTCATTTTTGGAGGTAACTTTTCAAAAGTCTATAGTTATTAATAATCTAGATATTTACTTCTTTAAGCATGTTGCTTTTTTTTTAATGTGAGATGAAGTTATACTGCCATTTGGGCAAATGGCATTTTCTTAACATGGTTGTTGAATATTTTTTAAAATCAAGCAGAGCAGGTTCCCTAAAATAACTTGTTTAAAAAGAATTTGTATTCAACAGTGCTTATAAATAAACAGAGCTTAAAAAAAATCCACTCATTAGTGGTGAGTGGGAAGCCACTAATTCCCTGTTGTGGGTCCTAAGCCAACAATTCCTGCTAGTTTTAGGCTTTCATTTTTAAAGCTATTAAGATTAATTCTTTTGAAGCAAATAAAGCATTTCAAATGAATGTATGAAAACCAAAAGAGTGAGTTCTTGATTCTGCAAAGAGCTTATGCACTGCTCACAGTCTTACCAAGAAATTAAAGTTTCTGATCAATTTTGCTGTGATTCACTTGAAGATATCCAAGCAAAAAACTAATTATCAATACTCTTAATATTCATTAGACACACACACCTGATGTGTGTACAATATGAGATTAGTTAGGAAAGAGGCAAAGAAATTAAGTTCTTGTATTTGAACCTCTTAGTTCTGATGCATGACGTACAGGCTAGCATTAAGTCCCTTGTTTACACGTAGCCATCCATGTAAGAGGCTAATCTGGCTATACTCACTTTTGGCAAACTCTTCCCAGGCAGATGAAGGGATTTTCCAGAAGGAGGTGTTAACCAAACATTTATGATCTGCAGGCAATATTTACTGGGTCAAAAGTCCGAAAAGTTTTGCTTGCTGGAATGATGTATCAGCTCAAATTTACGCTAAAAATTCTTACGACCATTGACTTAACAAGCCATTGTGACCCAAATTATTGCTGTGTGTTGAATCGCCTGCAGAGTGCTCACAGACACTAATCTCACTAACTCCTCTTGTGCATGCATAAGACTTTACATAGTGTAGCTCAAAAAAGCCTATGTGTAGTAAATTAAATGATCAAGCTTAATATACATTACATCTGGTCTTAATAAAAAAAGACAGAAATAGGCTATAAAATAAACTTAACCCATTCTATGGCTAGCATTGTGGCTTTTGGGGAAAAAAATAGCCAAGCATGTGGGAAGTTTGTAAGCATGTATATGTATACGTGTATATATATGTATATACCTACACATACACACACAGATTAAGTGCTTGATCTGAAAAATAGTTACCCAAAAATTATGCAGGCAATGTTGTAAATGAAGGCAATGTTGTAAATGCTTTAATTAAAAACTTTTGCCACACAGGTAGCAATTGGAAGAGTCTGTTTCAGGTCTTCACTTTAAGAAAATTCAGAAACATTGCAATTGAGGAGCATTAAGGCATTACATACAGACTTTGTTCTCTAGCTTACTTTTCTTTGCACATATGAGCCCTCTGCTTGGAAGAAAATTGGAAAATGTCACTTTTAATAAACATACAATGCCTGTGGCAAATTTTATTTGACAATCCTACAAAACTACAGAGGAGGCAAGTTTGTTAATGCTGATTATCTTCCAGATCTTCAATAGATTTTCAACAGCCATTAAAATAGACATCTTCAAAGAATTTGTCAGAGGAAAAGTAAAATACGGTTATGTGGAACAAATTCCTTCATGCAAAGACTCTTTTTACATGGTTTCCTATCCAGGATCATCAACCTTTCTGCAAGAAGAGGAGAATGTTTTGGATCATCACACCTCCTATTGTTTAATTTTGGGACAGTATTCTCTTAATTGTCAAACATTACATGTCATTTTGCATTTCTTATTGCCTGAGCAAACACATTAAACTTTGTATTTTAAGTCATCCATCTTGAAAGCAAAAGGGTACATGGACTTCAACAGACTGTGCAAATACAAAATTATACCTGAATCTGGTAATGTATAATGAAATTATTATCAATAGGTCAATTTAAAAAAAAAATCAGCACAAGGATTGTTATTGTTAAATGATTTGTGCCTTGAGAACAGGGCATAGGACATAATAAATCTGTGAGGTTTCATTATGCTACAATGTCTGTCAAAACCACTCTTTCATCTTCTACCAAAACCTTTGATGTAAGTTTTGTCATAATTTACACTTTATAAAAGAACTTGTCTTTCTTATACATTCATTAAAATTGAGGTTGCATTAAACCAAAATAGCAGGATGAGAAAAATGTTGAAAGCCAGCTCTAGTTCCACATCATCTGTGTGTCTGGACTTATATCTCTGCAATCCAGCCAGCAGCCAGCAAACAACTACTGAACAGCACCATGTGGAAAGGACAACTTCTGCCCATGGTACCCCTTGCTTGCACTGAAATTGCTCCCGAAACAGCTGAGAGCAATTGGGGAAAAGATTTCCCTTTGGCAAAGAGCTTGCCTGAAAACACTTCAATTTTAAAACCATGCCGAACCGCCCAGAAAATATTCTCAGATCAAAACCAAAACCTACATTCTCAAAAAAGACATCCTGGACGTTCCTAAAATAGAAAGATAATGGACAAGTTTTCTATTGTTGGCAGATGAATTGGTGGAAGAGCCTAGCATTGCAACCTGCTGATGTAATTGCTCTTCTAGCAACTCAGTGAGCTTATACTTCTGATGCCAAAAGATCCAGGTTCAGTCCCCAAAATAGACATGAAGGAAGCTGTGCAAGGAAACTGCAAAGGAGAACCCCACTGCCCCCAAGGGCAGGAGTAAGTATAAAGTGTTCCTGGAAAGATTTTAACTTTTAAGAGGGCACAGCGATGCAGACATTTTTGGACGCTGCTGATACTGTCAGACTTGCCTTCTGTTTTCCAGAGTTTTTGGTCTGGACAATACATCCTTTCTCATAACCAAGTGATTATCCATGTCCTTTCTGTTCTCCTTCCATCACCAGCTCACCCCTGAATGACTAAGAAATTAACAGGAGTTTCCCCTTAGTGGTAAATAAACTCCAATTTTGGCTCTCTAATATCTGTCTTTGAAATTACAACATTTTGGATAGCCGCTTCAAACTACAGCATTACAACAGCATACAAAAAGAAACCTAGTTCTGGTCAAAAATAGAATCACAATTACCTTTGAGCCATCTTTCTGTATTAGCTCACGTATACATCCAGAAAGAAAAAATACTCTAAACCAGTTCCTTAAAGATGCTTTAAGGTCTGAAGCCATCTCGGACACTATTATTTTGTATTACTATTCTTTTATTTTATAATAAATGCTACAATGTAGTACACTATATATGGTATATAATATACTATTATTATATACTGTGATGTATCAACGTATTAGTGAGAAGACAATACACCAATAAGCGCGTTATAAATGATGAAACAAGTTCATGAGAGCAATACAGCAAATGCCCCTGCATAAGCCTCTGACTACCATATCTACTTTCTGCCCATTACTTTAGTCTTATGGTTAAAAAAACACTCGGACCTTCTGAGCAGCTGTCTGGCAACCCTCTGTATTTTTCATTTGCATAACACTTTCTATGATAAAAGCCATTTCTGTGGAGATGTAGGACTTTAAAAGGCATCTAAAAGGGACTCACTTTTAGAGTTAGTCCCGAGGAAGAGAAGTGTCCTTTGTTGTGTAGATCTGTATATAAAAATCAATACAGATTAAGCCAATCTATGCAGGTCAGATTATAAAAAATAATTTACTGTTTCACACCAAAAAAAAAACACCTTGGGCTTGGGGCTTAAGTTCCTCATCATCGACTAGCACAACATAGGAATCGCACTCATGTCATGCATCAGTCTACATAAAACATAAACTTTCAGTGGGAAGCAAACAGTTGTCTCTTTCAACGAGGCAAGAAGCAAGGCATAGATGACTGCGTTTTTCTTTCTTGCTGGTTTCAGCAGGCTTTCATTTTGCTTTGTTTTAACCAGTATTTCTCACTGTCCATTCCTCAATAACACCATGAGGACACGTGCTACCCTCAGTCCAAGACACTATGAAGCACTGTTCAGGAGCAACAGCACAAAGCAACCCCTTGAATAAGGTTTGTTTGGTAAAAAGTATTCATTAGCTACATGGACAGAGAAGGGATATCTCCCGTTTCTCCTATTTTGCCAGGGATTTGGGGCTGAGAAGGAAGAAAGGTTCAGGGGAGGAGGCCCTGGCCTGAGGTGTTTTTACACGATTAAGAACAGTGAGATGGAGTGTGGACAAATGACATTTGTGGAGCATCATATGATAGACTAACAAATGAGAACACGTATGAAAAAATATGCAAAAGAAGAGTAAACAATAACTAGAAACTTACCCTAGGTCCTCACTTGGGATTATCACTTCTCTCCAGCTCCCCCACCTCTGCTAGCCCACACCTTGGACTTTTCTGGGACAGAAACAGAGCCTTTGTCTTTTGGCTTGAGGGGCTGGGAGTTCACTGTTTGCAGCTGGGAAGCAAGAACTGTGATTGCTGCGTATGCGGTCAGACCACATTTTCTATTTGAGTATTATGTTGTTCTGGTCATCTTCTCCACAGAGAACAAGGGAAAATCAATCTTGCAGGACTTTTCTGCTTGATAAAGGGTTTTGCTCATGATTCCTAAAAAGATCTAAAACCTCTCTACAGGGGCAAATGAATGCAATAGGTGCTGCTTGAAAGACATATGGAATTTGCAGCTATCAGGTAGCAGCAAAGATGCACAGGGTAAGTGCACGTATCTATTCAAAACTTAGGAACAGAGCTACATGCAACACAAATCAGATTAGATGCAGATAATCTCAGAAAAAATTAAGTGAGAAGGGAAAGAGAGTAGAGATAAAAGCATTTATATGTATTTACATAGATTAAGCCAGGCAAATTGACAACATGCCAATATACACTTAAGGAAGTGGCTGGCAGCAACTGATTACAGGAAAAGGAGGGGAGGAAAATCAGAGATTTGCAAGTGCTTCTAGGATATATGCGTCCATGTGACAAGATGGAACAGCTGAAGAGAAGAAAGTATTTTCCAGAGACACAAGGAAAAGCTCTTTAGGAGAACATCACTTGTCCGGCTCCAGGGAGAACAAAAGTTAGATTACATATACACACTCTATCCTATGCAATGGGGAGAACATAGCACTAAAGAAATGGAAAACTGACTTCAGCTCTGTGGATCGTATAAGCCATTTTTTTACTGTAACTTTCTCACACATAAACCTAAAATACACTAAAATCAAAATTTTTGTTTTCAGTCCTCTTTGCTGTTAAATAAACTTTATTTAGGACCTGTTTTGTACAGAGACTTTACCTACTCTTCTGAAGAAAAATGCTTAGGTTTACAGAGCAAAGTGGCTTGAAACCCATTCTTGTATCTGCCCAAGTGGCCATAGTCAGAAAGCTACTATCCCAACACGCTGCAAGAGGCAGAGCTAAGGGATACTGTAAGATTAGAAATAGGCAACATAGAGACAAGGATCATTTATTACCTACTGTCCTGAGATTGGCATCACCATTTTTTTGTCCATGTCCTGCCTTCTTGCTGTGTGACAATCTGCCTCTGCTGTGACTTGGCTACTTGTGCAGGTCACTTCTCAGCCCACATCCTCTGATGTTGTTGTTATCAGCCTTCTTCAGAAACCTAGGAATAACATCTCTACACAGACCCATCAGCACTACTTCTAAATACCATGGTGAAAACCTTCTTTAGGCTCTTTCACATCGTAAGATGCATGGCATGACTCTTCCTTGACTGGTGTGCTTAATCAGAAACTTACCCTGGAAAGGTCCAAAGGAAAAATTATTTACAGATCCTCTGTTCCGGCTAACATTTCCAGACTTCCCAGGCACATCTCAGAGGTCCCTGTTCTTGCAAAGCAGCCCCTAACAGCACTCCAGACCTTCTTTTTTCTTAGGGCAAACCCACAAAGTCATGACAGCCTTCTGTAATCAAGCTTTTGTCTCAACTTTGTACCTTCCTATGGTTTGTTTTTCTTTTAACACTGCTGCAGGAATGCCCAAGAACTGGTTTTGTGTTCATCTCCAGAGGAAGCAGTCCAGACTTGTACTAACCTGTGTCAGCCACTGCAAGGGTTACACACTTACTCATTTATTTAGTGCATTTATGTCTCAAAACCAACAATTGTATGAAAGAAACAAGAAAAAATAATAATGCTATAGATGATCAGGGTATAACACTGAAAAAAGAACAAACTTGCTGGTCAAAATGTCATCTTTGGTCTACTGCTCACTCTGATGCACTGTCTCAATTTAAAAGTATGTTGTTGATTATGAAGCCATTTATACTAGTGTCTTGTTACACCTATGAAGATGAACAAATATATTTGTTAATGTATGTAGATTTCACTGATGCACAGATTTTGTCCCATAAAAAGCTAGCAGCTGGATGGATTGCTGCAGCATTAATGGAAGCACACTGTTCCTTCCTCTTCCCAATTTCTTAGTTCTAGCAGGAATCTCTCATTTGACCTTGGACAAGGCATTTAAATTCTCTGTGCCTGTGTTTTCTCATCTGTAAAATTAGGGCTATAATGCCTACCTACTTCACAAGAGGGATAGTGTTAAATTTAATGTATTAATGTTTTAAAGTGTTTTCAGACAGCTGGATCAAAACCACTACAGAATGTAAGTTATTATTAAATTATGCTTCATGGAGTTAATGCTGTTGCATTACTGTATCTGATTAAATAAGGAAAAATATTCAAGTGACACCTCCTGGATTTTTTTTTCCAGAGAATGAAACTGATGTTCTTTCACCAGCCTACAGATGGACTTGAAGGCTTATTTGGAGAAAGAAAGAAGGTGAGGAAATGTAGTAGTCAACAGAAGTGAGAGAGTCCTGCAGAGCAGGTGATTACAAGGGCATTTAAAGCAATTGCAAGGTAGAGTGGAAGGCAGCTGTGCCTTGTGCCCCACTGTCAGTCTCTGGTAGCAATACAGTCTCCGTTCATCTCCATGCCAGTGGGACAGGAACACCCCCTCCGTACCATCACATTGACTGCTGCATTTGGCCTCCGCTCAGAGCAATGAAGTGCAAGACCTGTAGCCTGGAGTGACTTTCCTGGTGGAGCCGGCCAGCTCTCAGGCACAGTCTTTGAGTCTGTTCAGTCATGGCAGCTAATCCGATTATGATGAACGTGGCACATAAAAATGTCAGTTATAAAAAGGGGGATTTATCGCAGGAGGGTTGTTCATACCTGATGCCTCTCCTACATCTCCTCTTGACCTGATGCGCAGATGCCTGGTCTTGTCCTGTGATCTCACATCAGGATCTTGTTGTGTGGGGGGAAGGGGAAGGAGTGTTTGGAGCAAGAGCTGCAGGAAGATGAGAAGGGTTTTTGACAGCATGTTGAGTTGGATGTTGTACTGGTGTTGATGCCGCTGGTCCCAATGCCATCAAGGCATTTCTTGTGGATGACAAGGAATCTAGGAAAGTAGTGATTAACATGCATATCAGTGTGATTGACAAGCTATGGTGCCTCCTTTGTGCTAATGTATTGCATGGACAACACCTAATCTAGGCATATCAGAATCAGCATATAGATTTAGAGTACAGATTTAAAACAGAAATATTTAGCATCTTTGCCAATAAATAAAGAAAAACTGTTTGATGATTCTATCTGCTCAATAGACCATGGAGATCAGATTCTGTCTGGTGAAGGAATGTTTTCTCCTTGCAGGGTACAAACTGACAGTAGGCAACATTCTTTCAGATTGGAGAAAGACCAGTTAATTTGCTCTCCCCTTTCTCCATCCCCAATTTATGACTCCAAAGGCATGAAAAAAATAAGTACAACATTAGGTTTGATAACCTTCTGATAGTAGTGAGCTATTAAATATACACAAATCAGGGAGCTTGAAAAAATATAATCAGGGAGCATATTGTCTACGTTCCAAATCTGCCAAGACTGAAATGGAGGTTGCAAAGTCTAAGGTTGTATATATATTTTATGTCTTTTCTGACACCATGCTGCATACATTAAAGTATCCATTCTCTTTTTTTTTCCTTCTCAGATCTGCAGAGAGTCTAGACTACATGTTTTATTATTACACCAGTCAAAGATCACACAGCCTTCTAAACAACAAAGATGCTACTTCAATTTCTTGAGAAAAATCTGTGGGACATAAAAACTTACCACAAAAGTAGCGATGCCACTTTTGTTTGCTTGAATCCCTGCAGAACTGCTGCTGTATAAAATGTGTGCAGTAGCTCCTAGGATTAACTCTGTATGTTAACTCTGCTTTCTGTTGGTATTACACACAGATGCTCCTTCTCAATTTTCCTCTCTTCACCAAGGCACATGTAAGCCTTTCACAATGACTTTGCTTTTTTTTTCCTCACCTCATATTTTATAAATTCTAAGTTAAGTGCCTGAAGATGATTTCATAACGACATCTGTTTTATTTATTTGCTTATTTGGCTGACTGGTGATTTTTAAGTCCCTGGTATAACTCTAACACATGATCATCCAGAATCAGCCTCCTGCTGCCAAAAATTATCTGTGTCCTTTGATTGAAAGATCAGCCACTTCCTTTGGCATTTTTACGCCAAATGTTAACTCTGGATCCTCTATCAGCAGCAAAGAGGTAATATTTTGCAGTCTGTTACACACGGAATAGGCTACCTCTCCGTGTAACTTCTATCAATCAGATGATTAACTGTAAGGATCTGCATAACCATATTCCTGAGTGGTAAGCATGAAAATGTATTGCCAGAATATCCTCAACTAGGAGATCACTACCTGATCTCCTGCAGCAAAGCAGTTTTCTTCCACCTCTATTTTCAGTGAAGCCGTATCTTTTAATACTTACAACTCTACCTTACAATATCCAGTTTATGCCTCCCAGCGAGGCTGGCTGGAGGAATGAGAATGTGATTTATGTGTGAAAGCCATTTAACCAAAATAAACTACAGTAAAATAAAGTATGCTCAAAAGTATAATTTAAGACTACCATTGTCATGAGAAGATAAAAGATGTAAATTTGTGTTTCATTTAGGAATAGTAAAGCAATTAATGTTTCCAGTAATATTTCGAGTGACTGATTCAGCAGGGTGTTGCAGAGCAGTGGGGCTGTTTAAGCAGCAAGCTAATTTCCTGATATTATTTCTATGCACAGAATATAAAACCTTATAGATAATCATTTGGCTAATTATAAGGGCAAGGTAAAATGGCACTGTGTGTGAAAGAAAAGGTGTAGAGAAGGAAAGCGAGAACCAGGTGACAGAACAATTAAGCAGATGCAATGAAATGTAAGGATGTCAAGTTGTGAGCAGAGTGGGGACGCAGGGGGTTGCTGCCAGAAGGGAAAGGAACAGGAGGAGGTGCAGAAAAGATGATCGCCCTCTAAACAGATAAGCACGTAGCCCCCTGCTGTGGATTCTTTTTTAATGATCTACAAATGAACTGATTTGAGAGGTTTCCCCCTTTCACTACTCCTGGCACAATAAAACTGCACTATATTTAATACTTTAAGTTCCACAGGTTGAAAGACCTGTTCCATAGTTTTTAATCTTCTTCCTAGCTGTTTCACAATGAAAAAGGAGAGGGAACATAGGGCTGTTTGTTCTGTATGATGCAGCAAGTGCATTTATACCCCTGGCATTTCCCTTCCCTTGGCAGCTCCCCCACAGAACGCCCTGTGCCTGAAGAATATAGAAGCAGCAGGACAGAACATCACAGCAATCACAAACCTCCTGTGTATCTGAAGCTGAGATAATATCTCCAGCACTGAAGCTAAGAAACAATTTCAGTGACATCTGGCAGAATTTGCCAGATGTTAATATGCGAATTCATGCATGGTATGACAGCAAGAAATGCAGATCTTCACTGAATGAGCTGTACAACATTGAAGAACTGAGAAAAATCGACAGAAATGAGTCGTAAAAGAGATAAGCAAAGGAAAAAACAGTAGGTCCTTCACATGTCTATTTCTCAGGCATACTTTAGATTTAAGTAAATGTTGTTGTAGGTCTTTGTTCTTATCAGATAACTTCTTATAAGATTTTGGTGCACTTTAGATAAGATATCTTGACTATATATATATAAAACAAATAAAAATATATATTAATGAAGATTTAGGGATTCTCTGGGTAGCTAATGTGTTACAGCCAATGTAGATATGTGACAATTGGTGTAGAAAGAATTGATGGTCCCAAACCCTCTCTAATAATCATTTTGTTAAAATATATGTCCTCTCATTAATAATGAACAAAGATATATTTTACTCTTTACTAAAACTGAGGAAAACTGCCAAATTAAGTCACACACATAAAAGACCTAAAGACAAGTAAGGAAAGTATTTATTATATTTGTCTATTGCTAAAGCTGGAACTCTGCACTTGTCTGTATTGAATTGTACGTATTTTTTCCAGACTGTTTCTCCAATTCATCAAAATTAAAATATTAAATTTTAATTCCATCCTCCAGCTAACACCAAGGAAAAAACACCAACACAAATCTACAGATTGTGTCCTGAACTTCTGTGCATTTTTCAGATATAAAGGACACGTTGCATTTTTATTTTTAGATCCCAGCAGAAATGTTCTCAGGTTATGGCCCCAAGTTTCCCTGCTTCTGACTTTGAGAAGGATTTAAAATATATTACTCTAAACTCCTCAATTCACTTCAATAGCTATGGAAGTCCTACCACAAAAGCAACTTGAAGCTACAGGGTACCACCAAAAGTCAGTTACCAGACCTCTTACATGGAGTCTTCAATAAACAAATGAAGCAGCCACTGTTCCCACAAACTCTTTGTTTTGGATCAGACATTCACTGGACAGGATACATCTATAGGTTTTCAGGCTCTAGCCACACTGGCAGAATTTTCTTCACGTAATTTGGTGGGGTTTTTTGTGTCTCATTGATACACCCCTGTTTCTCTCTCCAAACACTGTCCATACAGGCTCCTACTAGACTGGTGTAAATGCACTACTAAGTTCTCATCCTGCAGTGCCCCACACACGAAGAGTGTCAGATCCCACCTCGGATTACACCAGATGATGGCACTGCCAGTGCCATAGGCGAAGCACTGTATAACTCCGCAGACTTCTGTGGCCAATAACAAAGCCCACGAGAGTATTCACCCAAGCCACTGCTTGCAAACCGACATGTGCCGGTATTGCGGGGTCTCCTGTACAGAGGAACTCAGCAGTACTCATCTGGTGACTCAGGGTGATGGGGAATTTGACAGCCGCTTCTCCCCAGGACTATATGTTGTGTGAGAATATACTACTGCTGCTACAACTACTGCAACTACAACTACTACTACTACAACAACTACTACAACTACTACTACCGCTGCTGCTATTACTGCCAGAAACAATAAATATGTAATAATGATCTCCTTTTATATTGAAATGCCATTCTTTCAGATTTAAAACAACCCTGACTTCCAGACTGGAAACTCTTTCATAATAACCAGAAAAGTTCTTTTTTTTCATTCCTATAAAATATCTCATTTTCAAATAATAAAGATTCTTCCACATTTCTTTTCCTGATGTATCTTAAAAATTCTGCCCTAAAAATATTTGGAGCCTCATGATAAGTAACTGTGATTCTACCGCTGTTAATCTTACATATAGATTGACATTTGAGTCAGGTTTAATATAATAGATGAACCCAACTGCTGACAGGTTCTCGTTATGTTAAGATGTTCAGTGACTTGTAAAAGTTGCAAAAAATTACTTCTCTGCCAGGCTAAGGAATTAATAGCATACTGAAACACAGAACTCTCCTCAGGTTATTTGCTTTGTTGGGGAGAACTTTTCATCCACCTGTTCATTATTAGAGAACTTGTTTATCTGCCAGATGACTGTTGCAACACAGAGTGCAGGAGTAGTTAACATTTCACTCATTTACTTCACTGTGCTTTTGCAAAATATTTATGGCAAAACGCAAGTTTACTCATAACTGATTAACATTAATCCATATTCATTTCTACTGTTCGTACAGAATTCAAGACATACATGGATTATAAGAATGTAATGTCCTTTCTTGTATTCATTTCACTATGCTCTTTTCTTCCTTGTCTTTCCATTTGTTTAGGTGTTGGGTTTTTTTAAGCTCTACTATTGCACTTTACTAAGACTGCAAATTTTAAGCTGGAAAGGGAGTGGGGTAACATGCATAACTTCGACTCTTAACATGGTTAAGTCAAATATTCAATCCTTACCAATTCCAATTATCTTTCAGGTTTCCTATTAAATATCAAATCTAGGTAACCTCATACTTATCAGTCTACCAATACTTCAGATACCCAGATATTCCTGAAATTCCTTCAGTGCTTCCCACGCAGGTTCAACTTAGCTATTCTTGCTAGACAATCACAGAATCACAGAACCACAGAGTGGATGAGGTTGAAAGAGACCTATGGAGATCATCTAGTCCAAGCCCCATGCTCAAAGCAGGGTCAGAAAAAGCAAGTTGTCCAGTTGTGTTTTGAGTATGTCCAAGGATGGAGACCACACAACATCTCTAGGCAGCTTGTTCCAGTGTTCAACCACTCTCACAGTAAAAAATAAAAATTCTTATATTCAGATAAAGTTTTCTGTGTTTCAATTTATGCCCATTGCCTCTTGTCTTCTCAATGGCATGAATGAGAAGAGTCTAGCTGTTTCTTCTTTACACCCTCCCATCAGACCTTTATAAACATGAGAGGTTTCCCCTTGACCCTTCTCTTCTCCAGGCTAAACAATCCCAGCTCCCTCAGCTTCTCCTCATATGAGAGATGCTCATCATCCTTGTAGCCCTTGGCTGGACTTGCTCCAGTAAGTCTGTATCTCTATTGTACCGGGGTGCCCGGAACTGGCACTCCAGATGTGGCCTCACCAATGCTGAGTAAGCGAGAAGGATCACTTCCCTTGACCTGTTGGCAATGCTCTTCCTAATACAGCCAGCCCAGGCTGTTGGCCTTCTTTGCCACAAGGGCACATTGCTGGCTTATGGTCAGCTTGTTGTCCACCAGAACCCCTAAGGTCTTTTCTGGAAAGCTGCTTTCCAGCTGGTCAGCCCCAGCATATACTGGTGCCTGGTGTTACTGCTCCCTGGGGATAGGACCCTGCACCTCCCTTTGCTGAACTTCGTAAGGTTCCTGTCTGCTCATTTCTCCAGCCTGTCAAGGTCCCTCTGAATGGTAGCACACCCACCTAGTATGTCAGCCATTTCTCCCAGTTTTGTATCATCTGCAAACTTGCTGAGGATACAGTCTGCCCCATCATCCTAATCATTAATTAAGAGGCTAAGCAATACTGGCCCCAGTATTGATGTCTGGGGTATACAGTTAGTGACTGATCTGCAGCTAGACTTTGTGGCGCTGATCGCTACACTTTGAGCCTGCTAGTTCAGACAGCTTTCAGTCCACCTCACTGTCCACTTCATTAGCCCATTCTTCATAAGCTTGTGAGCTCCTTGATCACTTGTGTTGTTAGGAAGTTATCATCAATGCCCTCCAGAAACAACCTGAGCTGTTTGTGCCATTCTCTGTTGTCCCTCCAGCAGACATGAGAATGGCACAAGTTGGCCATGAGATGAAGAGATGATAGCTCAACTTGGTAGTTGCACTTCACCTTCATACTAGTGATTCACCAAATATTATCTGTTTTGCCTTCCCTTACATATAGTATTTCAAAACTAAACTAAATTTTTTACATCACGTGCTCCAAACCACTTAATAATCTTGGTAACACTCTGCTGGACTCACGCCATTATGTTAGTGTCTTATACCTAGGAGCCCCAGATCGGTTCCTTTCAACCCAATCTTCTTGAGTTCCCTCTGTATAGAACCCTGCCTCCAGTAATCAGCCACTCCTCCAATCTGGTGCAATTGACAAACTTGCTAAAGGTGCTCTCCATACCATCCTCCATGTCAACAATATAGGCATTACACAAAACCAGCTCCAGCATTGGTTGACCTCTGAAGGACACCACTGCTAACTGCCTAGTCTTCTCAGTCTTTAGGAGAAATATATTTAGTTAGAGGGATAAGTTCTAAGTGACATGTTTTAGAACTGAAAAAGAGTATTTATAATTTGTTTTTCTATTTAAGGATCTGTCTCTGTATTTTTACTATAAAATCCATTCACTATAGGTAAGTTTAAGTATAAAGTATTATTACACTACATTTCTGTTTTCAGAAATTTGAGGACTCTTATCTGACCAACTTCGTTCTTTGTTTATGAATTATTTGCTCTGTTATACACACAATTTCAACGCATATTTCTGCTTTAGCACAATCAGACCTACATGGATTGTACACTGTTACCAGAGGTAAACTGAAAAGCCTCTTAAGAAATATATGCTCAATCTCTTACCATTATAAAGAAGAAATGCAAACTAAAGGTTCAGATAGATAAACTACATTCATTAAGATAAGTCTGAAGTTGTCAACAAGGTATATTTCTTCAAAGTCAAATGGAACATTACAAAGAAAACATCTACTCTGCACAAGACAAAAGGCAGGAATTTAAGTTCCACTGCAAAAGGACTGAGAGGTACTATGCTCCTTAGCTGACTGCTACACATTATGAATCTCTCTCATATTCTTCTAGATTCATCCATTATAGATATTCAAAAGTCATGAGTCAGGGCCCAAGATATCATGAAACTGAACACAATCATAATACATTTTTATTGCTTATTTGTCTTTTGATTTCTGAATGCATTCCTATTACCTTTCCAAATTTTTCTCTGTAACCACACAAGAGACTGCAAGTCTATTTTTACATGAAAGCATTAGAGTGGCTTCCTGACCATTTGTCACACCACCTTCCCCACCACTGGCAGCACTCATCACAGAGCTCTCTCCTACTTCTTTTTTTCTCGTGTGCTATGGAAAGTCTCCAAGACAGGAGCTTCATTTTCAGGACCCAGAGTTTTCCCACACTTCCTTATGCTCTAAAAAAGCCATGTTTGGGCAATCCTGAGTCAAAAGAAGGAAACGATNGGACGGGGGGAGTGAGTGAGTGGCTGCGTGGTATTTGGTTGCCTGCCAGGTTAAACCACAACAACATGAAATAATAATGGAAGCAGCAATTTTATTTATCGGTTCGAACAAATTAGAGGAACTGACACAGGACAGAACTGTCTGGGTGTGACTCACCCGTGCATTATGCATTGGGCAAGACAAAAAGTGGACTGACTAACACTCACATAAGACAGGCAATACTGAGAATCTATGTGGATACTCCAGTGAAGCCAGAAACCATAGTCATGGGGTTCTACTTGTGATGTCTGGGCCAATGAATATTTAATGACCCAAGTAAAATGCAACAGCAAAAAAAAGAAAGTTTGGTGGGGTTTTTTTTGTGGGGAACTCAGTTGAATAAGTCTCCTGGAATGTGATACTTAGGACTGACCTCCTCTTTCGAATCAGGCAGCATGGGGATTCGATCAGATCCCAGTAGTGCAAGTGTCTCTTCTGACTGAAGCATCCACAGGCCTCTGACCGGCCTCATCACCCATCTCTGAACCCCTTCTATTACTCCTATTCATATTTATGATGCAGTAGAGTACAGCTTATGTATAGATGTATCACTGATTTACCTAATGTCTGTTTATAATATTGTATCCACTATTTTCCATTTCATTTGTTATGCATCGCACTTTGATTTTTATGTATTTGCTTTCCTAATGCATCTGCCCACTGAGTGGGAATTTTAATTGAAAACTAAACTTGAACTCACTTAGAGTATTTGAAATTTAGCATATCATTTTCTATTATCTCACCAAATTAACTACATATGATTACATATGTGTGACAGGATGGTCTGAACTGTGGCTGAAGTACCGCAGTGATGATAAACAACAAATTGCTAAGTCTGGGAAAGGCGATTATGATTAGCCTGTCAAAGGATCAGTGTCAGAACAGTCCTGTTTAACATTTTAATTTTGATATGGAAGGAATAAACAACTGGTTAATTTGCTGGAAATTTACTGATGCTATTAAACTGGGTACTACTGAGAATACTAACGAAGAGAAGGAAATAAAAGCAAGGAACTTTTAGTTTAGAAATATGTTTAGAAAATAACTAAAGAGATTAAATTTTGGAAGCTGCAAAATCATTAATTAGCAAAAGCATACTGCAAAATCAAGATATTCAATAACAAAACCAAATCTGAATCCAGTGCTAGAAGAAGTACTGGAAGCAGAAAATTAGACAAACATGAAACCTACAGTGGAGGTAAAGAGAACATGTATTAGGTAACACAGGCAGATGCTGGGAGGTAACAGTCCCTCAAGTACAAAGATGTATTTCCATTAGTGGGTTTAATTCTCAGACACTAGTGAATGGTCTCTCATGTAAAAGCCTAGGTGGTATCCAGGCACGGCATTACCACACACACAGACTTGAAGGTATTCCCTGGATTAAGACAAGATCAGTTCACGAAGAAGAAAGAGTGAGAAAACTATAAATGCACAAATTGCAAAGCAGCTGGTCGACAAGTTAATGATCTTCATGTATCTGAACAGTACAAACAACAAATCCCTATCTATATGCCCAGATACATAGTGTGATTCATTTGACCAAACTTAGCCAGTTATGTGAAATATTCTAGGTTAGTTTTATAGACAGTGGAAAGAAACAGCCTTTTCTAGGACAGGATTCATCTCATCCTAAAGCAGATATCTAAATGTCTTGACTATAAAGGCTGACCAGCTCAGACACACATATCTAAAAATAGGTGTGATGAATCAGACATCATCTTTGTATCCATCATGACTTATCTCAGTTCAGCTTTGCTGGGTCCTATCCATACATATGGATCCTGGTTATGGATCAGGTCTTAAGAAGGGAGCGGAAGTATTTAGGAACTTTATGAGGCTAAACTAGCAGTACTTAGATAAAAGTAAGAATGAAAGAATTCTTGATAACTATCAAGGTAGAAAGTCCTACAAGTTAAGTGTATGAGAAAGTAGTTGTTTAAATAAAAAGTAATGGGAGCTTTAGAAATACCATCATTTCAAATTATATAATTTTATTGAAAGCAGTTCTCTTCCAGAAATTTAAAGAAATGTCTATAAAGCACAAGAGCTCTCATATCGGAGAGATGAAACGTGAAGCAAGAGAACAGTCATTTGGATTTTGCATTCAGAACTAGCCACAATCCCATACCTTTTCCTATAGTACTACATAGGTACACACATTTACACATACAGGCTTTTTAGGTAAGCTTAAAGTCGAAGTATGCAACATGTCTGTTGTACCATTTCTATTAAGACAACTTCATATTCATATATGTAATATTCTGTAAATAAATTAACAATCTTTCACTGATATGTGAAACACTGTAAAATCTTAAAATATCCTCAGTTTCTCATGCTAATGAGCTTTTTTGTCATCAGGGAGATGGGTTTCAAATTTCTCTCAAGCAGAAAAGGTCATACTGTAGTTCTGTCTATCAAGAAAATTCAGACTGAAACAATTACAGTTTAAACTCCTTATACTTTATGAAGACAGCCTATATCTCAGCATTATTCCAAGAAGGAAGAGTAAGTGCTCTCTTTGCGCTGACAACTCAAAGACATGTCAAAGTTTCTAGAAACACTTTTACCTTCATATACAATTTTAAAATAAATATTTATTTGTAAGGGCTCTTTTCCTGTGTAAGATTTGTATCCCTCTTGTTCTCTGGACCTCAGCACGTCAGTAGGAACAGCAGAGCCAATTGCTATGGGAACCACGCTTCTACAGCATGAGGGTGAAGTAGCAGTCAAGTAGGGGAACGGAGAATGGTGATACTCTTCTGTTCACTCTCCAGAAAACTAGTTCAATGAATGATGTAACTCCTGGAAATTCTGCCTTGCAGCAAGAAACTAAAGCACTTTGTCTGTTTATCACAGCCAATGACAGAAAGTGGTGAAATGAACATGATCCACAATCAGCTATACAGTGATGACAGTATGATCTTAAATCTAACAGGTACGGCATTATAAATTACAACTGAAATATGAAATGAGCAAAGTTTAAAGAGAAATAACATGAAATTACCCATTGGTACAACTTTGCAAAAGATGCAGTAAATTCTTCATCCTTGGAAGACTCTGAATAGAAATTGCACATCTTTCAAAAAGATAAATTACAGTTCTGAGGGAGACTGGTGAACCTGACGTAGGAATCATTTGATGGATAAAGTGAGTGGTCCATGGAAGTTCAGACTAATGAAGTCAAGATTACTGTTTAATCTACTGGTAGGTTTTGACCAAGTTAGGACAGACAGCAGTAACAACAAAAATGAGAAATGAAGAACTAGCAATTCTTGTTATAAGCACACCACACAGCCTACTAACACTTCTACGACCATGCCCATCATTGCCAAGATTATTGTATTAAAACTATTACTATATACCAATATCTACATGCAAGTATCCCTTGGAAGGCCTATACGTATTTTATTTTGCTTTTCAGTCATCAGGTTTTCTCTGCTGTTTGGTATGTAGGTTGTGCTACAAAGGAGAGGCTTTCCAATATTCCTGCCAGTTCCTCCTGTGTTTTCCCATATAGAAAGTTCTCCATATGACCTCTGAATAAATAGACCTTAGTCCCAAGGATAAAGGTTTGGCACTTCACTTGGCTTAAAAGCATGCCTGTACTACAGCACCACTTTGACTACAGCTACTAACACATCAAACTTAAGACGGACGACCTTCTGACTTTTGTATCTTATAATTTCATTTCTACCGATTCCACAGGTTAAATGTCTTACTTTACTAATACTGTTTTTCAAGTTTTGTGGAGAGAAATTTACACTGAAGTTCATTCTTCTGGCGGTGGTTGTGGTTTCTGGCTTTGTAGACTTAAAGATCAGACCTTTATAAGGTACCTTTACCTTGTCAGGATTCAGTAAAACAGTCCTTTGTGTAAATAAGAATCAGATCAAGAGTATTCTTCTCATTGTAATACAAGTACCTACATGATTGTTTGTATCAGTAAGGTTTTAATAATTTAATAGGTATCACATAAATATTATAAACCAATTCCAGCTACCTGTCAGATCTTCATGTGAGTTTTCCTATGTATTGAGGAATTCTTATTTCTATCAGTGTTAGTTCAGAATTGGGACAAAATGGTGAATGCAATTCAACATCCCTACCTTCATTATAAAAATGAACAAATATTTAATTGTACATAATTTAATCACAAAACTGAGAAAAATCACAAAAACCTCATGATTTTCCTTAATGCATTTAGCATCATTTTCAGAAATTTTTCCATTCCAGCCTGCAGTCTATCAAATACCCTGCATAAAGTACTGCAGCAATGCTGGATCCACTCAGCAACAACAAGCTGACCAGAAACAAAAATCTGAATAAAAATGTTCTTCTGCCTGTTGCTAAACACCTTTGGAGTTAACATTCCTCACTATGGCTTCAAACCCCACTTCTTCAAATACAGCATTCTGTTCACAACATTTGGGTCTTTGAATGTCTTGTGGTTTAGATGGTACTAAGCCATGCACTTCTAAAGGATGCCTGTGCTTGGAAATTGCTCATAAGGTATTGAGGCGACACTTTTTCCTGTTCCTTCTCTTTTTAAAACTCTGTGAAACGCCTACTTCCTCTTCACAACATTTCATCAGCCTCCTGTTGATGACTCGTCTCTCTTGGATCCCTGCCTCTCCCGCTTACTGTGGGCAGATGAGAAATCACAGGGTGCCCAGAGTCAGCGCTCCCGGGCAGGAGAAAGGAGGTCTGGAGCAGTAATGATGTGAGCCCAGATAATGCATATGCTAACTGCGAGCAAGAAGACCCCTGCAGTGGGAAACAAAGATAAGAGCCACAGATGAAGGAACTGGACAGCAGGACTGTACTTTGACTATGATGGGCGCAGAAGATTTGGAGAATAACCAGAAGAACTGGGTATGAACAACCTCAGAGAACAGTGCTTCATTCCTTTTTTATTCCAAATTCCTTCTGTATGTTCAAAATATTTACTGTGCCTCTGTGTCAAACAACAAAACGCTTCTAACAGTACGGTATCAGTTGATATCTGAAAAGAATAGATGGTACCTGAAAGTGAAAGACATTTTTATTTTAGAAGATTGCCTATGCAAAAAAATGAATAAACTTTAATTGTGATGCAAAACCAAAGTGTTTAATCTTTCAGTGGTACTACTCAAATCAGAGAAATGGTTTCACCACCTCTTTCATGCATTGAAAGAAACCCTGTTTTACTTCTCCTGACACCGTATTAGTTGTCCAGCAGTTCACCATTCTCGGAGCAGTTTGTGAGGCTGCCACACTTTAGCCTAGCTGCAAATGATCCAGAACTTAACAACTTTTTTTTTTAATTCCTTGCCTTCAGAAGGAAAACAGGTCCCTGCATTGTTTTATCACTGCTCTACAGTGACAGCTAAGAAAATTGCAAGATGTGTCTGAGAATGACAGCAGTATGGAGACATCGCTGGTGGTATTTCTTTAGAGGCTGACTGCACAAATCACAAATCAAAATCATGTAAATTGCTCCAAGAGCAATAGCATTCACCAGAGACTTGGATTCATTCAAACACAACACACAAAAACTTGCACTGAAGTAGCCCTAAACAAAGTGTGCTTAAATGCACTATTTTTTCCAGAATCTGATTATTCTGACGGATCTCCATTTTCATTTTAGAATCCAAAAAGAGGCATTTTATGAAACTTTTACAATAAAGATTACAAAATATATCTCTGTGTAGAATTTACACAAGCAAAACATCCATGAGGAGACATGAGCAGGGAGGTGCAGAACAGGAGCAAGTGATTTTGTGAAGAATTTTGCAAGGGGTTTTCATGTTATTAGGAACAGAAAATTCCAAACATTGAATTTCTCTATGAAAGACAATTCTAGAAATAATCCATTTTGTGTTGACTGAAATGTTTAATCTGCATAAAAACAATAATATAAATTTTGATTTTTTTATTTTTAATTTTAATGTGTAATGTAGTTCAAAACTCTCTTACCATCTCAATTGAAATTCATTTTGAAAGGAAAATATAAGCACATGTAATTTCAAAAATTATGTCACGACTATCTAAACTATCCTTCCTTTGGCTTTTGAAATTAAGGCTTGGTGATAGCAATGTGATTTCACAGTCCTTGTGATTTTGGAGGAAATTGCACTCTGCATGAATAGTTCTCCTCACAATTTTCTCCTTACACAAGAGTTAACAGCAAGACCAGAGAGCAGGATATTTCCCTAGCGTCGCAAAATTTCATCTATGAAAAAGCTGTAAATGGGGAGGCATAACCATGCCAGGGCCACGCGCCATGTGGCAGCAGCGAGCGCTTCATCAGCTGAGGTGAGGGGTGGCCTGGGTGCCCACAGGGGTGGCACGGAGGAGCTTCCCGCTCTTCACGCCTGGCCGCAGTGCTGCCACCACCCCGGTTCCCAGCACACGATAGGGCTTTGCTGACCTGGTTTCCAGGTTTTCTGGCTAGACATGAGAGACCAAAGAAGGATTTTTTGTAACCGATAAAGGTGAAGTGGGGGTGGTGGGAGGTGAGCTCTCTGTGGATGGTCTGCTGAAATCCCACTGAAAGCCAGAGGTGATGGAAACGCGTTGTAACTACAGCTTTTTACATTAAAATTCCCACAGACATCCAGGGTAGGCTCTAGCTGACGCAATACAGATCTCCACATAGAAGACATCTACATCTATACTAGCCAGTTGAGGCTCTCTTTATACTTCACAGGGAGAAATAAGCTTTCTCTAGAATGCAATTCTTTTTATCTTAAAATAGTCACCTAAAATAGGTCAGATGATTTTTTCCACATAAAAGTGCCTACTCCTTGATGGTACAGGAAACCCCACCACACTAGCTGACAGGAGATATCCCCAGCCCAGACGTGCAAACCCAGCCCTTGCAGAACCCTTCAGCCCTGGACATGCCTGGAAACACACCCGGCTTCACAGCACCAAACCCCTCTCCAGGGTTGTCAGTCCTCGCTGGAGCCACCAATCAACTCCTCTGCTCAGATTCCTTACGGCTCGGAAGCAGTAATGGGAAAACAAAAGATGCCAAGCCCATATAATTTTTCTCACATCAGATGTCTCATCACCATCCATATATATATGGTGCATTATACCGAGCAACTTCAAAGGCCTGAAATAAATTAAGGGTGACACTAAGAAGATAGAGTAAAAAGATAGAATTACATCAATGAATAAAGACTGAGTCCTTTGAGGTCAAAAGGTAGGAAAGACTACATTTCTTTTTGCTATGTAAGAATTAGCTCAAATAACATTTAGAAAGGGTTAACATAAGGCAACTGTTTAGTACCCTTTCTACATCTCTGAACCTCTGCTGCACTAAAAATTGAAACAGTAGAATAAAACTGAAACTGGATACCTTTCATGGCAGTTCACAAGAATAGCTTATAAGGAATTTAGCCAGGCTCATCTACTTATTCTTTTTCTTAAATATATGATTTAGAAAACAAAGAGCTATTGCAAGGAATCATAATAAAGACTTTTTTGGGGGAAAAAATAGAGATAACAGAACACCTTTTCTTCTTGTTTTCAGTTAGACAGTTCTAATAATAGGGATAGTGATATGGCAGTTTAGGAAAGCTAAAATTAGCATTTGACAAGTATTTTATGGTTCACAATTTTCATGCCTACGATACTGTATTGAGAAACTATATTCTCTAAGCTGCAAAATACAATACCTTGCTCATGTGAATGTTAGATGTCAAGAACTAACTTACCAAACACATGGTCTTCTAATAACTTCTAATAACTTCTAATAACTAATGGTCTCAAGTTGCGCCAAGGGAGGTTTAGGCTGGACGTTAGGAAAAAATTCTTTACTGAAAGAGTGGTCAGGCCTTGGAACAGGCTGCCCAGGGAAGTGGTGGAATCACCATCCCTGGAGGGATTTAAAAGACGTATAGATGAGGTGCTCAAGGACATGGTTTAGTAGGCATAGGGGGTGGTGGGTTGACGGTTGGACTCGATGACCTTAGAGGTCTTTTCCAACCTTAATGATTCTATGATTCTATGATTCTAACTTCCTAGGACACCAGTTTACAAAAGTTTCCAAAATGTCAAGTCTTTACCGAAGATGAATGACATGATGCTTTTGTTTCCTGTGCCTGTCCTGGCAGATGGTTTCACAGAGCACCTCAGAAGACATGAATGTACAAGATGGAGTTACAGATCATATGCAATGAGTTGCACACATGAAAACCAATAGCTATTTTTTCTTGTTTATGAAATAATACTCTTATTAATAAGTGATGTTGTATGCTAATGCCATTGCAAAATGTCTACTTTTTTTACTTGCTTTTAAGCAGAAATTCCTGTACACGTACAAACCAAAAAACTTAGTGCAATGCTTCAGTTTACTGCATCTTGAGCCTGAAGCAGAAATTTTTTTCTTATTTAGGTAAGATAAGAAAACAAGCACGCATTGAAATTTTCACTGTAGGAATAATTTGCTTATCAATGTCACTTTCAGTGACTGTTCCATTGCTGGTTTTGTTTGTTTGTTTGTTTGTTTTTTTAATAAGTACATAAAGCCTTAATAAGCTGACACACAAATATCATGTTATTGTGTCATTCCATTACAAAGGAACCAGTTTATTACCAAAGAAAAGTCAACCAGACTTTAAGTCAGACTGGGACATGTTGTATCATCCCTGTCAGAGATGATACACATTAGGATAGTCTCAGCCAAGTGTCAACAAGCAATCTGAGTGCAAATCAGCACTACTCAGAAAATCCCAATGGTAGAATTAAGTCTGTTTGTATGCTCAAGCCATGTCCCAGTTACACCACGTGAACGCCTCCCATTAACATCATCGCTAACCAAAGCACTGGCTTCACAGTCCTTTTATTGGCTACAACTCACAGAAAACTAGGTAAGAACAGATGAATAACTTTGAAGGACTAAAATATTGCTCTTTATCCACCAGTAAAACTATTTTTAGATTTGCCTAAGCCTGTAAGAATCCACCAGCCTGGTCACCCTGAGAATGGAATAGAAGGAGAGCCTCCAGATGTCAGCCATACGGTGAAGGACAGAAATAAAGTGATACGCAGACAGCTCAATTATACCTGGCTGCCCATGCCCATGGGTAAAAATCTCAAGGGCGTAATTTCCCCTACTACACTAAAAAGTTGCTCCATGGTTGGATTCACAAACCTGCAGAAGCAGTTTTTCTGCCTTCCCACGCCCTTTGTCCAACACTTCAAGGATTAGGGCTCTCCACACAACCCAAGTTCGGCCCTGCTTCAGTTAGAGTGGGGAAACACATCACACCCCTCCCCAAGATGTCCCTGCTTGGGGTGGCTGGAAAAAGAGGGACATATCAGTCCTGATAACACTGTCCTTCTGGTATAAATAAATAAACATTGCAGACATAGATGTACTATTTGAGGGATAAGCAGCCATCTACCAAACTAGAAGATCATTTTCACTCACTTGCTCTTCATTCTCAGTCAATATTGAAGCATTTTTTTTATGTGTAAGTGCTACATCATGAGTGTTCAAGGGATTCCCACTTCCAAGGAATTTACAACACAGTAATTAGGAAATGCACGTTAAATCATAGGAGACCTGAAAGAAATCGGTCAAAGAAAGCATTCAGTCCTCAGCTCAGTGCCAAAGCCACCAGATTATAAAGTACTCTGCTGAAGAAAGTTTTCCCAAAGGCTCCTGCTGAAACAGCTTCATTTAATACAAAGAACTCAGACAGTTCTTGCAAGAGTGCTCCCTTTGCCTCATAGTTACCATTCACATTCTGGAGTAGTGACAGCTTAATTAGTTGAAATAAAACAATAGCAAAGCAAAAGACTGAGAACCCTCCCCAAAACACCCTACCATGCAGTAGGGCAGTGCTTTCTCATGGGAGGCAGAGGACGTGGATTCAAAGCCCCAGGGGCACAGGACAGCGTGCAACCCTGCTCCCCCATGCTCATGAATGAAGCTACAACGTTGTTCGAGCCCTGTGCAACATTATATATTGGATGACACGATTTCTTTCCATTTCTTATTTCAGCAAAAGCAACGCAAATATTTTTGGATGTAACTTTTCTTTTCTCTCTTCCTAGTTAACTACGCCAAAATGTCCATTATCCGTCCCACTCCTGAAAGATCTCACATCCAAAGAGCCAAGCATCTGTATTTTCTACTTAAAAGAAAGTTAATTGAAAGGTTGTATAGGGTCACATATGACAGATCTGGGCTCACAACATTAATAAACAGGATCAGCTCTCTTGCATCCATACTGTCCCTGAGAAATTATTAAATCCAAGGACCTCTGTGGCTTGTCTGTAACCAATACTTAAAACTTGAGACTGTGCGCTCAACTCTCAGAACGAGGAAAAAAATCAGAAATCTTAATGCCCCACATTTTGTTAATCTCTTACAAGTCATCATGACATGTCTTTTTCCAGGGGTTGTTTCAGAGAGCTAATTATAGATTACTTCAATATTTCAATTCAAATTGTAGAGGTCAGTGCAAGAGAGCTGAAGTTCTGCAATTCAAATCTATTGAATGTTTGTGTGGGGAAAAATATTTTGGAGTTGCTCCTAGAACTGGAAACTATGCAAACACAATTAACAAATAAACATCCACCTACACCCCCCCTGGCCCAAATGAAACAGGATTTTTTAATTGCTGCCCACTTAAACTCACATCTAATCTTTCCAGTTATTTAAGCTGAAATGTTACTGCACATCTTCATCTTTTTAAATGAGAAGCTAAGATGTACACATTTTTCAGGACAGCATTACATTTCCAGTAGGAACTTATAAACAAATAAATAAAACAGTGAATTGTATTAAAAGTAATTTACAAGACAGACATTTTCTTAATGAGTATATGCAGTTGATACATTTGTATTACAATATTAAACATGGAAGCTCTCCTCAAGTAACTTTATAGCATATGGGATCATGTTTGCTATACATTAAGCGCTTCAAAAATTACACAGAAGTGCTCATGAACCAAATGCACAATTAAAATTACATTAGAATTTCTCCCTTGGATAATTGTCTAGAACTTCAAAAGAAGACATATAATACCTTCTTCCCATTAGATAATGCAGTGCAACTGTTATTGTGTAATAATGTCATATTTTAATAACTTAATCATAACAGTATGTTAAAGGTTTAAAGATAAGCAACCATGTTTAAAGGTTTGTAGCTAAGCAAATATGTTTAGATGCACTACTTGCAACTTCAAAATATTAAGCAGTTTACTACTGCATCTGGAGCCTGTACGCACATATGCATGTAAGTGTGTACGAGTCTGAGGGCATCTGCTCCACAACACGCCTCCAATGCAGAAGACAGAAGTTCAAATCAGTGAAAATCTCCTTAAGAACAGGTTTATGGTCCCAGATCACCCTGATACGTGAGCCCCTCCTCTTAATTTTGTCACTGTTGTTTTGCCCAGCCTAAAAGACAGGCCTTAGAAGTTAATTGTCTTGATTTAATTTCTGCATAGAGATAAAGAGATATGTCGGTCCTAGAAGAAAAAGTAAAAAACACAGCTATTCTCAAATTTGAAAGTATTACGACAACAGATATCATCTCAATACTCTCTACATCTAGCTCCTCAGAGCTCTCACCTCTTTTATCAGCTCTTAATTTTTCCCCGAACCAGCAAGCGAGGCTTTACACAGGCAAATGCCCTGCCCTGACGGCACAGCACAGACCTCTCTCCTGCTCATGCAGAAGCAGAAACAGAAGGCGGTGATCTATAGAGCTGTCACCAGAGAAAGCAGGAAGAGCAAGACACAGAAGACAGTGCAGAAGAACAGAGCAATGCAGCAAGCCATGGACTGAGGGAACGCTTTCTGGGTACCTCAGAAACACCTGAAGAGCCATAGGTGTTTGCTGTCCCTCCTAATCCGCACGCTCTTTATTCCTGCTTCTAGCACCAGCTGGGCACGATTGCACTGCAAGATCCCTGTCACAGTCAGCCATCCATCCTAACAGCCCAAGCTTTTCCAGACAGGCACATTTGCTGTATTTCAGCAAAGCGGGATTCGCCAGGAAGGGATTCAGTTGCAAGCTTTCAAAAGCAGAATCACAGAGCAGGCTCAAATGTTACACAACTCTACACCTACGTCCATTTACCTGCGTGTCGTGGAATGTTACCTGGAGTTCATAGTTCTTCAGCATCCATGAATGCTTGTATAAATGCTTCAAGGCTAAGTGGACAGCGGGCAACACGCCTGCCGTTAGGTTTCTCCGATCAATCAGGCAGCTGGCAGGTGAAAGCCCAAGCAGAGAGAGGCGAGTGCGATCCAGCTCCTCAGAGCACCTGATTATTAGTAACACAAACAGCACCAGTCTGTCTAGTTTCCGGTTCCAGAAAACCATCTTTCTTGGTGCTTTTTTCTTTTTTCCTTCCCTTCCCCTGCAGCCCACATCCCTGAAGAACAGGCCTTAGATTCCCTGGTCGCCTGACATTTTGCAGCTTTCCTTTGCTTCAGTCAGCTGTGTCCCTCTAAGAAAGGAGCAAATTGTTATTAAAGGATAAAGACCTCTCTACGGCTGGCTTTTCCAATTTGGACAGTAATCCAGCTCACAGCAGTGCTGTGAATCAATACTTCACAAGAATAATCTCTAGGCAAAGTGCTCTGCCAAGTCTAATTTTAAACATGTGTCATTTTAAATATTTCTGTAGCAGAAATACTCATCCATAGGTGACAAATCAATAAACAAACTGGTACGATTCTTTTGAAAATGGACATTCTAGGGATTGATCAAAGTGGTTGCATACTGAACTCGTATTTGCAGCAATCTGTACAGCATTGGGTTGGAAGATTGCTTCAGTTTGTTTTATCTTGGATGTAGCACATTTTCAATAGGCTTCATACAGACCAAAAAGAGAATACGCAGTCTCGAGTATTGATAATATTTTATATACTTCCAGTGCAAAAGCTGCATCAGGTCAAAGCTGTATATCCTCTGCCTGATTATGTTTTGCTCAGAAACCTCATGCTTCCCTTAAAATCAGTGCAAGTTCCGAGCATATACAGAATTCAGGCCTGTTCCTCCTATATAGAGTCACATAGCTTTTGACAGGCATTTCACATATTGTCGTAGCTAGCTAAGTAATTTCATCACACTATTTGCAGTTTTCCAAGTAATATGCCAGGCTACAGACAGAATGGAATGGATGCTGTGCATGTAGAAAATACAGAGAAAATAGTAATGCAGGAGAAAATCTTTGCTGCAGGATAACCAAAACTCACCAGGGTGAGAAGGGAATATATATGGGACCACCACACCAGAGAAGAACCTGCACCTCTGTTCCCCGGCACTCGCAGCCTACCTCACCCCTCAGGCAAGCACCATCCTGCCTGCCCCCTTCACAGCAGCAATGCACTCTCATGTAAGCAGCCACCTGAGTGATCCCTTACCTCCATGCAAGCAGCCAGCTCTCCCCATCCCACCCAGGCACAGAAAGCCCCCCACTCCTATTGGGAAGCTGTCATAGGCAAGAGAGGGAAATGCAAGAGCCGAACCCAAGGACAGGGAGGTGAAGAACATCTGGCCTGGGAGATGCTTGTTTGTCCAAGAAGAAAAAAGCTTTGATTTTCAGCGCAGTGTCATTATACATGCAGCTGAATAGCAAAGTCTTTTGCCATCTTGTGGAAATCCAAGGTTTCAAAAGAAATGCCCTGTGCCAAGCTGGGATGGAAACCCAAAACCTCAAAGGTTTTCATGACTCAATAACCTGAAAGAAGAACAAATGGAAGGGCTCATAGACCGAAGTTTGATTTGGTATAAATCAAATTTGAAATTATATGTTCAGAGCTTGGCAATTTATTTTGTGAACAGTTGACATTTCAAAACAAAGTATTAGTTTGATGCAGAAAGAAAAAGGTGGTTTTTTTTTAATTTTCAAAACACGGTGTTTCAGATCAATAAATTATTTTGAAACCGACGTGAAACTAAAAAGCTTCTACAGAAAATCTCCAAAGAAAGTCTAATTATAAACATTCTAATTTATAATTACAATCTATATATTGCATGACATGAGGGCATGGAATTAGATAGATAAATAAATGTAAAAAGAGAAAAAATACTATTGAATGAATAAGCAATAAATGTCTGCCTTGGGCTCAGCAAATAGCCCCAAGCAGGAGATACGCTCAATTTATTACTAACTGTCCACAGCGACTCTTCTGCCAACTCATTTGTGCAATTGGGTGGGCAAGAAAAGAGCCCAATGAATTATTATTCCTCCCCATGCATTCTTAGACACAAACATGGGGTGAAATAGAAATACCTGATGCATAACCCTTGCTTTTCTTGGTCACCATTGCCTATAGTCAGAAAGCAGCAAGGCTGTACAGAGCCCTTCGTGTGGGGAAGGAGATACTGCTTTTCTTCCTGTACAAGGCTATGCCCAAATAAAATGCAGCAGGGTCAAAATTTATTATGGGAATTCCGTAGACTAAGAAATTTAGCTCATTAGCTGGGCACAACACTAAGTAGGAAGCACACTCTGCACAGTCCTGCACAGCAACAATTTACTTAATAGGCATTTTCTATTGCTTAGTCTTATGATTCTATAATGTGATTATTGAAAACATATTTTTTAAACACTTTTTAAACTCAGGATGAGACTCTTCCTGGAGCAGAGGGCCAGTGTAGGCCAAGATGTTGCTTAAATCCCATTTAATACCTTCCTTAGAAGCTTAAACAGGATTTTGTTGGTGAATAGTCCTTGGATCAGCCTTCTTTACCAGCGTTATTTCAGCATTGACTACACTAAGGGAGAAGAGGGGAGGAAAGCAGGAGGCATTCATGCTGCCAAACCTCAGCAGCTAAGGTGCTCTGAACTGCTTTTCCTATGCCTAAATCTTTTCACCAAGTGGGAACATGGGGCTCCATGAGTCATAGCTTTGGCTCATATTTAGGTAACAAAAAAATGTGATTTGAATATCCAATACCCTCTTCTGTGTTCAGAAAACAAATCTGCCACCACCCCCAACAAATGGCTTTAAATTCAATGGTGTATGAGAGGCTATGAAATCATTTTCAGCACCATATGGATGGACACACATTTTAGGGAGCATCACCTCATTCTGTAGATACGTGACTGGCTTCAACCTAGACCAGTCTTTTTTTCTCCTTGTGCTACTTTTGGGTCTCCTCAGCATGGCTGCATTGAACCCACGCCTGGCAAAGGAACAAACAAGATCATGTACTAGTGCAGTCTCGTATTACTTGCTTCCTTAAAATCTGCTTCCTGACAGAAACATTTAACTATCTAACCAGATGATTGTTTCTTATACAGTATTTTTATTGCTAATTAATCCTGTAATACTTGTGTCAAAACACGCCCATATGTTTTCATTTTGATGAAAAAACTAGCCATGTTTGCCATGTATGTAATTGATCATACAGGTATAATTTTCAGGTTTAGAATAACATCTCTTGAGGCTTAATATCTACAAAAGCACATTTTATGTTCCTGTCACACATTTGAAGATAAAGCCTTTCAACTGATTTTACTCAACACCCTCAGAATTTACTACCAAAACATACAATTGTGAAATCTTAATCTGCTAAATCAACTCACTGCATTTTATATGCATTTCTCAAATGTGAAGCTGAATTTCCAATTATTTGAAATAGTACTAATTTTGAAACTCGATTTCAGTGTCAAAAAATGAAGGCCATTTCATTTTAAACCCTGCGTTCCCCACTATTTTAGGAAGCTTTACCAAAGGCAAATAATTGTTCTTCAGCACAGTAAGGATCACTATAGCTTTTGCGAGAGCTCGCTGAAAGCCTTAGGACAGAGCTGGTGACCAGATGACTCACTGTTGGCATCTCCTTTGCAAGATCTGCACAAACTGAGTAATTTTCAGAGAGGGAAACTGTGGGAGGAAATTGTGCTCCCTCATAGGAGCACAATCCTTGAGAACTTAAAGAAGAAAAAACCTGAACACCTGACATAAATGTATTGCCTATAGCCAATATTTTCCAAAGGCAAAAGGAGAAATCTTTTCTGTGTTGTCCTCCTTACCACATTATCCTCTGCCTTTATAGCATTTTCAATTGAGTTCTCAATCCCCTGATCAGTATTTCTGAACCATAAATTGCTTAAAGAGTTATTAGTTCATGTAAAAGGTTGACTATAGACAGTATTAACTGTGTTAAAGGCTGGCTATATATTTAAACTATATGTCACCTCACACCTCCCACATAGAACTTCCTCCCCCTTGAGTAACACCCATTAACATTTATAGGATGTTCTAATCCCAGCCTCAAATGTTAGTTTTTTTCAAAGTAGGTTATCATTCATCCATCTTGTCCCATGTGTCTCTGATCTTGCTGCTTAATCGCTCAGTGTAATTAGAGTGCAGAGCACTCACACATCCTAAGAAACCTTGGTAATGCATTGGAAACCATTATGATGTCTTTTGGACGGTAACTTCTGTTCTTACATCAAGACCAAGCCTCTACCTATGCCAAGAGCAGCTTCAGTATTGAGACACTCTTATCTAACGTGTCCCAGCTTTTTAAGTAGCTGGCTGTTCAGCTAAAATTATTTACCTCCCACAGCATTACCCGAATGACCAGGCTATCTACTTCCAACTACCCTACCAATACTGACCAGATTCGCTTGTAGTTAGTGAGATTCATCTGGAGAAGGCAAATGAAAATTTATTTTTGCCGCAAATCCTAGTGTCTCACTCCTCATATGTAGCCTGAAAATCCCATCTCTGCTTCCTTTCCCTCTTCCCTGGCATTGTAGCACAAAGATTAAATTCATTTCCTCCATTCTGAACAGAAGGCTTGAAGAAAAGAGATAAAATTACTAGTATATACAGTATCAGTGAGATTATTCCTGAAGTAATAGATCAAATTCTAGTGGCAGTACTTTGAGAATGAAGATGACAAACTGTAAAAGATTCAGAAGAAAGCCACAGGAATGCATAAAAAGCTGGAAAAAAAATCCCTGAAGAAGCTCAGTCTGTCTAGTTTGATGTTCAGAGGCAGCTTAATCTGTAACTTGCTCTATAATGGATGAAAAACGGATTTCTAACAATACCAAACTTTTGAACTCGTTGGTCAAGGAAAACACACTTTCTATACTTCAGTAAACTATCCCCTTTAAATGAAATAACCTTTATTAGATCAGTTAAAAAGAACTGTTTGCTGCTGTAACTGCACTAAAGGCTTCTGCTGATATTGAGATAACACCTCGACCAGTGACATAATTGTGCCAGCCATATAGACCTGCCTTGAGTAACAGGGCCCTAAGGACATAGTACTCCCACCGTGTCACTCCTTTTGTTTACATTATACAAGCTGTTATTTTTGCCAAGGTCAAACATACCATTTCCAGTTACATGTTAACTACAAAAATGACTATTTTTTAAATGACTGGTTTTTAAAAATACCTGTACCTTGCATATTTCTCAGCTACAAGATCTTTGAGATGCAATAATCTAATTCTAAAGGATATTTAATTCTGATAATACTGACACTGATCCTGAAAGGACCTGTATCCCAAAGGCTGAACAAAATCAGCATTTTATTCCACTAGGCAATTTGAAAGTTTAAAGCAAGTAACTATGAATGCCTTTGTTCTTAATTAAAAGTGGCAATTCTAGGTCTCCTCCTCATAGAAACATGTTAGGTTTTCATAGGTGGGCTGGCTTTCAAAAGTGCCGAGCATCCAGCAATTCCCACTGATGTTGACAGAAAATGCAAATCACTCTGTGCTTTTGGAAAGCAAATCGTCAGTTCAGGGACCTAACTTGAAACTCTTTTTTTTTTAAAAAAAAATGAAGCGATCTGGATTCTTCACAGCAAGAAATGAGGAGTGGAGGGGAGCTTGGCTAAGTTTAAAGATCTGGAATGCAAAACTTTTTGTACCACTTTCTTTACATAGTGGTAGCTATTGCTATTTAATTTCTTTTACCACATTGCATAAAGTCTTCCTGCCACTAACACATCCCTCCAGATTAGATTCTCACCAACAACATGGAATTTGGTCCTGCTTATAATTTTTAGAAAGGGAGAAAGTGGAAGGGAAAAAAAAGAGAAAATTGGCTCTCTATCTTAGTCAACCTCTTGTAAATTATTAATACTTAGGGCTCTCCAAATTCATAGAGGAGAGGGGAAAGCAAAACCCAAGGTGCTTTTACAGAACTTTAAAATGACACGAAAGACCCCCACAGAAATGCAGAGTTTAATATTGTTATACTATATATATATACAAAAATATCTCTATATGATGCTGTTAAGACACACAGGAGTGCATGTCTGATAATCACAATGCTTGAAAAACGTTACGTGTTATATTTTGTACCACACTAAGTGTTAATCTGTCAAAAACTGTCACTTTACACAGAGTAAAAATTGTAAAGATAGATATCTGTTCTTTGCTAGAAAAACATTAAATTCCCTGTGAAAGCAGGAGCAGTAAACAGTGGCAAGGAAGTTAATTAACATCCCAAAAGGGGCCTCTCACTGCTTCTCCCCGGAGGTTTTGGATGTAAAATGGTTACTTAGACACCTATTGTGTGTATGAATCTTCACATAATTCACTGAAGCTGCAGCAGAAGCTGAGGCCTACCCTAGGTAAATGGTAAATTAAAATACGTAACTACTTTAAGGAAACAAAAAATTGAACAAATATATTCTTTTAAAGGTACATGGTAGTGAACCTTTAATCGAAAAACCTGAGATTCTGGAAATAACTTAATCAGGCAGGCAGGATGAGTTCCTTTAATAGGGATTGTGGCAAAATGGTCTTACAAAAAAGGTGGATGTAGAGAAGCAAAGGAGGTTCAGCCAAGAATTAAAAAAATATTCTGCAGCACCAGCCACTCAGTGAAGAAGCACATGAATCCGGCAGACCCAGCTTGCCAAGAAGCAAGCTAACAAGGTTTTCACGTATGGTCTGTGACAATCTGAAGAAGGGAAGACGACTTCCCATTCCAGCAGGATCTAATCCATCAGAGCCCTTCATACAAGGCTGGGTCCCCTGGATAACCATAAAAAAGTCAGAAAAAGTCAGAAAGCCTTGGTCTTGCCAGTGATTTCCCAGCTCTGTAGCCGGGAAGGGATTGCAGGGAGACTGGTGTACGCAAAAACTGGGAGCTGCTGCTCTCACAGCATCAGCGGTTATAGGGTCAGCAGAGTTTACACTGGAAACAGCAATGGACTTTTAAAGGGATTTCAAGCAAATCAGAGGAAAGTTTTGCAGGGAGGAGGATTTTGGGGGATCCTGAAGACAAGATTGGAGGGCTTTCTAAAGTACATATTCTAGTTCACAGTGGAGCAGGCAGAAACCCCCAAGTGAAATATATGGCCTATATTGTAAGAGCTGGATAATCCTAATGGTCCTCTGATCTTAGAACTCGTTAATTATTTAAAAGAAGTACCATGGCCATAGTAGAAAACCTAAGTTTTCTAATCCTACCCCTCAAACTCGTGATGTTCACTTTAAAGCAATTAGTCTGTTATCTGGGCCTTCATCTCTCAGGAGCCTCAGTAACAACAATTTGGACAGCCCTGCTGAATTAGCCCTTATATTCTTCGGGTTTTGTGACTATTATTTTCAGAGAGATTGTGGATATTTGTCTTTAATTTGTTAGCTTTAATTTTCACATTTGAGAATACTTATTTGGAAAATACTATGGATAAAATTGTCAGAACTAAAGGCCGATGATAATGAAAAACTAATGACACAGAAATTGGACATCAATCACTGACTTGGCAATAAGATTACATGGTTATTCCATCACAAGAAAAAAAAAACCTTGAAAAAAGAAGTGTTTGCCAGTCAGTATGTCCTGTTTCCACTCAGCAGGCAGTATCAACCAGCCCTCAAATCCAGCAGATCTACCCACAGTAAAATCCTCTGCAAACAGAGGAATCCCTGTCTAGCAAAGAAGACATCCCACAAGTGTCAGTGGCATGGCAAGGGGAGACACAGCATGACTGCAAATATATTTCAGCTATTCTTAGGGGCACTACCTTCTTTAAGTCAGAACGATGCTGTGGCTGAACCAGTTTGCTTCAGGAGTCAGGCTACTGGTCCATTAATGCTGGAGCCAGGGGACCACGAAAGTACTGCACATCTCCTATTTCTAGCTCACCTAGACCCACAAATCAGAGAAAAGTGCATCTGGCTCCTGAAAAGCCTCGGGCTCTGTCACTGATTTAGTTCCAGGATTCCTAGTACAAAAATAAATTTAAAAAAATGTGACGTATGTGCACTGTACCTTCTCAGTTTGGAATCCCACAGTCTGAAATAGAGCTCCTGAGACATATGGGTCTGCTGCGTATCAACACACATCTCCACAGGACTGAGTCGCACCCGTGCTGACGGGCCTCAATGTACCTCTCTGCTAGCCCCGGCTGTTCCAAATATTATTTGAACCAAAACTGATCACGAAGGGTTCTCCTCTGTTAACTTCCACCACCTGATTCCCTGAGCCAGACCTCCGTATGCAATGGTTCAACCCTTCCTAAGGAAAAGTATCTCCTTTCCTGTGATAGCAAATGGCCTCCCCTTGAGTATCATGAAAGAGCTGTTTGACTCCCAGCTTCTGCAGTTTGCTCAAATGCATTGTTCTTCTACCATATGCCATGAAAATGCTTCCATAAAGCACTGAAATTGAAAGCAGAGAACAAAGCTTGAGACGCATGCGTCATCATGCTCAGATCATTAATGTGAGATGGTGTTTTGTAGCCTTGACATGCAATGCTATTTATGTTGTCATCCCAAATAGCTTCATGTATTTAATTAAAACAATATAAATATTACATTGACAACTTCTTGTGTGAATGTCGTCATTAAATCTCTCTCTTCTAACTCCTTCCTCTCCCTTTTCCTATCGCAAATATTTTCTTCACAGTTATCACCAGGATATTACACCCCATCTCTTCCACAAACTTGAGTAATTCACTCTGGTTGATAACCATATCAGAGGATAGGGCCTTCCCCCTCTTTCTTCAAATGTAAATGGAAACTCCTTCCTGGATTTATTAAAAAAATAATTTTTCCTTGCTGATGAAGCGTGTTTGGCATTTGAATCAAAAGATTCCATAACAGTGTATTTTGCAGTATGCATAGGATAAGTTATACATGAAATTGCAAGACATATGTCAGAAAATGATACACTGGCTTTAATCTCTTCGCAGAGATATTTAGAGGATATACATGCTGCAGGTCTGGGATCTGCACCCAGAGGAGTGGGTGCAGTGAATACATGATTTCTCTCCTCTCCCCACCCACATCTTAGCATCAGCAGAGAAGCCAGCATAGAATTAACATAAACACTTAACTTTTAGATTATTCCCTCCAAGTTTACAAAACTCTAAAGCAAGAGGAGGTTATGTCGCAAATGGAGCCATATTACGCAAAAGCCAAAGGGGTCACCGACTACTTAAAGAAATATGTCCCTTCTAAGCAGAACGTCGCCAGCAGAGTAGACAGTGATCGTCATCCATACATGTAGCGTATTGCATTTTAATGCTACACTCTTTGCAATATATCAGACAGCACAAGTACTTGGTAATATTCAAAGGTAAGAAATTGTCCAACTACTTCAACATATGCCAGACACAAGCTCATCTGAAATACAAGAATAAACATCTGCCAGTTCAGACTGTGGTAAACTGCACCCTCTTTTAGAGCCTGACATCTCCTGTGTATCCAGCTGACTGTTACTCTTAGATGACCACAACAACACTGTGTCTGTCCCATTTTGAGAACTACTTTAAAAATGAAAATAAGGCTCCAGACAATTTAGTACTCAAAGCACTCACAAGCACGTCAGCGCTCACCCCCAGAGTCCCTTTGGTACACCATACTTCCCCTGCAAATCCAGCTGCTGTCGGAGTGACTTGAATCTATGCCTCCTAAGACAAAGGGCCTACCCTACACATCGTGTGGTTTCTTTCCAGGGGGGTGCCCTTGCTCAATTCTGTTAGGGCAGAGTTTGTCAGACGGCAACCGGTAGCTGTTTGTCCCTCTCTGAGGACCATCAGGTGCTAGTGAACACTGAGCTCCACGACCCTGGATAGACACCTTGTTTTGCACCACTGACACAAACCTGCTCTCCTGTTTTCAGAATATATTCCCCATCCTTAGTAAGAGTAAATGTGACTCTTACTTCAGCTTGCAGGAACAAGACATGAGTTGACTTCGTCGACACCATTCATGACTGGACTTTCTGGAAAAGGCATCTTTATTTGGAGGCTGAGGGTCTTTTTAAACTTAGAATAGCTGGTAGGTATGACCCAGACTGGTGCACAGCCTGTACAAACTTCTTAAACTTTGAGGGAGGATTTTACTGAAAATACAAATAATTTTTTAGTGAAAGAAAATAATAAAGAGAAGGTCTATTTATAATATACCTAGACTGTAACTTCCTGTCAGATAAATTAGGCAAGGCACTTTCTACTTAATTACAGAATAGGAGTAGGCAAATATGTCAATTAAATGTCAATAACTTCACATTTTCCTTCAGATTTTGTGGAGTCCTGTGGATTTTCCAGAGCTCACCCTTCTATGCCGCTATTTAAAGGTATTAGAGTGTATTATTACACAAAGATGAGATTATATCAGGATTACCACAAATTATTTGTAGTAGTTAGAGAAAATTAAATAATCTCATCCCCATAGTATGAATATTCTTCCCTCTTTGTGATAATATACCCCCACTTACTTCTGGAAGATTTTTTTTTCAGCTTGTCAAGACTCGCTTTGATCTCCAGAAGCAAGTGACAGAATTCTAACTTGCATACGCAGCTTTCTTGACTATATGTGTTTAGATTCAAAACAAATTCAGCCTGTCTGTGCACTACTTGCAGCACTGCTCATACAAGAAATCAGAAAATATGTGCCATATTCGAGGGAAGATGTCCAGATGCAGAAGGGCAGATATCCAACTTGAATTAGAGCCCTTGTCTTCTTCCACTGTGCCTCTTTCTCTAGTTCTGCATGGTCAGTTTTTGCCTGATGCAAATTAAATACTGTTGAAACTGATAATATTGTCTACTAGAATGTTTAATTCCTTTATTTTAGGGTTATTCTGCTTCTTTTCCTGTAACAGATGTATGTCAGGGTACTTAAGCAGAAATTATCTTTCCTGATTTACATGAAGTCGTGAACTACATCTACTGTGTGTAGAGCTTTTTATTTCATTATTTTGCAAAACATTTCTTTACATTTTTGACCAACTGAAGTTACAATCACAGGGATGGGAAAAAGGAGAAATATTTTATCACAGTTATTGATCCAAAACCATAAACGATCAAGCACCCTTAACTTCTAGGACCTGGTCCAAGGGCTGTTGGAATCAGTGAATTACTGCCATTAATTTCAATGGGTTTTGGATGAGACTTTTTACAGATGATCACTTTATAAATTCTCTAGTTTCTAAAATAACATAATTACAAAATTTTGCCTAAGAGTGTCATCTAGAGTTTACTCCCGCTCTCATTGAAATGAACGGCACAAATTAAAGTCACTAACTTAGACCAGAGTTCTGCAAACGCCTACACCTGAGCTTTGTTTTATTGACTGAGCCTACGTAAGAATGTCCAAATAGATAAAGACATGCCAGTGGGGTAGCAAAACAGAGTTCACCAAACGGGATCAGGATCGCACTCCAAACACATTTAACCATCAAAAATACTCAAATGCAGAAGCCTCTGCATTTTTATGTACTTGCTGTAACCTGTGGTCATATTTTGTAACAAAGATGTAATTCACAGAATCACAACTAGTTGAGACACAGACTAAGGATTTTACTTAAGTGCTTAATTCAATTTAAATGCTTTGAAAAACACTAGGGCTGCTGCTCATATGCTCAAAGGCTAGCGAGTTCACATGCTGACAAGGCACACTGCAATTCTTCAGACAGTTGATCAGAAAGTAAAGGCATAATAATGCTTCATTATACAAATCAGAATTATCAAGCAAACTAAAATATTCAGTTCAATCCTAACAGAAAACTACCATAATAAAGAAAAATCCAATTTGTTTATTTTCATTATTATTTTTCATGAACTTTTTGTTAAAATATTAAGCAAAATTGCACACAAACATCAGATCGCAGCAACGGGAGGTTTTGGAAAGATGTGAGGGAAATTACATGAGTTTCTGAATCACTGCCATACATTTCCTAAGCATTATAACTATACTACAATTATTTCTCAAGCTATGAAAAAAATTCCATGTGTTCAAGGCTCGACATTCTCTTTTCAAGAGCTTACAATGTCACAAGCACCACCTGGGAAGCCCTGAGAGGGAGAACTACTCCCTTGTCTGTGATTATGCAATGATAAGGATCCAGGCCCTTCAGGCATATCTATTTATTGGCTACCTCAGAAAATAGGCTGAGGACCAAGTGGGCATGATGAGCCATCTACCCTTCTGCTTACCGTAAGTGCACTGAAAGAATAAGGTAATGTCTGAACCGAGTGAAAAAGTTTGCACTGCCATTATGTATTTAATGGCTATTCCAGCCATTAGTCTATTCCGTTTTGGTGCAGTCAATCTAGTGCTCTTCATGAACACCAAGTTATTTACTTGTCACTATTAAGCATGCAATAATGATCCAGCCGTACTCCAAATATATACATTCGCCTGACTTAGCATTCCATAACCATCCATTTATTAATTGCTTAAAAGCATTCAAAGCTACACAGCAAGCTGGCAACATGACCCTGATTCTTTTTGTCCCTAGAGTACAAAACAGTAAAAATGCAATTTTTAAGAAACTGATACTCATTCCAGAGCAAATAGGGCATTTTTTTCCTGAATATTTTAATGCTAACTACCTAGTTCAGAACCCAAAATCTGTATTAAGAACTTATAAATATTTTGACTGCAATGAAGTGCAGCACCTTATTGATTATGATGTTACTGTATGAAGAAGGAAGATCTTGCCGAGGCTTCTCTAATTCCTATGCATGTGTAACAATTCCATCCAAAGGAAGGATTTAAATAGAGTAATGTAATGAAAACAGGATTAGGAGAACTGTGATTTTTTTCTAACAAGTACCTCACTTTATGAAACAGGTAATGCCATTCAGAAATTCCCCCATAATTCTTTTCATTATGATTGCAGAGTTCCCTGAGATTCATTTTTTTTAAGGAAACAAACAGCTACTCTGGGCTGATCTGGCCTGTATTCCCTTTCAATATCTCAGTCTTGTTCGCACAACACAACACGACGGCGGCATGCTTTCTCCCAAATTACGTCTTCAGCAATATTGCCCTCCATGCATTTCTGCTCAGAGATATCTGAAAAACATCCTATGACAAATGCATGTCAATAAAAAGCAGCCACCCTAGACCGAGAGGCTTTTGTAATAATTTTGAGGACGGAGACACTGTGACGAAGCAGTACAGCCTGTCATTGCTGCTCTCAGCTTGCTCCCCCCAAGATCCTGAGAATCGAAGGGGAGAAGACAGGGGCTTCCTTAAAATGCAGCCAGGAAGGTTTTCGCTTGCTTTACCGGGGGTTGTCTTGGAAATGAGCACCCGACGCCAGCGTTACACAAGAAGCGACTGCCATCTTCAGGAAAGCCTCGACATTAAACCAGCCCGTACCCTCCGCTAACACGGTTGTTGAAGTTGTGACCAAAACCAAACGCAGTTGTGGGTGGCTGGTGGTGGGAACCAACTTAACGAAGCCCTTGCCTGCCTCCCTGACACTCTCTCTACCAGGTAACGGGGAGATGTTTCCCAGCACAGCACCGCGCAGGGCTCCTCTCCCATCCCAGCCCGCCCGCCGGCCCCGGGCAGCGGTCCGGAGCGGGGCACCTCGCAGCCATCCCGCCGCGCTGCCGGGCGCTCCGCGGGGAGAGGGACTGCAAATTTAACTCTTTCCGAGAAGCGCCTCCGCGCCCCGCCGCCGCCCGCGCTCCCACCCGCCGCGCACCCTGGGGCGGGCGCCCCGCCGCTCCCGCCGCGCCAGCCGGAGGAGAGGGAGGGAGGGAGACCCGGCGAAACCCTGCGAGAGCGTCCCCGCCTCCTCCTCAAGCAACGGCTGCGGCCGCTGCCCTTGGCGTCCCGGCGCTGCATGGGATAAGTCGGGACGGCAGCGCGTGCCCGTTGGCGGAGAGGGGGAGTCAAGCGGCCGGCGTGCATCTGTTGCTGAACGGGGAGCGGCTGGGAGAGGGATGCGGCCGCAGTTTTGCTGGGCGAGGGAGCGCCAACGAGAGGCAGCCTTCCTCCCACCCGTGTACGTGCGTGCCAAGGGCAGCGGATCCCGGCCACCACCAGACACCCCCGCCAGCTGGGCATCCGCCCGGGCCCACCCCCGCGCTGCCAGCGACCCCCGCCGCGCCGGCCAGCGGCGCCCCGGAGCGGCCGCGAGCCCCGGCTGCCGGCGAAGCCGCTCCGGATATGCACGGCGAGCGCAGCGTGCGGCCCGCCAGCTCCGCTTCCTCTCCCTCCGCCACCGGTCCCTCTACATCTGCCGGCGTCTTGCGGGGCCGGGCGGGCAGGGCGGACNCGCGGCGGTCCCTACCTCCGTGTCGTAGAGCCGCAGGTCCAGGAAATAGGGGTTGAGCAGGGACTCGTTGCGGATCTGATCCATGGCCAGCTGCACGGCGGGCAGCACCCCCCGGCCGATCTTGCTCTTCTGGTCCTCCTCGGACTGGCTGAGCGGCATCAAGCCCATGATGGAGATCGGCGTGGTGGCATTGGGGGGCAGCCCGGCCGCCCCCCGGGAGCTGCCCCGTGGCCAGCCCCAGCCCGGCGGCGCCCAGCCCAGGCACAGGAGCAGCAGTAGCATGGCAGGGTTGGAGGTGGCAGCGGCCGGTCTCCGCGGAGAGGGATGCATGCTGCTGGATTGGGGGGGAGGAGGAGGAGGAGGAGGAGGACTGAGGTGGGGGGGGCGGACAGAGAGGCGGAAGGGAGCCGAGCCCCTCTCAGTCCGGGCGCATTCCCCAGCGGCAGAAGCCAAGGCGGGAGGAAAAGAGCCGCCTCTCTCCGCTTCCCGGGGAGGCAGGGGTCTCCTCTCTCTTTCCCCCCTCCCCTCCCCTCCCCTGGCAATAATCCTTCTGGCAATGGCGCCTACTCCTTCCCAGGTCTGCCAGCTGCAACCACCAGGAGCAATAAATAAATAAATAACCCCCACCACCATGCACACACACACGCACACACACTCCCCACCACCCTCCTCCTCTCTCCTCAGCGGCAGAGCGAGGGAGCGGGACCTGCCTCTGCCTCCCCGGCTGCTCTCCCCCCTCTCCGCTCAGGGAGGGACAGCACCTCTCAGGCGCGGAGGGGGGGCCCGAGCAGCCCTCATGGAACACCTCCCTCTTTCCCCCCTCCTCCGCCTCCAAAAGGAAAAAAAAAAAAANCGCGCGCGCACCCTCACACAGGCAGGCACGGGCACAGGGGCGCGCGCACGGACCCGCTCACAGGCGCTGCCCCCTGCGGGCGCGCGGGCGGGCGCCGCGCACACTCCCCGTGACAGCCCTCCCGCCCCCGCGCGCGGGCGGCACGCGAACACTCTCCCGCCTCGGCTGGGCACCTCCGCCAGCCCCGCGCGCGCATACGCGCGCACCACACACGCGCGCACACACGCGCAGCCCGGGCCACGGCAGCTCTGCGGCAGGCGGGAGTGGGGCGTTTTGCGAGAGCAGGAGTCGGGGGTTTCCAGCCGCTTTCCTCTCCCCGCAGAACCGGCGGCGTCCCGCAGCCCGGCTCCGCTCGTGGCTGCAAAAACCCACGGCTGCAGCCGGACTCTTCAGTTCCTCCAAGGGCTGCCACAGCCCCGCGAGTGGCCTGGGGCAGGCGAGCCNAAAAGGATGCTCTGGCAGAAGACGCCGAAGAGGAAAAAGCCCCCCCTAGAGCCGGGGAGGCGGAGGAGGGGAGCGGTGCCGAGCCGGGGCGGGGGTGCTAGTGCCGCATTCCCCGGGAGCCGGGGCAGCGCAGCGGGCGCGGGCGCCCCGCGGGCCGGGCAGCCCCCGCCGCGGGCGGTAGGTGCCGCCTGCGCCCCTCCTTCGGNAGCCCGGGCCACGGCAGCTCTGCGGCAGGCGGGAGTGGGGCGTTTTGCGAGAGCAGGAGTCGGGGGTTTCCAGCCGCTTTCCTCTCCCCGCAGAACCGGCGGCGTCCCGCAGCCCGGCTCCGCTCGTGGCTGCAAAAACCCACGGCTGCAGCCGGACTCTTCAGTTCCTCCAAGGGCTGCCACAGCCCCGCGAGTGGCCTGGGGCAGGCGAGCCCTTTCCACGCCTGTTCTCGCAACTAGTTACCTCCGTGTCTCAGCGGGCGTGGGGCGTACCCCGCGTGTTCGCCCAGGCCTCCTGCCTCGCTCCCAGCGCGTCCCCCCAGCCCGGGGAACACACTCGCGCTGCCCACCCTCGTTGCGGCTGGCGGCGTCCCCGGGCAGCGGTGCCTGACCCGCAGCCTGCGGAGAGGAGCCAGGAGGCCACGCACGTCGCCCTGGGCTTCAAGGCAGGTCGACCCTGCGCGGGAGGCATTACTGGCAAAATGCAAAGCTTTGCTTAACCCCGCCTCGGGCACCTCACTTCTTATGCATGTTCGTGATTTTCCCGAAGTCACTCACAGCAAACCTTTGAAGATCAACCTAATACATCTAATTTATATCACGTACGCGACGGTGGCGTCCGTGCCATAAATTGGAAAGAATCTTCACGGATTAATAAATTCTAAGATCATCATGATCTGACCTTGGGCTAAAAGGCCTCAGCCAGTAATCTCGTAACACCCACTGCTTTACAGCCTTTCCCTTGGAATGATATCCAGCAGTGTTGACTTAAAGACATCAGTAATGAAGAGTCCACCACATCTCTTGCTAAATCGTTTCAATCGTTAATTAGTTTGCTCAGAGGTGTACCTCACATTCGGTAACAATTTGTCTTATTCCAGCTTCCAACCACTGGTTCTCATCATGCCTTCATCAGCTTAAGGGGACACAGCATCAGTGATCTTCTCCCATGCACTTGCACTGAGATTAATCACTGCATTTTGCTTCTGTAAAATAGTTAGACTGACTTGCCCTCACCTCAGGAGTCATTCTTGGAGGCATTTCCAAGGCACCTCTCCTTTTTCCACTTGATGTGTGAATTGGCCCTTCTGACTCCACAACCTGTCAGCGTTGGGCCACCAGCAGCAACCTCAGCACCTTCCTCAGCACCAGCCGCTTCCGAGGGCCGGGCAGGTCGGGAGAGCTAATCCCTATAGGCAAACCAGCCAGTTCGTTGTCCTCGTGGGGCTGCCTCTTTATGGAATAATCTACTGCGTTTTGAATCCATACTGCCTAAAAGCATGACCTACTTCTTTGCTCCTGTGCACCTGATCTTGCATTAGGACAAATCAAACTACCTGCTTTATTTGTACAGGTGACCTGTCCAGCAGTGTCTTTGTCACCTGCAAACTTATCAGTAACTTACCTTCCTCCAGAAAATTGATTATCATGACACCAAGAACCGATCTTCCTAGCATGCCAACAGGAATAGGTACCATATTGATTTTGTATAACGTTATTTTTAATGAGAATTTTGTATGCTGAATGATGTTTCACCATTCTCAACTTGATCTGCAATAGACAACAAGTTTGTTTGTCAAAATCTGTTTCACAGGAAATCATTCTTCACTGCTTGTAACCTGTATCATTCTGTGATTTTCTCCAGTACTTGGCTACCAGGACTACAGCTACTTGGATCACTTTGGTTATCATTTTACAATATTGGCAGTATAATAACACACGCACTCACACTGTCTCTGGAATGTCATCTGCTTTCTAAGCCCTTTTTTTTAAAGCAATTTCCCAGTTTTTGAGAACTCAGTCTTTTTGAAAGGAAGCTTGAGTCCAAGTTATGTGGTACAACAGAATTAGTACCTTGAATATTATTAGCAACTGCTTGCCATCCTTCTTTGTTACTGATGCAGCAGCAAATGTCCCTTTGTTATTTTAAGAATCAAATGCATCTCCTCGCTTCTTTCCAAACACAGGTCGGAAAGAGTTATTGCAGAGTTCCACTCAGCGTAAAGCTGGAGGCTGGCCCTCGGGTGGGAGGCAGAGCCCAGCGGCCGGTGCTGCCCGCGCAGTGCACCGGCACGTCAGGTGCTGGGGAGGTAGGTCAAAGAAACACACCTGGGAAGTGCGATGTCATGGAGCTAACGCTTACCATGCAGTACAAAAACAGTTCCAAAAGCAGGCCCAGGAAACCAAGATCTACCCCTATTTGCCCAGAAAGCTACGGCAGACTTTTCGGAGGCAGTCTCTGATGATGTCTTCCTAATTTTTGGGGCACTTGGCACGAGATCCTTTCTATACATCATTCCATGCATTGTTCTGTGCGTAATGGGAACCCTGGGGTGACAGTTCACCTGTATGTGCATTTCTGGTTTGAAGGTGACCACCTTTGGTCAAATGAATCCCAGCTCCTGTGTCTGAACTGCAGAAGTCTGGAGTACTGCTGGATATCATTTAAACCAAGCGAAACTACACTTCAAATTAGAGTATTTAACAATGTGGTCTTTTTGTCACTGCATTCCCTGTCAGTAAAACAGGAGTGCTCTTCCTTCATGGTCATACTGTGAAGACAGAGTAGTAAATATTTGGGAAGCACTAAGACCCTGTAACATTCAAGTTCCATTAAAAAACCTAAGAAAGTAACCTTTATTTTTCAGGCTAGGGATTTACTATGGGGAAGTAAAGACGACCATCTACTGAACAATGAGGATTAGGCAAAGTAAGCCTCTCAAAATCCTTCCTGTATACTCAGTGAGGCATGAAAAAGACAATTTCCACATCTTCTGTAAAAAAAACAAGGAACATAATGCAAGAAAATCATGTAATTAAAAACAATAGTGTAATAGATGCACTGAGGCTAAATTTAGATTTAACAAAGAACATTATTTCTGACATTTTAAAATATTTGCAATCCTATCAAAAAACTTTCATGCTGTATACATGTAAGTTTTCAACATGATGTATACATATAGTTACATTTTGTAAACCCTGTTTCTTTCCAATTCTCAGCACTGAGAAATTTATTCTTTCATAGGAACTATGCTTTGCTTATGCATAACAGATGCCCAGGTAACAGCTCATTTTAAATAAAAGGAGGCCTAAAGAAGAATTGTACCAAACTGCTGATTAAAGACTGTGTCAGACACAGCCACCTGCCCAGCTGCCTTTTTTCTTTTTTCCTTAGAAATCCTCAGAATGTTTTGCTAGCATGAAATCGGCAAAGTGCATCTCCTAGGATGAAATCCTCTAAAGTAGCACACATCCTTTATCTGTTACACAAAAAGGCTTTATATTCTTATTTGGTGGTCTATACCAGACACCCTCTGTATCTGTTTATTCATTCTTGGCTAAAATATCAGTTCACAAGAATTGTAAATCCTGTTCTCTTTGCTCGAAAATCAAATGTCACTTTCTTCCTGGCATGTTACCCAGTCACTTCAGCATTTCAATCATGTGAGTCCTTCAACTATATTTCAGTAAAAACAGTTATGTCAAATATCTTCCTGCTAATGATTATTTCCAATCTTCTCACAGTGTATACACAGTTAACATTTTTGTTCTTTATATATGCTTTATATTTGCTCATCACAGACTACCTAATTCATGAGTTTCAGGTCTAAGTATCTGTACTGGTATGACTCCCTTAACCACTTTTTCTTTAGCAAGTGAAATACCTTCAGAGCATAGGTAAATTAAAGAAATCCAGAAAACTGATTTTTCCCTTACCACCAAGAAAGAAAGTGCATCTGCTGCAAGCCCTCTCCCGCTCTGGGAGATGGTCTGTGAGCTGATTTTGGCTGGGATAGCGTTCATTTTCTTCATAGGAGCTAGTATGGAGCTATGTTTTGGATTTCTGCTGAAAACAATGGGGATAACACAGGGATGTTTTTGTTACTGCTCAGCAGTGCTTACACAGAGTCAAGGCCTTTTCTGCTTCGCACCCCACCCCACCAGCGAGGAGGCTGGGGGTGCAGAAGAGGTTGGGAGGGGACACAGCCGGGACAGCTGACCCCAACTGTCCAAAGGGATATTCCGTACCATATGGCGTCATGCTCAGCATATGAACTAGAGGGAAAGCTGGCCAGGGGGACGCTGCTCACGGACAGGCTGGGCATCAGTTGGTGGGTGGTGAGCAGTTGTTTTCATTTGCATCACTGGTCTTTCTTGGGGTTTATTTCTCTCTCTTTTTGTTATTTTCCTTTTCATTACAATTTTTTTAAAAAATTATTATTACTATTACTATTATTTTATTTCAATTATTAAACTGTTCTTATCTCAACCCAGGAGTTTTCTCACTTTTATTCTTATGATTCTCTTCCCTATCCCACCAGGGGCAGGGGGGAGTGAGTGAGCAGCTGCGTGGTGCTTAGTTGCCGGCTGGGGTTAGACAATCTGATGCTACTTGAAACATGTCACGCGACCCATCAGGCCAATGACTCACTTTCTGCATCTTTCATCTTCTTTCTTATTGCTTTTGGAGTTAAGAGAAGGCACTGAGAAGGTCCTGCCCTGTTTTTGTCTCCAACCCACTTTGGAAATCCTGGAAGCCTCTAAAAGTATGTCATCTACAGCCACGTCATTCCTGTCAGTGCTGACTAGGGCTGGTCTAAACAGGCTTTGTCTATTCATATAAATGTCAGTGAGTAATGGACTGAAAAAAAGATTGAAAACTGTTGATCTAGGCATAGTAATTTTAGTACTGCATATACATACATAATTGTTTTCCTCTGTAAATGGGAAGTGGAAGAATACTGCAATGCTCTAATTCAAACCCCGCTATGGGTGTTGGAGTTAAACTGCTAGCACCCCGACAGAACAGGGAGAGCTCTGCTATCCCACGCTTCCCTCCCTCCCAAGGACTTTCCCACCTACCTCAGCTAACTTGCTAGCACAGTCAAGATTTTGCCTTAATTACGAGCTTATACGGCATTATCATCCTCAAACACTGCCAAAAAAACCCCATTATAAGTGTATATACACAACTGCATGACCCTAACCCTACAGTCTCTCTAGACATCTTGACTGCTAAGCTCAACTTCAAATTAATCTCCCAATATAAAGGCTTTAAGAGAGCCAAATGAAATTAAAAGACCATCAGATTTTGAATTACCAACCCAGCAGTATCACTGTGTAGCTGCCCATGTTTTCATACATCGGGAATAGGAGCACAATCCCATCAGTCCTGGTGTTACCAACCAACATGAATTTCCCCTTCCAGTAAAACTTATCACTTCTTATAAATATCACAAAAATTGAACACAGTTTTGCATCTTTGTTTCAGCAGAGCTAGCAAGAAATACCGCTTCCAATTCATGTTGACCAATGCGTATACAATGATGACTGTTGTTCCAGGGTGTTTTTGCAAGCTTTAACAATCCTCCATCATAATGGTTCTATCAAGACTGCACATACAGAGGTTTTAGTGGTTCATTTCTTCTTGTCTTCTGTTAAAGCAAAAATCCAGTAAGTTCTAGCCCATGTCGAAGACATACAATGTTTAAATGAAAGGAGAACAGTGGAATAAAAAAAAAACAAAACAGCAAAATAGCTACCTGATGAGTTCAAAGAAACATGATAAAGAATTGTAATCTGGATTGCAATTTTTTTTTATATATACAGGAATATAAATACTAAGAAATAAGCATTTTTTAATGATAATTTTTTTTTTTAATTCCAAAAAATCAGCAAGTTCAATCAGTACTTACAACCCCAAATTCTCATTTTCGGGATAATACCATCAGGTAATTTATTAAAGGTTAAAGACTCCTTGCATATTACTATTCCCCTCACGAGATGTATTCAGCGCAGGATATGGAAAATTGGGAAAACATTTTGCACAGTTTAGTTTTGTGAAGTACTTCTCCTGGCTTACTCTTTTGAGCCTCAAGCCATGCCAAATATGCCCCGTAGCTAGGGACATCCAAGGAACATCAGGCACGGGGAAAGCAAGGAACCTGGGAGAACACAGGATCACGCTGATCCAGTATAATGCCTAAAAGAGGGCAGTAAACATGGGAGGGGTTGTACTTGCAGCTAGGCAATGAGGAAGGAATAAAATCCATTTGGAAGACAGATTTCTTCATCTCTATTCTAGAATTTTATACAGTGTACTGTGCGCTGGGACGATACCTTCTCAGGACAATTTATTCAGTCAATCCGTATACATTTAAAAAAATGTCCTTTCTTGTTTTTAACAGAGTGATGGTACAAAGTGGAAGAAGGACCCTTGAGATTTCCCAGTTTGCACTGCCAGTATGCCATTATTTTAATCTAAGATTATCAATAATCTTGAGTTGCAAGTTTTGGTTTTATGGGTGCTTCACGGGGTTAGTGGCAAAGGGGAAGAGAAACATGCAGCTCTAAGTGTAAAAGGAAGATGAACACTAAGAAAGGGGGGGACCTATTGGTTCTTGATTTGGACCATGTGGAAAGTGTTCCTCTCTCTCTTTTTCAAAGAGAGCCCTAAGAGGCCAGAAGCAGATGAAATACCGAGTTGCAACTGAAGTCCTCCATTTTTTCCATTTCTGTGAGACACCCAGCCCCTTCTCTGCTGAGGAGAAGCCCAAAGTCCACAGACCATTTCCCAGCAGGTAGCAAAAGGAAGTTTGAAGATGTGCATTGTGACTCAGACACTTGATGGAGTCCTTCACCCTCCAAACCTGAAGCCAGACATTAAAACAATTTCTGTGAGTTGAGAAGAAGAAAAGGGTATCAAGGAGAAAAATGGTAAGTAGATGGACTAAAAGGCCAACATAGGGGGAGCAAGCTGGTGACATTGCTATATTCAGTGTCTGCTTTTGAACTCAACATAAGTGTGTTTGCCTAGCAAATATTCAACCCAGGCTAGCAGGTTTGCGGGTATATGAGAAAACAGCTCAGCTGCATGTAACTAGAAGCCCAAACATCAATACTTCCCTCTAAACAAGTCCAGAGTGGGAAGATGTATGGAAAATAATTTTCCAATTACTAAGTTTCACTTGCATACCACCACCTGCTGATGAAATCTTGAAGTCCCCAAACTAAGAAAACCTCATTGACCATGGAGGTCAATGAGAGCTTTGTCTACAATTGTAATAGCTGGGCTCTCATTAACTTACTAATGTAATTCGATCAACCACCAAGGCGGCAAAGCAGAAATGAACAGAAAAACCTTGCTGTGTTGCTGGAGCTCTCAGTTCTCTCATGCAGCCACCCAGTTTTGATTTGTGGCTCCACAAAATGCACACCACTGCTGCTAGCAGGTGAGTAGAAGCATTACTGAGTTCAGGAAAGGGAACTTGAGAGACCATGAAATAAAGCGGTCTTCTCCCAAGTACTGCAGGGATCAGAGCCTAAGAGATCAGTGAAATGATTAAAAGAAAACCAGTGACCATAACAAAAAAAAAAATCCCATAGTTGTAAAGACAGTTCCCACTCTACTGAATCACAAAATATTTTATTAATTCTAACATCAATTTCATCAGTCCAGCCCACAGAGACAAAACTTTAAAGGAGCTCAGACGTGTGCTCTTCCGATCTTTATTAATTCTAACATCAATTTCATCAGTCCAGCCCACAGAGACAAAACTTTAAAGGAGCTCACAAAAACATTCCATCTACATGGGTTTAGAAAGACCTTGGAAGAACCTACATATGCGTCTCCTACAGGCAGAAACCCTCCCCTCACACCCTAATAATATAAATAGATATGCCAAAATGACATGAGCTTATGAGGACTCAAAATAAAGGGCTGTACACTTTTTATAGAAAACATGAACAAAGGCAAATAATGGTAGAAATCCAAAACTAAATGAAACAGATGCCAAGACTTCTGGGGGAAAATGGTTGAAATCTTCATGCTTCTACATATTAGCATACCTCCAGCTGATACAGAAAGAAACTTTCCTTATGAGCTGAAACACTTTTAATCAACAGTGTAACAATGATGGTCAATGACCAAATACATTGCTATACACGCTACTTTGTCTGATTGGGTAAAGCAGGTCCCTCACACCACAGCAGAAAACACCTTGTACCTCTGCAGATTAAACCCCATGTTTTCAATAGGACTATATGTGCTGACATGAACAATTTATCAGAAAAGGAGTTCCCAGACAAAATGGAAGTCATATTAATACAAAAAGAATTGTCTTTCAGGTATGAGCTGCATATCATATCAATTAGTTGCAAAACCATTTTTGTTTATACAATCATTTTTATAGGAACCATTTAAACATTTACAATTTAATGAAAGACATTTCTTAGATTCATTTTCTCTAACTGTAATTTTGAAATTTGTCAAAAGAATTATTGCTAGGTCTGATCTTGCAAGTTTTATGCATGTTGAAAATCCACATAATGTTAAAGTAAGTTGTGCAGCCTGGGACACAGCCGCATAGCTAGATCCACATGAACCTAAATAGCTTTTCCCAGAGCATCACCTTTAAATATTTTTGCCTTATTTCTTTAAGAAAAATGAGAAAATCCCCATTTTACTCTAAAACCAGACTTAAGCATGATTAGAAACTCGTCAAGTGCCATGAGCATCTAAAATTGTCACAACATTTAATGTATAGTATTGACAAGCATGTGCAATCTGTATGCATCTAGATTGTTATTTGTGCAAAACCATGCAGACCTACTCTGCCTTCATGTGCAAATCCACACTGTCTTCAGTGAGGGTTTTGTGGTAGTCACTTAGGGCAGAATCTGGCCTACAATTACCTTCTTGGTATTTAAGAGACAAGAACAATTATTAACTACTATCTGTTAAAAGGCCCAACTGCAAAATGTTTTAGTAGAAAAATAAACATTTTAAGTTATTGGCAGATAACATTAGTGCAATTATTTTGACTGCCTTACTTTCACACAGTAGATTAAAAAAATATATTGTCACTTGTGAAAAGAACCTAAGACACTTCAGAAGCAGTTATGTAGCTGCCAAATAAAGAGAAAAGAGGAGTAGATTCTGTGGCATGATATAACCACAGCACTTACTTTACATAGCTCTCAACGGTTAGTGCATTTTAATGCTCCAGAAAACAAAATCCAAGGCTTGTAAACTAATTACAGTTCTTTCCATACAAAAATATATCACTTATGTGATTTTCAAAAGGCTGACTAACTGCTGACTAGAAAGAGAACATTTTCATATTCAGCTATATCATAGATGACATCTGGATCAACTTCTTTCTTTGAAGAACCATTTTTGGTAGTCCGAATTGGTACATGGTCGTAATAACGGTGCTGGGTTACCATTATAAGCATTTGACTCTGCTTGTATGCACTTCTGGGTGTTTGGGTGAAACAAGGTACCATCCTACAAAAGAAAGAAATAATATTTGCTTTTCAGGTCTTAAAAATTACAGGCATATCCTGCTTTTTAAAAGTAACAGAAGACATTTGTAACAAAAAAACCCCACACATATCCTTCTCGTGGGGCCATGCAGTGAAGTCAAAATGCCTAATTTGAGGATCTCTGAAACTTTATCAAAAGCCCCTGCTTTTAAACTTACATTAACATTGCTTTAGAGTGATTCCTGCCTGTAAGGGATGTGCTAGCTTCATTCACTTTCATTGCCTTTTGTTACTGCACCAGAATATGGGCAGAGAAAACAAAAGCCAAGTACAGGCATTACCCAAATTCACCAACTTATTGCACATCTTGCAAGTAAACTGTAAATACCGTTAGTTAAGTGTAGATGTTGGATATATTTTTAGCAAAAATTTTTCCCCTTTCTTCACAGGGTATATTTTTAGTGGAAAAGGCAAAATAATCTAAGGGTGCCCCTTGCCTTCAGATGTGTGCGAAGCTAGCTGGCTTTGCCGGAGGGCAGCACAGCTGCCTGGGAGGCGTAAGGTCTGACAGGCCTCCACAATCAGATTCCCCAGAGGAGATATTTTGAGGTCTCAGGCCTTCCTGTCACGGGAGTCTCCAGGAACATTTTATGTCCAGTTCACGTCGCTCGCTCCAATCCGGGAGCGCTGTCAACCAGGACAGCGAGCCGCAAAAAGGCGGCGTGTCCAACTCTAGAGAAGTGCCCTGCTCCGAGACCCTTCCTTCCCAGGTGACGCTCCCACACATAACCATTTCCAAAGCCTCCAACAGCCTCAAAAGAAAAACGCCAACACCTCATTTCTGAGCGTAAGCCTGACTCCTCTGAAAGTCTGCTCTTCTGTCGTCAGGAATGTTGCACTAATTGCGCCTGGAGCCGCAGCCCCTGATGCCCCGTGGCGTGCGCTTGCTCGCCGGCTTGCTGACAGACTTAGCTGCTGAATGACTTTCCTGTTTCTGCCGTGATAATTCAGATTTTTGAGTGGACTAATCAATATCTGCCTCGCTCATTTTTGACTCGGTGACTGTAAGAACTTAATTCTTGCCAGGCTGCTGGGAAGGCTGTTCAAATCTCTGATTATGCTACATCCGTAAGGACAGCGTTCCCAGTGCCTGACACTTCTCCAAACAAAGCAAGAGAAATGTGGTTCTGACACCTCACCCATCACTTGCCTTGAAAGGTGGGGACTGGTGATTTTGATTTAATGCAACAGAGGAAGAGAGATCGGAGCAGAGCAGTATGTTCAAATCACACACAGACACAAACTGATCATGAGAAAGAAAGAGGATTTAGCATCTGAAACTTTAGGAATTATTTTTAAAAGTAATGGTTAGGAACGCAGTGGAAACAGACGTATTCCAAAACTGTGTTTTCTCAATTATTTCCTGAAGTGACTGAGGTTCATTCAATATATGTCATCTTAGGGATTAATGCATATGACCTTGAAAATTTTGTTAAAAATCAGTATTGAAAATGAAATGTCATTTATAAAGTCAGTCTTTTAAATATTTTGTTTTACTCAGTAATATCACTTCAGTCTGGACTAGATTTAGTGAATAGACAGTAGTTTTCATATTTTTCCTTAGAATTTACTCTGCCACCTAACACTGGTGGTACTATCTAAGGTTGAAATTTGTCAACCATGAAGCCTGTAGAGTTTAGATGCATTATGCAGACACATTATATAAATATACCATTTTGATATATTATGTGACCTTTTCCCTTAGCCAAATAATAATACTCCAGAACCTGACCAAGGCCTTCATTTTTCATCAAATTTATTTTCTCTCAGGCATCCAGGAACTCCTTCAGAGATTAAAAACTACTAAACACAAGGTTTTCCAAGATCACGTTATGTTTATTAATATACTTCATACTTCTCAGTATTTCTCCCCTCTGGGAGCAAGCATTAAGCTTGAAAAAGAGAGATTTGCCATCCCCACAGACAGTAAGATGTGTCCTGTGTAGGGGTAGGAGTAGGGCAGAAGGTATTTTTTGATCATAGAATCATTTAGGTTGGAAAAGACCTTTAAGATCATCAAGTCCAACCGTTAACCTAGCACTGCCAAGTCCACCACTNGATAATGGTGCATCAAATTACACAGCTGCACGTTACATTGCAGAAAAGCTCAGGGAGCACTTCTGGTGCTCACAGGGAGGGTCAAGAGAGATGGTTTGCAGAGGAGAAGTAGCAGCTGCTTGAAAGCAGAGGATTGTAAAGTAATGGTGGTATGTGAAGTATCAGGGATACATGGTGGTATAAATACCAGGAAATAAAAGAAATCAATGAAAGCAGAGCAAAAGTAGGCCAGCCACGAGGCTGGCTGGGGAAGGGGTAAGGAGGCACCTCAGTTCTCAGGAGAAGACAGTAGGGGTGGCATGTGAGAGAGAACTGAGCAGCACACGGAAAGCTCTAGATGTAGACAACATGAAGAGAGAGCTCTGCCAACCTTCCTAACTCCTTTGAGGTTAAGAAGGACGCTTTCCTTCCTCTCGTCTTCCTATTATTTACGACTGGCATACTCTTTACCTGCACGCTGATGCTACCCTGTTCCACGTTCAGACATTAAAAGCCAAGATAGCATATTACTCCCAGAGATTTACGCTGATGTTGTGGCCTGCGTGATGTGTGGGCAGAAAGATAAAAAGAAAAAAAACCAACAATTTTCCTCCCACCCACTCTCTCCCCCAAAAAACCCAACAATTCTCTTCCAACTCCCAAAAAACTTAACTCCAAACCAAGCAGGCACACTTACCTCTCTGAAAACAAACTTCTGGTTTTCAGGAATACTGTGAACATTTTCTTGACACAAGTACATTGTCAAGTAGTCAGTCCCTGAATCGACTGCTGCACAGACTTCTGGCTGTCGAGTGTTGTAACGTATTTCATTATGGGATGTGTACTCGAAAAACTACAAACCCAAGAGAAGAAACAAAGGACAACAGTCATTTCATATGTACCCAAGAAAGTATTTATAAGGAGGATATACTAAGATACTATAATTAAGTTCACATATTAAAGTTGCTATTGTGGAGAGAAATTCTCCAAAAAAATTAGAGGAGCCATAACTGCTGCCATTTGCCTACTATTTTACAGAAAATCAATCTCAACACAGCACCGCTTTAGTCTGGTAGCACTTAAAATGTATGAAATGCTGAATAAATGCCCTGGAAAACAGATGTTCCAGCATTAAAGAACTTACAAAATTTGAGTGTAACATTCTACTTTCACGTTCTAGATCACTCTTAAAAATAGAATGGAAACTAGTTTATAACCTGACATTATGCCTTCTTAATTCAGTTGTCACAAAACAACGTTACTGTTAATTAAGGAGTTGCTCACTGCATAGTTCAAATGCAGTTTGGTCAAGGTTCATTTTCTTACAGTTACAAAGTTGTACAATATTCTACAGAGGTGCTCTGAACACGCTCTAAGACATCTTGGCTTTTGTAGCAATTATGACTGAAGACTTCCTGAAAATTTTTATATTTATCATGGACACTTGCCAAATTTTGGACTTCATTAAAGAGTGGCAGAGTTTGAGAGTTGTTTGTATTAAGCACGCTTGTAAATAATTTAGGTGACTATAGTGCGTGGATGTGTGTTTAGATCTGATTTAGATTATGCTCAGTACGGTAGAGGAGAGTTTTATACACATCAGAAAATTGCTTGTTACCAATATTATAGCTGCATTAGTGAGAAAGCAATAAAAGGATGAGGGAGAGAAGGAATCCTCCTTTGTTTTTTTTTCACCTCTGGAGAAAGAGAATGTAAGGCTTTGGGAAGGGGGCTGTACCAATTCAGAAATGTTGTATATACTTGAACTTACCACAAAACCATCCTTAGCAACCACCAAGGCTAATTAACCTTGAAAGGAAAACTGGAAATGAGAGTTTTTATGTAAACAGGACTGTGTGATTACAAAATCTACAGTCAATCATTTCCAGTTGTAAGAGCTCTGATCTAGACTACACTGATGGTAGTTGTTTCATGGAATCTCTTCTGTCCCTCCTTTTATGACAATCAGGAATTTCTCTGCTAAGGTGGCTGTCGCAGCCGAACACAGACCAATGTTGTCCACTGCGTCAGCTTGCGGAGCTCCATGGCTTTTCTTTGGGCAGTGATGGAAGTGACCACCCTCAGAACTAACCTGTTCGCCATCATTTGTGGTAAGCCGCAAAGGGAAGCGAGTGTTTCAAGAAAGCAACTTCAAGTTTGAAGTCTATCTGCTGACGTAACACCCAGGAGTCTCTGATTTCCCCTTGAAACCTATTGCTAGGAACTGTTTCTATGATGTAGGCTGCACTGCCTTTACAACATTTGCTTTATGCCAGAAAGTCTCATCATCAACAAAAGTCAAATATGATCATATTGGCCTTATTTTTTTTTTTTTATTACTTTTTATCCCAATAGGCAGGGGCTATTCCCTGGCCTTGAGGCCTTAGCTCCCAGGTTCAGTATCTGACTGGCACATGGAAAGCCTGCTACTTTGGGCACCACAGTGAGATGGAAGGGCACTCATTTCAAGCCTATGACTCTTGAATAAAGAAAAAAGCTTCACTCCTGCTCGTTTGTGTCTGGATGGACACTTTTTTACAGCTGCCACTTTTACAAGGCCACATTTAGAGCCTTGCTCCTTAGTGGATTTATAAGATATAATAACTCTTTTTAGCAATTTGTATTCAATATCAGTGAAAGCCTGCAAGCTGCTGATTGTACCGGATGCATCAAGAGTAGATGGAGCAGCTACTAGGTCAGAGCATTCCTTACTACTGACGCCTTTCCTAAACGGCCTCTCAAGGACTTGCATTCAGATTTTGGAGAAGAATAACAAGTAAAATGGTTAATTTCTGAATAACATTAAGGATTGGGGTTATAGTATTAGCAACCAAGCATTCCTGCCTCCTTGCACAATGAACATTATACAGTTCTTTATCCTATACTGTTTCAAATAGAATAAATACTTCAGGCTTTGGGCTTTTTCAAGCTCCAATAATACATGAGGTAAATCTCTTCCTCCTCAAATGGTGAAGTGTTTTTTAGTGCTCTTTCCTTGCCCAGTGGGTTCCGTGGGAAGAAAGGAAGCATTTTCATACTGATCCATGGCCCAGCAACTAGTAGCCTTACTGCATTTCTTTCATTCAGAGAACCAGTAGATTCCCTTAAGTGCTACTGGAAAACTTGATGAGGCCTTTTACCTGGTGCCTACCACTTCTGGGCGATCTACGGGATATGCCCCAGCTGCGTCAGTGCTCTGGGGGTACAAGGGATGGAGGCAGATTTTGGCTACCTCACCAGTCCCTGAAACACGCTCCCATCCCTTGCTGTGCCTGGGTACTGCTCTTCTGCACACAGGAAGCAGTTTGCACTTGACAGGTACTTTCTGGGTGGGAGAACCAGCTGCGAGGTTACCAGGTCTCATACCCCTTTCACAGAAAACCTGAGGGCTTTGCTAAGCTCCCTCCCTGTTTGCCTCAAATCTATCAGCTGGAAATGGGAATATTGGGGGGGTACTATCAGACAAAGCTGATGGGCTGCTCAGTGGTTTCCCATCCTCCTACCATGTCACATCAGCTTCCTGCCATCACATGTTGGTCCCCTCTCTACTGCTTCCCAGCCATATCAAGAAGGGGAATGGGCTTTATTGGTGTTGAATTTCAAAGCCTTCCATTCTCATCTATGGGGGCAGACACTTCCACAAAACATCAGCAGCCTGAGATGCAACCACTGAGTAGCCAGTGTTTTGTGTATTTTCTGCCTCTCTTCCATATACACTCAGCTCCCATCACCGCAGTCATATCCTCACCTTCTTGCTATAATGAAGGTGCTAATTTTAAACAACCCACAGCTAGCTTTCTTACTGCTTACACAGCAGCAATTCAAAAGGACTAAAGGGAACCCCCTTACTTATGCCATGGATTCAAGGAAAAACAGAAACAAATTACCAGGGACCTCAGTTTTCTGAAAGTGGTTTTACTTACTAAGACATAAAATGGGAGCAGGTGCTGGACTTTATAAATAATCGAGAGCACAGAGCTCTCTCCTCTCGGCACAATGCACACAAATATTCAGAGGTCACTTTAAGTGGAGAATTGCTTCCAGTGAAAAGAGCTTTTGCAGTTGTCCCCTACATTAACAGCCACCTGCCACTAGCATATCATGCCAGAGGATGGGTGTACTGGAGTGCAAGACACATATGGCTGACCAAGGTAACCTTCATTAATGTTAAATCCTATCAAGATGTTTTTGGAGAGTAACTTTACTGAGCTGTGAAGAATAAACTTCATTCCTTTATACCATGAGACAGTGTGAATTGCAGCAGGGAGTACTATTTGAAGAAGAAAGTGATGAATGGTGGAACAAATTCTGCAACTGGAGGAAGGGATGAGAAGGAGAAGACTAGAGGATTAGAAGTGGGAGCTAGCCAGGAAAGAAGAAAGGCATGTGAAAAGGAGCAAAACATGACCTAGGGTGGGTAGTAACTGGTGGGAGGAGTAAGTGAGGGGAGAGACAGAGCAAGGGCATTAGAGAAGGACTGGGAGCCAGCCAGCATGGAAAAGAAAGTGTTAAATAGCATGGAGTGGAGAAACTGGAGCTGTCTGTGACATGTGGTGCAGGGCAGGGGACTAGAGTGAAGCTTTGTAATGAGGGTTTGCTGCTAAAGCTGTATATAGGTAATGAGTGGAGTCATGAGAGCAGACTGGAGGAGAGCAGGCAGAAGAGCTTGGGATTAGGATAGCCGATTCCCTTTCAAGGACAAAACAGAAGTTAAGGGCTGCCTGTTGTCAGAAAACATCTGTGGTGAAGTGCCTTGCTCTCCTTAGTGAGGATACAACTAGAGGATGACCAACCTTGTCACCATCAGTTCCATCAGCTGACAGCAGTGGATGTACATGTGGGAGATTTGACTGTTTTGGTCCTGCCACTGTCACCTGCCAACTGAGCTAAGGAATTCACACCACCAGGTGTGAATGAATGACTGTCAAAAAGGGTGGGGGGCACAGGAAGGAAATGGAGAGAAATGTCCTGCTAGTAGGTTTCACAGCTATTTGTGAGCCAGAAAAAGGAGGTGCCAGTTCAGCAATCCTGACTTCCATTTTCCATCTCACTTGTGCGTCTTGTCTTATTTCAGCCTCCCTCTGTTCTCCCATCCACAGCTCTTCCTGCTGTCCACTTCTCTTGCAACTACTACCTGTCACCCCTATTCATGCCCCCGTTTGCCAACTGGTATCTCTGCTCCCACGTTCAGTCCCCCTGCCCCTTTCCACTAAAGGGGTCTCCAGTGCTTCTGCTTGTTTCACGCTCCCTCCCTGTAGCTCCTAACTACTCCTTCCTCTGTCACACATGCCCTGCTCCTCGCCTGTTGCCCTACCTCTGTCCCAAACGTCTTCTGCCCTCTGCCAGCTTAGCCCCCTTTCCCTGGCTCCTCTCAGCCCTCCCATACCTTTGCCCATTTCACTGATATTGTTTTGCCCATTTCCTGTGTTTGGCCTTCCCTCCTCAGGCTCTGCAATTCTCTTGTGTCATCTCATGTTTTCTTTTGTGGGTTTATATTGCAGTCAGGTAGTTTCTCCATTTCTCCTTCCTCCTGCTCGCTGGATGCCAGCAGAGGGAGCACGAACTGCACAGCTCCAATAGCACGGCTGCTCTCAGCCTGGTGCTCGCTATCGCAGGCACGGGGATGCATCGCACCATCAGCAGAGACGTAAGAGCATTAATATCCAGTGATGCGGTATCTCTGCAGTAAATTCAGTTAATCTTTTAGTGCTAGCTAAACAAAGGATAACTTTAAAAATGTCATCTCAGAAGAACTATTTTCCTATGCATTATACTTCTCTCTTGCTTTCACCTTTTACCCTATGTCTGACCTCAAGAGACATCAAAATTAAAAGCATCCAGCGTAAGAATCAAAATTACATGTAAGATCACCTCACTGTGGCAACATATTCTCTAAGCCCTACTGCAATGCTTTTTACCATACTTTTTACATTACAACCACCGCATTAGTCAAAATGAAAATAAAACATGAATCTTACCTGATTTTGTCCCATGCCATGACATGGGTACAGTATGATCCTGTGTCCAGTTACTTGATGTTCATTTGTAGGGTTATAATCAAAACAGAAATTTGCCATTCCTCTATTCTTCAGCTAATCAAAACAAAAGAACATTTTAAAGTATTAATCTAAAGTAAGGAAGATATGCTGTAGTTGCTTTACACCCATCCTGCTGGGCTGTGAGGTTTATATCACAGAGCTGGTTCAAACCAATTGGAATAGATCAATGGATCCAATGGCAACATCTCTCTCAGAGCACTGTGAAATAAACTGTTAGGACTGTCTTGACTGTGGGCATTGAAGCAGGCAGACACGATGGCTTCCCCTAGGAATAACACCGTGTTCCAGTGTATTTGCAAATGAAGTAAGTAGGAACTATGAAAAGCTGTGTTGAAACCCAACAAGCCAGCAACTCATGCAGAACAAGAGTCTGCCACGTCTTTAACTTTTTTCTCCCCAGGATCCACTTGTTCAATTTTCTTATGAAAAGAAGGCTACATACTTTTCTCAGTTTGTCAAATGGGAAATGTTAGAAGGATTTGTTCTCAAAAGGACTCCAGTACCCTCTTGAGCTTGAACAAGCAGTCAGATTTTAAGACCAGAACTCACAAAATTGGGTAAGATTTATCTTTGGAAAGAAACACTAGGTATGATTTTAGACGTTCTTTACTAGTGTTGCTGATCTCTGACACAATAGTTGAAAAACATCTAGATTAAATTTTAAATTACATAATTTCAAAAAAATCAGGCTAATTAACAAGGATTTGCATTTAAGTATTCAGGAGGCAAAAGTAACTGAAAATGAGTTAAACAATGCCACAACAATTACTGACTCCTAGTATTAGCCACTTAACCAAATTCAAAATTATGCAGAGCAAAACAGGTTCTGTAAACATAGGTTCAATCTGAATGCCCTCGTTACTGAGTGTAATTATATTGCAGACAAAAGAATAAGCAGAGTAACTCTCAGAATTGTTACTTCAGCAAGGTGTAATTTCACTGCTCTTTCCTAGTCATGATAATTGTATCCTCAGTTCTTAATGCGGAGAATGAACGGACACAAAGGGATTGCAGAAGGCTAAAACCAAACAAACAAGACAAACCCTGCAGGACCCAAACCCACCACAGAGTAAACCACACAAGTTGGAAAATTAAATGCTTGTGTTCTTACATATATTTTGCTTTCCCAACTTCTACTTGTATTGCTACCCGACATCTTCTTTCCACTGCTTTGTGCCCACTCCCGCTGAAAGACAGCCAAGGTCTCGGGCGCTCTGCATGCCTGGGCTGCTGGCCCAAGACAACAGCAATACACTGAGGGGCTGGGGGGGACCACCGAGCCGCCACGGCTTGGGGCCCCTTGCAGGGCTGCTGGGGCTGTGAGGCTCTCCCGCCAGAGCCAAATGTATAAATGCGGGACTGAAGCCCTACCCTTACAGGCTTTGCCTCTTAAGTCCTCTCTGAACACGTCTACTGAAAAATTGTACCAAACGCATAGTGGAAAGGATAAACCAGCATCCAAATCCGGTGTATGATAAATTCATCCTTAGTTTTAGTGTCCAAGCAAAGTGTGTTTAGTGTCCTTAGTGTTTAGTGTCCAGAAGCAAAAGAAATCCCCTGGGCACCCTTTCTACAGAAAACGTTGCTTGGTTTGATGGGAACACACTAGACTATACACCCCTCCCTGAGCTGTCAAAAGACGACATTTTGTTTACCTTCGTAACACAAAGCAAGAATTACATTTACAGAAACAGGAAAGAAAAGTGTCTTTTACAGATGATTTTTAACACTACCATGGAACTACATAAACCAAACAATAAGCTGCTCGTGTTTCTACATTCTACATCAAGAAATGTCAACTTAAAGTCATAACCACTCAAAAATGGTAATTGTATCTCTAAAAACATAAATCGGTTTCGGTTGTTGTCAGCAGCTGTCCTCAGGATCACAGGGTCTCTCATTAGTATGTTTAACAACATATGACTTTGCCTGACTGTCTACTGGCTCCAAGGGAAGATAAACGTAGCAAAGCGCTTTCCTGTGGTGCCCTTCCAGACAACCCAACGCCTTCGCTACCACTCCGAGCGTGCGCTCTTCGCTCTCAGCCCCCGGCACGTGCTTGAGCACACGCTCCCTTTTGTGGCCTGGAATTTTAAATAACCTATTTTAAAATGGCATGCACCACCAGAACTACTGTAACTCTCCTACACATGTTACACAATGTGCTAATGCAGACAACAAAACAAAAGCTGTGTAAAAGATTACTAACTTAAGCTTCATTTCAGATGGTTTAAAACTGAGCCTGTATTCCCAGGATGCTACAACGTATGTTCTCTCATTTTTCTCTTTCATGCATAAAAGCTTGTGATACATGCAGACATATTCCTAAACATACATGGTCCATATTTCAACCTGGTTCTTTAGTTTGTTTTATCAGACATCACTATATGTTCTTTTATAGTCATGCTTCATCAGGAAGCCTAATAGATATTCAAGACCTCATTTGTGGGAACAGTGCATACTAAGCTGTTAAATGACCTGATCTGAAATGACAACGATTTGAAAATAATCAAATTTGAAAATCTGATCACAGCACCACTTATGCAAAAAAAAAAAAAAAAAAAAAATCAGCCCTCTGTTCCAAGGCAGAAAAAAGTATGAGAGAATTTGTGAAAGTAATATTTTTCTCTTGTCAAATGAGAATACACAGTTTAAGTTCCTTTTACGTACAACAGCTCTATCAAAACAGTAATCATCCATTTATTTCTGAAGCTATCTTTGTTCCCATATCCACCATAAACAAGTCATGCAATAAGAACAAAAATTTTTCCATGACTTACCTTCATTCTTTTGCAGAATGCTGCATTAGAGAAACAGAAGCAAGAAAAATGTTGATCACCTTGCCATTAAAATACATAATTCAGTTCTAAAAAGTTTTGCCCACGCAGCATTACTGGCTACGTCTTTCTGCAATTTTTTCCTCCTGTTGAAGCATTGCAGTGTACTCTGCAATGCCATTTAGCTACCATTTTGCTTGAAGGCTGGGACAGGTGCTAAACAGCAACTACTGAGATATTCACCTCAGACCCTCATCCCTGACTTCTTGCAGAAATTTAAATCTGTTGTTTCCTAACATCTGGACACTTGCATAAAACAACACAATGCAGATGGCATTCTGTAAATAATTCTTTTTTTTTTTTTAAAGATAAAATCTATTTCACAAAGCAAAGCATCAACAACAGATTTTTGACATTAAAACTTCGTTACATTAGTTGATACGGTCAGCCAGTGGAACACAGCCAACCTTCCTCTTCATCCACAAAATAGATCAGAATCCTCTTTATTCTGCCACAGCGGCATTGGTGCTGATGCATTAGTGGTATAGGCAGATACTAGGGACACAGTAAGATACAAATTTGTAGCAAGCCAACAGCTTCATGGTACTGGCCAGATGTAAACTTCTACCTCAAAGGTAATCCCAGCAGTCACAGGGAATGATTTTACTGAATGTATGCTATTTTTGTATCACCCTTTTTGGAAAAAAAATTGCAAATATCCTCAGATTTCTGTTAACTTCTTAAGTGCAATGCTGAAATCTGTATACAACGTTGATGACTAAGACCCTTTGAAGGAATCAGTGATGAGACACTGCTGTTGGAATTCAGTTGCTCACCCCAGCAAGTCCCGATCTTCCCGGGAGGCTCAAGAACATACAAGCACATGTCTCAAGCAATGGTGTGTTCACTCGAGATTAATATCAAACACTTGAATTTCGCCTACTTCCTTTAAAAAAGTCTGTCTCAAGCTTTCAGAGGCTGTACAGCCAACGGAGTGATGCCTATTTTCCTGTGATGGGCATCAGATCTCCAGGTCTAATTGGGTACCAATTCAATCTTAAGTGGCAGCTCTACAAATTGTATTACAATGCAGTTTTAGAGGTATACCCTAGAGGAGGCTCTTTTGGAGCCTGATACCTCTGAGAACTTATATCACCAGACATGCAATAGTCTTTTGGATTGCATAACTTAAGCCCCATACCTAAGATCTCTTCTTCTTTCAGCCTGTCCATATATATCACATGTTATTTAGATAATTTACAAAATGTTCCCTTTCATGTCACCTGTCCTGGTTTTGGCT
>VZTQ01001772.1:0-10944 GCA_013400755.1 Pelecanoides urinatrix
CATGGAGACAGGTAGGAATCACAGATTAGAGTTCCTTACAATTAATTTAAGAAGCAAAAAGTAAGAGTATAGGGTCCAAGGAGGATCCCACCATCGATATGCTGATGCAAAGCAGTAGTCCTATTCAGTAGTAGAGTCACCATCTCAATATCTTTGTTCCCAGGCCTCTCTTCCAAGATTTAAATAGCAAGACTGTGGCATGCCCAGTAAGGGATATCCCCATCAAACGAATACAGAGCATACAATCCCCAAGTCACCATTTATTGAAATACAGTCAAGGAGTTGCAAAATGCAATGAGAAAAAATTCATTTTGAGTACTGTTCCAGCCTCCCAAAGATTAAATTAGTCTAAGTTTGAGAATTTATAATGGATATATAAGGTCACAGTCAACCACCTAGCTAAACTGGCTCTGCTTTAAGCGTGCGATTGGTCCAGATGAACTCCAAAGGTCCTTCCCATCTACGTATCACCTGTTTATGCCTTGCCTGACATTGCAAAGCAAACAGAGCATCAGTCCTCCTCCCTTCTCCTATAACACATCTGAACTGAGCCAGCTACATTTGCTCATCTTTGAGAATGTTTTCACAAGCTTCCCAATTTCCATTCCAAAACGCAAAATGCAGTAAAGCAGCAATTGTTGCATGAAATTTTGACAGACATTTTGGAAAAAATACATCTTCACAATACATAAATCCTGAGAGTTTACAATACAAAAAGTGGCGGAAACAGCACTTCTTAATGAAATGGACAGTAATGACTTCAAAGGGCTTTGCATTCGTCAGGCGATGATTACGGTATGTCCTAGACTTCTGTCAAGTCCAGCAGATGTTCTCTGTTTGCTGTTATTTCTATCAAAGCAACCTGTTGCCATGACTTTGTGTAGGAATGATTACAATTTGGAGACAAACAGGCTTAAAATAGGAGGGTCATGCTGCTTTCCTCCCTGCTAGTACAACCTCAAAGAGAACCCTGCACTTTGCCTATGCTGTGCAGTGTTTGCCTGCAGAAAGATTATGCTCCCTAGCATTTTCTGCCACCAGCTTCTTTGGTTACCGACGTGATGACTGCCAGAATACCCTCGTGATCATGACTTCCATAGTGTAACTCGTTTCCAGAAGAAGCCTGGCTTTTTAGACATGGAATTCTTAGAGCCCAAAGGCACAACCATGCCATAGTGCATAGACTGTGTGCTTGAGCGGTCATACAGTACAGCATAATGCTGAAATTGCCTGTGGCTGAGATACTTTTGGGATTGGAAGCAGGAAACCCTGCTCAGAGGTAGAGCTTATTGGGTTAGATGCAATGCCATACTAACATGGTTACCATGCTTCCTGGACTGGAGCAGGTATTGCCACATACTGACAGAACAGATACGTGTGTATAAGGGGTATAAGGGTATGGGCATACACACACACACACCCCCACACCCACACCCACCCCCCCCCAAACTCTTGGAACTAGCCCAAGACTTCTTCTGCAGTTCTTTAATACACGCTGTAAAAGCACTATAAGCCACTTCAGAAAACATGATTTTTCAAGGTCTTACCCTTTAATATTTAAATATAATTAAATCAGAGCAAAATATCAGACTGCATGAATATCACTAGAAGAAATGAAAATATTATTAAAGAAGGCATTGTTGTTTTAGGAAATGACTGACAGGAAAAAAACCCTTGTGACAGGCACGTGACTCAAATTCCTTTGAATTGTGTTGTTAACTATATTGATATCAACATTCCTCTAACCAGTGAGAAAGGATTCACATTACAGAGACAGACAACACAACTGAAGGCCACAGTCATCCTAGATTTACAAAGTTACAAGATCAACACCAATGGAAGATAAAGGGCTTCTATAGTAACATCACTCAGAGTGAGGCTTTTAGAAAAATAACGTTCAGCAGGAGATAACAATTGCAGACAGAGCAGAGGGAAGGAAAAAGAAAGAAAAAAATGAAGAAGAAATCTGATCAGAGTGAATAAGACAGAACAGGAGAAGATTTGCGGAGGTATTTTTAAAAAAGGAAAATCTCTTACAGTTGTATCATATGCTTGCTCCATTACGACCAGTCACCGACAGAATCACTTTACTCACTTTTCCAATGACGGTAGCAGTTTTGGTGGACATGCAAGTAAGTAATCAGTGTCATGAGAACAAATGGCAAGATAGCCATGTATAATTTTAAGAGGAGAACTGCAGAAATGTTACTTTTTTCTCAGGTGTGCATTCACAAAATGCATATTGCCATTACACTCACTCAGTACTCTTTAAAGTCTGTTTTAAGAATTTTTAGGATTTTAAACGCTTGTTGTATTTTAGGAGGCAGTGGCAAACTTTTAACCTCAGGTTGATAGTAAAAGTGCGCACTAGCAGTTAGTTAAAAAAAGGAATATTATTTATGTATGGATAAAGCAATTTTGCTTGATCCACATGGGCTTTCCAATGCACTTCATAGAAGCACTAGAAACTTTACTGAACCGTAGGAAAAGAAGAACAAATCAGCTGAACTGCTCTAAAGAGGTCATGGGGAAGAAAAAAAAAAAAAAAAGAAAAAAATCTACAAAAGCTTATTTTCAGTTTGTCCAAAACTGGCTTCATTGTCACCTGATCAGATGTTGCTTTATGCATTTTTAGTCAATGTGAAAGATTTAACATGGCATGCATACACATCTACTACCTTGCTTCAAAAAGGTTTCTAAAAAACCCCCACCAAGTTAGATCGAACATCACTATTTAAGGATTGAAAATATTAACAGTACATCTATTGAAGCAAATGAGGGTGGGAATAGCAATGAAGAATGCTAAAGCAGTAAAAAAGCCCTCGAACTTTTCTTTCTTTTAATGGATGCAAGGAAAATACTAAATGTACAAACTGCTTAGATTGTGCCAAACACTCCTCAGTTATAACAGCATGGATTCAGCGTACTTTGGTTGACACCTGTTGTGTGACGCCTTATTTACTCCTGCTGGGCTGAGAATTTGCAGCTTCTGCAGGAAGCTGCAGCTTGAGCCATCAGAAATGCAGACTTGGGGATGTTCACAAAGTCCTGGGAATGCATTTTTTTCAGCTGGCTTATTTCTGCTTGGCAATGACCATTTAGAATGAAGCACCAGAATATCCCACACTACTTCCTGATCCCAGTTCAGCATCTGTTTAGAGGTGAATCTCAAGAAAAAGGGAGTTGTCTATAGCCGACAGCAAAATCCAACTCCCCCAGATGAGTACGCAAACCTGATAGGAATATCAAGTAACAAATATGGCTTATATTAATTTTGCACCGACAAAATACCAGTAAGGGAAAAACCTGCAAACACTGCCATTTTCCATCCCTGACTATCATGTGTGCTCTGATATATGCTACTTCCAGCCCCTCTATTGTGATTATAACAGTACACCCCAACCACGTGTGGGGTCAAGCAGCATGTTGGGATAGAAATTCTTAAGAGTCAATATACCTGTGTTTTTATTTGTAATGAGAAAAATTTATTCTTCGTTGTGATGTCAGGTTACGTCATTACATCAGGAGCAAATCCTCAATCGTTTTTTTGATTTTGATCCTTTTCAAACATACCTGAAGGGAGACCTACTCTTCGTATTGCAGTAGTTTCTATGTACTAAACACTGCAAGAATCGTGATGATTTTGGCTCATATTTTCTCAGCAAGGGCAAATTTCCTTTAAAGAAAGAGCTAATTACTTCTGTTTCAGATCTCCAAACTCCCTCAAGGTTGCATTGTAATGAGATTCAAAAGACTTGCCAGAACTGAGTTGAAAGCGCATTTGGCATTTTTAAATATGCATTCAGATAAACTTGACAAATCTGTTGATATGCTGTTATCTATTACTCTATACGATACCCTGACATGTTACTCTCTACACAAAATCTGCCATCAAACATGCTGCACCTTTAGTAGAAAAATGTAATGTGTTCATCAGGGACTAAAAATATAAGAATGTGGAGAAGCAAAAAAACCCAGCAAATAAAAAGGCAAATGGAAATGCAAAAGAGGCAAGAAGTAATGACTTCCATCTTCCATGGATTGAAACCTCACCTGTCGTGCTATCGGAGCAGTATGACAGAATTAAAAGCTAGGTTTAAAAGAGGGAAAAAAAAAGACAAACATTCTTAGAGAAGCATTGAGGCTATCTTGATTGTACAAATATGTACTTCTATGCTGAAAGCTGTATTGGTGGCAATGGCATCTTTATATTCAACAGAATTGCATCGCCATTCATATCACACAGAATGTTTTACTAGATTTTGTTCTCATTAGCTCTGTGCAAACAACTGAACTAAGCGTGAGGATGCTGAATCCTATTCTTTCTTGAGCATTGTTTACCAGATCCCTCACTAACTCCCAATCAGTTCCACCTCTGAAATTTTATTGAAGGCAATGAGTTTCCACAGGTATTGTCATATACCATAATTAGAAAGCAGTTTCAGTTCAGTGAGACTTTATTGGCTTGACAAGCCATACAGGGCTTGTAAGTGCATAAGAAGAGAGAGAACATTGCCAGCTCTGTCAAAAATCAAGTAATATCCATCTAAGAGAAAGTGACTTTTTGAGTCTGAGCTTTGATATGAGAATTGGACAACCTCCCTTAGTATGTTTGTCAGCACTTAGTATGCTTTGTGTTCATGCTTCATGTTTGAGATCCCAGTTAGAAAAGCTGCAATGTGAGTGCTGGTTTCATATTCCTTAAGCACATTTATTTCATGTCTTGTTTTTTGTAAGCAACAGTGTGCATTCTATTCTGTCACTCTTTTTTTGCTTTGTAATAACCCTTATGAGTAGTGATAACACACACAAAAAATTGTTGTTCTGTCTCTTTGTATTTTGGCTAGCAAAGCAGATCATCTCAGCAACCTGCCTGAATATTTGCTGTTGCACTCCAGTACTCCCCTAATGTCAATGACAAGCTTAGGGCTCTTGAAAGGAAAATTAACATCTCAGCTAGGCTGTCTGTAGGGATTTTCTAAGAGTAGTGTGCTTTTCAATACCAGATATCTCTTTCCTGTGAATGGAAACCATGGATGGGCACATGTGCAAGTTACCATGCTGTGTAAAATACGTCCTTCACGTATCAGTCAGGTCTTCAGGAAAACTACTGTACCTGACTGAATGCAGGTCTTCACTCTCCAAGTTTTTCAGACCTGTTTCTCATTCTCCATTTTACACAAGGATTTTAGGAAATATTTTTAAAGGTTACTGAAGTTATAATCCCCCCTTTTGCCTATCTTATTCACTGTATTAATAAGTATGCTGAGTAATTGTCGCCTGTGGTACATCCACTCACTTACTAAGAACTTTAAGTGTTCAAATGCTCTGATAACCACGTATGTTCAGCATTGCTTCGTTCATATTAAGTAGCCACAAGTATGGTATCCCTCACCAAATTCACACCTAACTGAAGTCCTGCTTTTACTATTTAAGTTGCCCCACATATTGTCATTTTTGGCTGATTTAGATCCTTCAAGGAACATGGATTTTCCCCAACAGTTCCTTGATGATACTTGTTAGTTGCATAAGTGTGAGTCAGGTTGTCACTTAAACCCTCATTTTACTCTCTTTTGCTATTGATGTATGTCCCCCTTTACCAATCTGCTGTATGAAAAAAACGTAAATTTAAGTAATTCTAGTCCCATGTTACTTAGCTCATTGAATCAACCACATGAAATATTCTCTACATCTTAATTAACATCATATAATATCATAGATTATTATCTTCCAGTTCTATCCTTGTTGTCCCACTAAAGTCTTTGCCTCCTGGGCAATCCTGTAGATAGTTGCCTTCTAAATCCAGCTGCTCCTTCCTGTAGGTACTTCTGACCTTGTAATCAAATGCTAGGACAATTATCTCCTTTTTCCTGGTTGCCCATTCAGCTACTTCAGATGAGGTAAATTCAATCCTACAGGATAATTGCCTCAAAAAGTCTCTGTGCCCCCATACTTTCTTCTGTCTAAATGAATCTGTTATCAGTGTTTTCACCTTTGCCACCACCTTTACAGCTTCTGGATTTCTTTTTCTTTCCTTTTTTTTTTTCCCAGCTGCAATAGCCTCCAGACCATTAGCTTTATCTAAAGTCCTTTCACAAGGTAGATCTTACTACTGTTACCTGCATTTATTACATTCATTTGCATTCACTTAAAAATATTTAAATACATATGTATTTAAACCCTGGACCCTTGCTTTTGAGAAAGCAGGCTATGTCCATACCACAGACACTATAGTTCTGCATGACAATATAGGCAGGGAGGCCTTCACTAGGTTTCAGAGAGCTCTGAATTTCCTAGAGTCATATTCATTTGCATTAAATCATTGTAATACTATAGCCTTTGTCAATGGAGGAAGGGGACACTGACTTTCAGCAAGGTAAACTTTATTTTTAGAGCTAGGTAGAGCTGGAATAGTTTCTGGTTCAGTGCTCATGAATTCAAATGCAGGTTCCAATAGCTACCTCTCTAAAGCCCTAGAAAAGTCATTTTACCTGTTTATTTCTTTATGAGACTGTTACTGTATTTTTGTACTGAAAGAATTAGGTGTTTTAAGGCATACACCATCATTTTCTAGAATTAAGGCATTTCCACGGTAAAGGTAAATTGTCTCACCTCTTTCTTCTTCTCCCTTTTCCCCAAAATCCCCAAACCCCATATGCCATCAAAATGCAGGAGAAAAGGGAAGGGGTGCGTGGGGAGAGATTTAGAAGTCTGTCAAATCAGAAGTCAAGAAGGAAATAGTTGAGTAGTTAAGTTACCCTTACAGTAAAAAAAACCCACAAAAATCACACTCATGAATAATGCAAGAAAAAAAGTCTCCCTTTCCATAAGGAATGTATTAATGAACCTTTTTAAAGATCAAAGTTATGGGCTACAAGTGCACCTCTGCTGAGATAATCATCAGGGTAAAAAAAAAAAAGATAGCTCACTAATAACATAACTCAAGAAAACAAACCCAGACAACCTCACCTCCTTCCACTTGCAGGGTTCCTGACTGAGCCAGCTGCCAACCCACTCTGATGCCCAGAGCTACGGGACCCTCCTGCACCCCATGTAGCAGGTGAAACCCGGCTGCTCTGAGGGAAGCAGCCTCTGATACACCCTTTCCCACTTCAACAGCTGCTGCCAGTTATCACAAGCATGTGAGGAATGGGAAGTATCAGCTCAATTTGCCCCTTGGAGACCTAAACGGTTTATAAAGTCCTCCATAAGCAATTATTTTTTCACTATTATTTTTCAGAAAATGTTTAAAGTTTCTTCCAAATTAAATGGCACACAGGATTTGAAAAGAAGAAAAATCTTGCTTGGCCAAATGTATAAAAGAAATGAACAAAGCACTGTTGTTTATTTAATGAACAAATAGAAAGTTGATACTGTTCCTCTAGCTCTTCACTTTGTTTTTCATTTGAAGTAAGGCTGAGGTGCAAAAATAACAAAAAATGATGTAACACAAGAAGCAGAGAAATTCTTCCCACAAACAGCTAACAGTTTCCTACCATCTTCCTGCTTAATAACCTGAACATGTTTTATAAATAAATTTTATGTCCTCAAACTACTATTTCTTCCTTATAAAAGTCAATCACTTCTCTAAAATAAAATATGCTTAGGTACACCAGATTATCATGAAAAGTAACACTAAGTGAACCAACATATTAAAATGCTTAGCTAGGCTTTTCTGTTGAAATTTAGAGAACAAATATTAATGGTAACGTGCAAACCCTTAGATTTCTATTTTGAAGAAGTCCCACATTTCAGAGTAATTTAAATCTCGATTTTAAATTTTGATCTCTTGTTAAGTTTCCTGTGTATTGAAAGATGACTTGTTGTGCACTGATCCTGGAAATAATTATGCACATGCTAAATTAAACGTGCTGTAAGTAATCATTAGAATGACCTTTAGTGCATATAAAATTAAGTGGGCATGTATACCCTAGCATGTTCTAGGCCATAGTTTATTTTATCACACAATTTCTTTTTTACTCACTTTGTTTAGATTAGTAACCAAGAACAATAAGGCAGGCCTTTGTGAAACTTAGAGAAATCAGAGACAAGAACAAATAGTGTAAGTCAACAATTTTAACCTGCCTCTTTCTACAATGTATGGGCAAATACTAATTATTAAAATTATTTCAATTTCTAAAAGAAAAGGTCATCATGGCTAAAATGATGCACTAAGAAGTGCCTCTGGCCATCTATTCACCAAAAGAATTCTCTTAGCAATGTCCCATGTGCTTCAGCAGGAGCCTACCAAATTCAGTCGGTCTCTGCAGACAAAGGGAAACTCATTGCATACTTACAGCCTGAGCAGGACCTTTGGAAGTGAGATGCTTCTGTCTTCCCTTGTAACTTCACCAGAGAAAAACTTCAGGTTTGGAGTGAAGCCTGGAGGCTTGGCATGGATCCCGAGATAGATGGCAGGGAAGGGACCAGCTTGCAGCTTTCTGGGTTTGTGAGTATTTGGAAACTCAGATCCTGCCAGAAGGGAGAGCCATCCCAGGGAAGTATATGATGCTCTGTAGCACAAACACTTCAAGTGGCAGAACTTATGTGTCAGGAACGCAAGTTAGTATACATATTCTCTACAACAGCTCTGAGGTAACAGAAATAGTGTTATAAAGAAGAAATAAGAGACAAAGGAAAAAAGCAAGTAAAATTGCAATTCAAAAATGCCAAGCTTTTGGAAAGAACAAATAAACGATATTGTTCCCCACTCACTGAAGAATATCACAGTGACTGGAGAGACAGAGTGAGGTATGGGGCTAAAATCCCTGGGCTCCCCAACAACCCCCAGTGAGAGAGGCATTCCAGATCACCCCCACAGTTACTTCCCTGCTATGAGCCTCCCTCTAGAGATGCCTACATCTCATCATTAACATCATATAGTGCCTAGAAAGTTTGGCTTCCCCATCTTAGGATCCTGACCTTCCCGTCTTCTTTATTTCCCCAAGGCAAATCCCTCCCTACAGGAAGTAAATAGTTAGTAATACTTCCCTGTCCTCTCCTTACCTGCTCCTTTGTCATCCAAAGGCTTGGAAGTATTTCCTATATGTGGCAGCAGTCAAGTGTGGTCTAATTTCATGTGTGAATTTCAGCTCATTCTTATTCAGTACAGCATTCAAGCATATGTGGGAACTTCAGCTTGTGGGTAAATTCTCCTGAAGTCAATGGGTGGCAAACCCATCTTGTATGTTAAGCAAGTGTCTTGCTGGACTGCATTTACTTCAGTATGATCTTCTTAATGTCTGGCCTTGGCGTGAGCAGTAGGACTCAGTTCAGTTCTGAGCAGCCACTACCCTGTTACATTGAACGAAGGATTACATATATGTGCATATATGCATATGTATACACATGCATATATATATATACATATTTGGGATGCATATACATCCCGCACACACTGCTTCTGACAAGAATCTTCCAGATGCCCAGATAATTTTGTATTAAGATATCATCAGACTGACTTGGATGAAAAAATAGTGACAAAAGCATTTAAAAGTCTAGCCTAATTTACCAGCTTTCTTCCAAAGACTTTGGCCTCATGCCTAGTGTCTTGGTTTATATGAACACTGATAAAACATACGCTTTCTTTACTTTACTGGCCAGATCTTCTCGAGCAAGGAGTTGTTGTGGTCCTTCAGGTAGCTCTACCATCCAGACTTTGCTCTCCTGTTACAGCCAGGAGCCCACTACCCTCAGACTTGGCTGGCAGCCTGGCCGCCTGCCTGCTGCTGCCTGGGAGCTGTCAGGCAGGTCGTGCTTGGCAGCTGCCTGTGCCACCTGCCAAAGCCTGTGAGGGATCTGTGTGCCACCGGCCGCCTGGCGCAGGAGTCCCCGCTGCCTGCCACCCCCTGCCCAAGCCCAGCAACCCACCATGCATCAGAGAGGTGCTGTAAGATCTGGCTTCCCAGAGCCTGCTCTGCTTAAGCTTGCCCAAGCCCTGCTCTTGTTTCAGTCTGCCCCCGAGGCCTCGGACCACCCTGTGCCAGCAGCCGCTGCTGCTCCTCTCCCAGAAAAGGCCAGTGGTTGCTGGGCGCTGCGGTGTGGCAGCCTTGGCCTCTTCCCAGCAGCTCCACTACCTGCCCCCTCTGGAGAGCCCACCGGCCTCCTGCAGCGGCTGCTGCGGTTCCTGCTCACCTCTCCCTCCCCTTTGTTTTCACCCCACATGCCAGGTTAGAGTGGAATGATCCTCAGGTGTCTCCATACTTCTTTGCCCAGTCTTTCTCCTCAGCTCCTCTTTCAGGGATAAGGCAACATCTGATGCTCTTCACCTTTGCTGGGAATGATGAAAACCTCCCCCTCACACCATTGCTGCATTCCCTTTCTGCTTTCTTCCCCCAGAAGTACCCATGTGCGCCAGGTGTTTAACCTGTTCCTTCACATGCATTATTTATGGACTGCTTTGGGCACTTCAAATGTGAAGGGAGGGATTTTGACCAAGCTGCCAAAGGGAGGGCAGTCACTGCTATGGTTCTGTGACACCCTTTGTAGCTTCAGGACACTGTTTGAGAGGGTCCCTTGGGAGACAGTCCTGAAGGGCAAAGGGGTCCAGAAAGGCTGAATGTTCTTCAAGAAGGAAGTCTTAAAGGTGCAGGAGCGGGCTGTCCCCATGTGCCATAAGAAGAACGGGCGGGGAAGACGACCGGCCTGGCTGAACAGGGAGCTTTTGCTGGGACTCAGGAAAAAAATGAGAGTTTACCACTTGTGGAAGAAGATGGGCAGGCAACTCAAGAAGGGTACAGGGATTTCGTTAGGTTGTGCAGAGAGGAAATTAGAAAGGCAAAAGCCCAGCTAGAACGCAACCTGGCCACTGTTGTGAGAGACAAGAAAAAATGCTTTTACAAGTATATTAATGACAAAAGGAGAGCCAAGGAGAATGTCCATCCTTTATTGGATGCAGGGGGGGAACGTTGCCACCGAGGACGAGGATAAGGCTGAGGTACTCAA
>VZTQ01001772.1:11291-43318 GCA_013400755.1 Pelecanoides urinatrix
CAGGTGGCCAAGAAGGCCAACGGCATCCTGGCCTGTATCAAAAATAGTGTGGCCAGCAGGAGTAGGGAGGAGATCCTGCCCCTGTACTCGGCGCTGGTGAGGCTGCACCTCGAATACTGTGTTCAGTTTTGGGCCCCTCACTACAAGAAGGACATTGAGGTGCTGGAGCGTGTCCAGCGAAGGGCAACAAAGCTGGTGAAGGGCCTGGAGCACAAGTCTGATGAGGAGCGGCTGAGGGAACTGGGGTTGTTTAGTCTGGCTGAGGGGGGACCTCATCGCACTCTACAACTACCAGAAAGGAGGTTGTAGCAAGGTGGGATTGGTCTCTTCTGCCAAGTAACAAGCGATAGAACAAGAGGAAACGGCCTCAAGTTGCGCCAAGGGAGGTTTAGATTGGACATTAGGAAAAAATTCTTTACTGAAAGAGTGTTCAGGCCTTGGAACAGGCTCCCCAGGGAAGTGGTGGAGTCCCCATCCCTGGAGGTATTTAAAAGACGTGTGGATGAGGCGCTTAGGGACATGGTTTAGTGGGCATGGGGGTGTTGGGTTGACAGTTGGACTTGATGACCTTAGAGGTCTTTTCCAACCTTAATGATTCTATGATTCTATGATTCAGCTCTTGCCACCTTGCCAGATGTTGCAGGGATATCCAAGCATCTTCTATAACAGTGACAAAGCAATTTGAAAGAGTTTTAAATCTGTCCTACATGACTACTCATGGTACTAGTGTTATTTGTCCTAATAAGCTGGACTTGTATTTAATGTCAAGCAGAAATAAAGTCTGCATTTTGAAACACTTGGGATTATCTCTTGTTTCCTAATCAGTACAGGAAATAACAGTAATAACAATAACAATTCCTCCTTTCTAAAGAGAAGACATTTCTAACCCTAGATGCCCTGGCATCCAGGTTCACCAGACTTACCTGTGCCTATACCTTGGGAGACAGGTGTTTCTCGCAGTTCCCATGGTATGACCTGTCTGTGCAGACTTCTGCAAACTTGCCCCTTGTGCCTCATCCCAGAGACCCTGCACTGGAGACCTAGGAAGAGGGATTTGCACTCAGCTGTTAACATCACTTCTCACATTTTTAACCTGAAGTAAATGCTTAACGACATATGAAAGGAATGCAAGAGCAACTGCAGGTTAATGCAGAATTAATTTGTCTAAAGAGGACCAGAGATGTCAGGCTCAACTATGAGGTTAGCCATGAAAAAGATAGTTTCAAAATTAAAAAAAAAAGTTAAGACAGAATAAAGAGGTGTATAGGAGAAGGAGGAAACCAGGTAAGAAAGAAAAAAGAGGGAGGCATATTTGTCTGGAGTAGTTTTTTTTTCTGTTACTATGATTTCTTATGTTCTTGTGTTCTAAGCCAAGATCAATTGGGATTAATCAGTTCTATAGAAACCATTGTGAACTCATTGCAGGCTTTTAGAGTTTAAATTTGTTTATTGAGCACAATTTGGTTAGCATCAGGTGCTGAAGTTACAGACACCAACACTAGCATAGAAATTACTTTATTTAGCTCCCAGTTGTAAGTTTCTATAGCAACTGGGTCCTATAACAGGAAGCTGAGTTTCTGGCACATGAATACTGCTGCTGCTGCTAGAGATTGTTAATATTGTATTTTTGGAGCACTCAGCTGTTCCTTAATTCTTTCTAAGCCCCAACCCCCCTCTTCTTTTTTCTCGAGGTCTTTCTTCAGTATAAATCTGCCTGCTTAGTCATACTTGCAATTGCACCTTTTGCTCTTAACCTTCCTTCCTTTGCTGTAACGTGAAGTATTTATTTCAGTCAAGGTTCAGTTTCCCTGGAACCACTTTCGAGGTGCCCTGTGCTGCATTCTCGTATTGTGCAATGTGGCAGAGCTGGAGGGAGAGAACCAGGGTGCTGAAGCTGTCAGGAGTGTCCAGAATAAGATGCCTCTCATGGACCTACTGCTCCTTGTGACTTTAAACCTGGGGCTGATTCTCTGGATGTTTCTTGTGTCCCAGATTCAGAAGAGAATCATACCCCAACCTGAAATAAGTTCATGTGTTTTTAGGTAAGGTCAAGAATAAAGCTGCGGCACTGACTTGCAAACATTAGAGACCTCATTGGAGTTCCTGTATTTGTTGGAAACTCATGGCTGAATACCACCTTTAAACATTGAATTTCACCAGTCAAACTCCTTGATGTGCTTTCAGTTTTATCCCTATGTTACTGAGCTCTGTTTAAAGGCTGCAGGAGTACTCCATAAAGAGAATTGTATTATTGCAAAGTGAACAGATGTCTCTTTTACCTGTAAGACTTCTTTATTTATATACCTTTCACAACTATGAATCAATAGTCTTACTTTGCATCTAGATTAATTTTGGGGTGCACGTTCAAATGCTTGTATGAGGTGGATGGAGGTGCAAACCATTGTTATGACAGCAGAACACACTCATATAAGTAGGTATTTGGGTGGCTCAGCAGTTAGCAGGCATTTTTGAGATTCCTTTTTTGGTGTGAGTTAGTTTTTTTTGTTTTGTTTTGTTGTTTTTATTTTTGGTTTTTTTGTTTGTTTCTGGGTTTTTTTAAAATTACAAAACATATTGTCATTTATGGGTAGTTTGAATCATTAGATGTTTATACTCTCAACTAGGGTTTTTAACTTATCTGGTTCAATTCCTTCTACATCAAAAAGAAATGTGTTATTCTACTCAAAACCCTCTGGGGACATCCCTTCTGCTGTCCTGGAGCCCTTCGTCCCATGAGAAAGAGTGCCAGCTATCTCAAAGCCACAGAAAACAAATCCTGATATCAATGAAATGCAAATTTATATTTGGTGATTCAGGCACAGCATAGAACATATGTTTTGAATAACAAGAGCTTCAAGTATCCCTAGGTAGGCTGGCCACTGCAACCAGAATTAATTCTTGTGATTCTTCACACATGAAAGGATAAGCTGTTGTAGGGTCTCACTTTAAGCACTTTATAGCTGAGGCAGCAGCTCCAAAAGGACAGAGAACAGTGAACACCGCAAGATCACCTGGCTGTGCACTGTAAGAGAGCTGTAAGAGCACTGAGGTTTGTGTGGGCTTCTGTTTTTTTGTTGCAGAAGAACTTCTGCATGGAAGAAATATACTGAACCAACAGTTAACTACTAGCAGGTCCAACCCCATTCTGTGTTGGGAAAGTCTAGATGGCTTGAATATTGGCCATTTGCTTCTAGTGTTATCTTTCCAATACTGTTCACTTTGTGTGTCGCTTATCACTTCTAATAGGGGCTTTTGCTTTTCCATCTGATCTTAATAAAATGGGATCATCCTTGATCAGGTTTCTAGCATTGCTATTTTAAGTGTTGGCAGTTTGGGAATATCTATCTGTAGAAGTCTTTTCCTTTCCCCAAGCCCTGTATTTTTACCCAGTCCTGGGGTGGTTTCCCTGTCCTAGAACATTGAGCTGGGGCGATGTGTAGGGTGCTGCAGTCTGGCAGGGACATCCCATCTGTCCAGGCACATTCTGTCTCCAACAGCTGCCATCATTTCATCTCTCTTGCGGCAGATCTCTTCTAGGCAATTTACAGCTCGATCTCTCAATTCTTAACATCTAACTGCTGACTTGCTGGAAGGGCCTATTTTGGGAAAGGGAATCAGAGCCTCAGAGCAAACCATGTTTCCACACAGTGCTGAAGGCAACAGGAGTCTTTGGGAGACTGTTGGGGAAGATTAAGATGCTGGAATCTGTTGCCTTAAAATCATTCTTCTGCTCTCCAATGAGTCATCCAGCATCACAAGCAAGCTCAGCAGGACCTTCTGCCGCTACTGCTCCTTCTGCACAGAGAGCCCACAAAAACCCAGCAGAGGATATGTTACCGCCATGTTTTGGCAAAACACTTCTCCCTGCAGCACAAAAGGTTTAATTTTCTTCTATCTTGCTGTCCCAGGTTTCTGGCTTCTCTCTTAACAAGCTTTGAAGATTTTTTTCAAAATGGCAGCTGCAAAGGTCATCTCTTTCTCTGTTTGTTTCTTGCTTGGAGACAGAAATTATGCTTTAGAATGGAGATGCAAGGCAGCTTTCCAGAGCAGGAAAATCCAGTAACTTAGCACATTGTCTCCAGTCTGCAACAGCTGACCAAGAAAGAATAAAAAAAGGAAAAAAAAAAAAAAAAAAAGGAGGAGGCTAAAAAAGGAGGGGACTATGTACAATACAGATTTGACTGATTGGACTTTTCAGTATGTATTTTTTTAAACATAAAGATAATAGGTATGTGAACTATATTTTAAGGTAGCTGGATCTAGCTATTGGAATTATATTTTAAAAGAATAGAGCATGGCCTTCTTTTTGGAAGATTGGTCAGGAAGGAAAAGAATGGTAATTGCATCACTTCTGCATTTTTTATAGACTTGCATTATTTTAATTCATTAATCCGCAATGATTAATTTTTGCTTAGTTCAGGTCATACTTCTGTTATGAAACATGTGACATCACACAGCATGCATTATGTAGAAAAAAAAAATGTAATTTACCAGAGATGTTAATTCCTTCAGATAAGTCCACTAAGAAAGCACTTCAGTAATTGATCATAAATTAAAAGTCCATATTTTGTGATAGTTTCTAAGAAAAATCATCAGTGAAACACTACGAGGTAGAGTTCACTGCTATATCTAAAACCAGCTTCCACTTAGTGTTTTCAGTTATTACTAATCTTGTGCTTAATACATTTCTAATGGAAGAAACAAGCTCTGAAACAGGCAGAGAGAAAAAAAGAAAAAAACAGCGGCAGCAGCAAATGTGATCTCAGGATCTGAGCAGAAAATTTCTTTTAACTCTGGGGCTCTGCGCTCACTCCCCCCTCCTTCCCCATACGCAGCCACCTTTTTCCCCTCTGCACAATTACTACATAGGTAAGAAGCCGCCTCCAGCAATCTGGCTCCCTCGTTGTCTGCTAAAGGTGGTGTCTCACAATCTATTTCAAGGAATCGATGCCAATGTCACGGCACAGAGGGGCAGTTCTGCTGTCCACCCTCCATGTCTCCAGCAACGCACTCCCACATATGCTTTTGTGCCAGCACCCAGCATTTCTACAGTTGCATCAGAAACCAGATCATGGTACTGATCCACCTGAAAATATTTCACTAAAATTTTGTAGCTGGATTACTTTTAATCTAGATCATGGCTTTATGACCAACAGTGCCAGTGGCTTAAGTGGCAGATCAATGTAATGGAAAGGGTGAGGACCCTGCTCACAAAGGCAGTGTGGACTTACAGTCATGATACCGTTCCCAGTGATGTTCGATCAACACAGTTGAACAACTCATTTGATTAAACAGAAGAAGTTCTTATTCGGTGTCATTTAGATGTTTAATGTCTGTTTGCATCAACATTATTTACTTACAAAGAAGCTGTATCTTAGAAGCAGCTTATTGTGTGGCTCTGCTTAGACTAGACAACGTTCTGACATATTGTCACATTTCACACATGAAAGCATGATGACTTTTGTTGCTATCAGTCTTCCTATATTAGAAAGAAAAAAGCACCAATTTTTAATGTTTAAAATAATTATTTAATTTAAAAATGTTTATGAGAATGACAGGAAACTCACACTGAAGTGCATTTCTTCTGAAAGATGCCACATTTTTTCATGAGAAGAGCCAGAAACTAGTTTTTACAGCTAAAAATTTTATGCAAAAAGTAAACCGTCAGATGCTACTTGATGGTAATATAATGCCACTCATCCACAAATCTCAAAACTATAAGAAGGATGTAAAAATGATCATAAAAATTTCGTAAAAGGAGAAGTTGAGGCATAGGGAGGTTATATTAAGTATTTTTCAATGAACACACATTTTTCTCAAATTAAATACTATGTGTATTCAAAAAAATTAGAAAGATGCAATTGTCATAGTGTAACCTCACCAAAACTAAACTAAAACTAAACCAGCTTCATATGTCATAATTTTAGAAAAATCCTGAGTACAGAGATTATCTTCGTAATGTGTATTATGTTTTGGGAGTCTGAGGTAGTGGACTGAGGTCAGCACGCCTCATTAAAAAAACACCTCTTTTCTAGCTACCTTATATTTTAAACCATATTTGTTGATAAAAAATCCCCTCAGCTGATTCTTGAACATAAGCTCATAAATAATTTTTGAAGAACTAAATATATAAAATAAAGGTTAAAAAATGGCATTATGAAGATATAAACTAGAAATAAAACCTGGATGTGAGAATAGCAGTTCCACATTAAATTGGATAATAGTGAAGACGAGGGGCATCATTGACAGAATTAGAGTAGAATAGGACATTTCACTGTAAAATCCTCATTTCTTAAAATCAGTGAAAGATAATGTGTGATACCTGTTGTAGACAGTTTCTGAATAGTCTCTACATGCAGCTTCCTGCAGAACATGTGAATCTATCCGGAGGCGACAAATGCACAGGTGATCACTTTTAAGTAGTAAAGGTTACATTATTTGTCTCGATGAGTTTAGACAAAGTCCAAAAGAACCAAAGTCTTTTGACACTCATTGTCCTGCTGTAAGCATTATTCAATGTTACTTGTAATTAAACTGATTACATGGGCATGACACTTTCAGTTCACTTTCTTAGTCCTTTCAGTATAGAGGAATTAATGACAGCTAAAATATTATGGAATTGGCCTATTTAGGCAAATCCTGTGCTGAAGGTGTTGACCTTTTGGAAATGGATTCCTTCTGCACATTTGGTTTTTACTTCCCCTATCTTGTTTCTCCTTTAGCAATTATTAATCTTTTATGGCTTCCTCCAGCTAAAAGCCTCAGCAACAGGAACATTTATTCAGAATCAGAATGGAAGATCTGGTACTTTTCTGTACATTAAAAAAGAAGAAAGTTCAATTTTCTTTCTGAAAAGCACAAGAAAGACCATTACATGAGATGTAAAGACAGAGAGAAAAAGGGGCTGAATTCCCAAAATATTTGATGGCAGAAGTAATAATAGCAATGAATGAGGCCACATAAATGATTCATGAGACTCATTTTTTTCCTATTGTTACTAAAAAGAGGCTCATTATTACTCAGAAAAAATGCTTTGTTGGTGATGTAAAAAGAAATCAGTATTTGCTATCAATTACTTTCATTAACACTGGGCCTTTGTACACAGTTTTAGAAATATATTTTATAACAATATAATTTTGTAATTTCATCCCTACTGTGCTTTGAGCAGAGGCCCACAAATCTCTTTAATACCTCCACTCCTGCTGATAATAAAAAGTCTTGTGGGTGTAGTAACAGCTAAAAATACAATAGTAAATGATTCGTATATTACCATTTCAGAGGTCACAATGGGTAACAAAGAGACCACAAGCGTGTAAAATAAACATCTTGCTCTAAAACAGGCAAGTTGTAGCTTCAGGATGATCACTTTGAAGTGATGTGCCTCCTTTAAGGACATTTTCTTCTTTGTTTTGAAGGCTGTTAGAAATGTCTGAACATATGTTCTGAGGCAATGAAATTTCAATGGGATATTTTTTCCTTTTAAAACCCAATCCTTAAAACACTGACTTGCAACATGAGACAGCAACAAAAATGAGTCAAGCTAAGAGCACATATTTAGCAGAGAGATGTAAGGAATAAATAGAGCTAAACCTGGTCTTTTTGATTTTGTAAACAATGTGTCATTAGAAACCAATGAAGACTATAAAGAATGGGATTACCATGCATCCATTTGAGAGATTTTAATCGATATTGAAATAGTTTTGGAGAATTTAATGTAAAACAGGGAGTTTTCTCAAATAAGCAATCAAACTAATCCATTAAGGCTGTAATCACCATTATGCTTGGGTGTTCCTGTGCTTTAGAATAAACTGATTGTGTAAATACTGTTGAAGTGGTACCTCAGGTATTTACCTTTCTAATGTTTAAGTGGTTTTGGTTTGGTTTTTTTTTTTAATTACTGTATATGATCTGACTTGATCCTCAACTTCTAACTATAATAAATCCTTCTTAAACCTAATTAACACTATCTGAAAAAAATAACATTCTTGATAAAGTTATAAATATGTATAAATGAATATGAGGCAAATAAGGCCAACATCACAGTATTGGAATACAGAGACTATGCAACTGTGTGAATCATGTCTAGTTATTATTAGCGTGTAGAGATTTGCTGTGAACAATTAGTATTAATTTACCATAAAAACATGCTACTGAACCTTAAAAATGGGAGCTAGTATAGGACCTGTTGTCCATTTCCCCCTGCAATTTAGACACACTAACAAAAGGGGTGTCTGGGTCTCATGGGAAAGTTTACACTGAGTATTATTAGCTTTACAATCATGCTAGGGTTATAAACTTAACTGATGAGGCTACATATTTCTGTATAAACAGCAGAATGGCATTGCAGACATTTGACGAAAGGAAAGGAAAGCAACATCAGAAATCTTTGCATCTTCCAGAGACGCCAGAAGGTTTAAGCAACTTGATTTGGATTAATCAGAAGGAAGAAAACACTTGCAGGTGGAGAGACTGATGTAGGTAATACCACTCACACATTTTGTAAAACATTTTGCAAAACATTTTGCACTGCTCTGTCATGAACAATTTTATAGCTCAACAACAAGGAATTTAGCACTGGTTTTACAGATTATCCATAAGAAGGAGAAATGCAAACCACAGTGAAAATGAAGGGATTCTGAGTTTTCTTTTTTTTTTTTTTTTCCTATGAGGAATGTTTTTTACCTGCTGTTTTTAGGCAGTGGATATATCAGGGAAGTGGGAAGAGAAATAAATAAATAGATAGAAATCTTGCTTTGAAAGTAGTAAGTAGGAGCAAAAATGTATGCTATTATAATGCTAAGTAAAATAGTAAGTAAGTTTCAAAGAAGGGGAGAAATGTAAATTTGACATCTTACATAACTTCCTACTTTGCACATCAATATTAAAACTGCATAACTGTGATGCAAAGTAGGATTGCTGCTGGGAAGATGTACTTCCTGTCAAGGTAAAGTAGATTGCCAATGATCCCTATTGTCTGCTCAAACCTTCACCCTTCATACCATAAAAATTTCTAGCCACTGTACTGTCCTGACTGCTCAGTTTGGATGGAAGTCTTCTGTGAAGGTCTTCACTTCAGAGAGACTGAAATACATTTACATTTGCCTGAATTGCTGGACCAGCACTAACGTCTGCATCTCCCGTGTAGGAATGAACCACTTCAGTCACCGGAACTTCTTCAGACAGAAAAATCTCCCCTGGGAAGTGACACACTTCCAGTGGGTGTAGGCAGCTAATCTGTGATGCTAATCAAGAGGGTACTTGTATTACGGCTATGATTTCCCCTTTAGATTAACATTTATTTTAGCACATTTATTTTTAGGTGCTCCACAACTTCCAGGCTTTTACACGGCAATTCCAGCATAAAGATGCTGCAGTGTTTTGTAGCACAGCCTTTCCACGCACACTTTCATTGTGTTCAGCTCCTTATCTCCCCTCTCTATGCAGTTCCTCATAACCTCCCTCATCACAGGAACATCCTGTGCCTTTGTTTTTCCCAAATACGGTGTCCTGCCTGCTCTCCCTTATGGCTGCGCTAGGTGTGCTTTTCTTACCCTCTGGTCCCCCTCAGTTTAATCCTAGGATGCTGGCTGGTTCTGTGGAGTCTGTATTTCTTTTTGCCTTCAATCCACGGTCCTTTTACTTTTTTCAGGACACGGTTTCTCTGTATACTTCCATGCCCTTCTTGCAATCATTATTCCACTGTTGCTCTTTTATGAATATTATTACTGCTCCTATTCTACATTAATGATCAAGTACTTTTAGTTGTCAATTGTTAAGTTGTAGAGGGAGAATGGAATAAAGTGGAATAGGATGTGGTGATTGATGCTGCCATCATCAATTACAGTTCTGTGTTCTGTGGATAGTTGGGGGAGCTCTTGAAACTGTGGGTCTACCAGCAACTTTTTGCACTATGTATGCTAAAATTCTTCCTGATCAATAGATTGCCCTCCCTTGATGCCTTGACCCCTAAAATTTTGGGGTAGCTTAAGTACATATTTCAAGGGAATATCAATCAGACGTGGAGAAACAACTTCAAGATGAACAAGAAATCTCACAAACTTTATCAATAATGAGAGATTATGGAAAAATTACAAATAAAAAATGGAAAGGGTGATTATGGAAAGGATAAAACTGAGCACACATCATCAATTTTAGCTGATAATTTGCATGCAGTCTGCCATTTTACACATACTTGTAGACTGGAACCATACTTTTGCTTTGTATCATACACACTTATTTGTTTAGCAGGTAAGGGACTTTTCAGTTGTATGTGCTGAATGACAGCAGGAGCAAAACCTATATGATTCTTTCAGGTATGAAGTTCTGGACTTCCTCAGAGCCAAGAAGTCTTATAAATGTCAGCTTCATTTAGTGCCTTAGCACGAAATGTTCAGCTTTGCATAACAGTAACTCAATGCACAACACGAAAACATGTTACAGTCGGCCTCTTAAAGGTTCACTAATGGCACTGAAATGTCACCTCCAGGAAAAGCTTGATAAGAATGTTTTCCGCTTGAAAATAATTAAAAAATATTTCATTTAAAGAATAGCAATATTTAGCAAGTCATGTTGCAAGGAGATGTGGTTCAGTTGCCTTGCCTACCCATTCTTTCCCTGCTTGGACTGCCTTCTCCATGAAACACAGTAATGTCTTCATTTGGAGAAGGAAGACCTTGAATGAAAGAGAACCAGCATTGTGAGAACTGATATAGAGAGGGTGACAGGCTAATTACATTTCAAATCATTGGAGGAAAGAGAGTAAGACTTGTAATTTAACCTTTTATTTTGGATAAACATGTCAAAGAATTTAAGCTTTGTGAGCAAAAATATTTTTGTTTATATAGCCAGTCCTTTGTTAGAAGCTGCTGGATTTTAATGAAGTCACATCTGAGTCCTTTAGCTTGCAAAAATGAAACTCATATTTCTAGATCCTGCCAGTGACCCAAATGTCCCAAGCACTATTGATTCATCAAGCAGTTAAGAACCTCAGTTCCTTAATGTAGTAAGTGGCATCTTTAATGCGATATATCCTGTGTGAGCAGAAACAGCTACCAGATAAAGGCCTAAGTTATGTTGGACATAAACAGTTGGATAATTTACTACTGTATTAAGACAGAAATATGTAACATAATTTCAAGAAACGACAACCAAATCCATCCGTGTCCCACTCCCATCCCCCACCCCCCAGTTACTGGAAATTGTTAATGATATTGCAGTTATAGTTGAAAAGAAGAAAGATATGGACATGAGTGTTACTTATATCATCCTTAGACATAATTTGTGATGTTCCACATTAGCGTTCAATATCTACAGAATTGAATTTGGAGAAGAATGGGAAGTTTCGTAGAGATTGAAAGCTGACAAAAAGGAAGAAAAAGAACAAGAAAGTAGAAATTGAAAGTGGTGATTTCATTTATAGCTTTAGGTAACATACTACACAGGTGTAAAAGATAAGTGGCAGGCATTAACTTTTATTGTTCATTTAACAGAAGAAAGAATCTGGAAATTGAAAGAAACAGCAATTGTGAATAATGTAGTCAGCGTCAGAGACAGTTTGCAAGCCCATGGTAGGCGAAGCATTGTGTAACAAGACTAGTTTAAAGTTTATGACTAGAAAAATAAAGCATGAATTTGCAACAGAAGAAAAGACCCAGGACTGAATTAGCTAGTGTCAGAGAGGATTTTTATAGTATTATTTAAAAGCATATTCATATATTTTCTGTTCAAGCTGGAATATAAATTCAGTAAGCCTAATTCAAAAGTAGGAAAACAAAAGAAAGTACTTTTTTAGCTATTGTGATTGGTTTTGTTGTATTTTATTTTTTATGTAGGGAGAAACTGAATGCCTAGAAAATTATTTAACACATCTAAAATGAACATCAGTTGGAGAGATCACATATCTGAAAGGTAATATGAAACGTAAAAAAGTTGATTTAAACAAACAAGATACAAATGCAGGAGTTGTTTCCTCTGCTAGTAGAACTACATTAGTTCATCAGTTTAGTTTATCAGTTTACCAGTTAGAACTGATAATCCATTCTTTCAGAGAATCTTGGGCAAGAGATTCACTAAAATTTAGCCCCAGTTTCATATTCTGAAACAACCTGAGCACACATTAAGAAATAATTTAATGGTCAATTGTTTGTTCACACTCTGATAACCACCATAATCATAATGCTAAACAACAATAAAGCAATTTATTTTTAATAGCTCTTAAGTCATGATCATAAATGACAACAGTAGGACAACCTATGAAATCAGTTAAAGAAAAACTCGTGATATATAAGGTGATAACCTTTATGAAAATATCAACCGATGTCAATGGAATTACTTGCAAAGTAAGTTATATGTGGCAGAATATAGCCTTTTATAGAAACAGAACAAAACAAACAAAAAAAGAAATTTGGCCTTCTCCCCTGGAGAAAAAAAAAAAAAACAGAAACAAACTAACAAAAAAACCCAGGTTCTTTTATTACTAGATAAGTACAAATAATAATAAAAAACATAGTTCATATTACATATCAGCATAATACAATATGGTGATAATCATGACTGGCAAAAGACCAATGCAATTGGAATTTAGAAAATTTTACCAATGTTTGCTTGGATTTTGCTCTTAAAAAACCAAATCCTGTGGGTTCAAGGAAGAATGAGACAAGCTTGCTCTTCCAAGAAGAAAAATAACCAGCAATCTTACAGAAAACCACTGAACATGTGATTGCAACATTTAAATGACATCTTTATAGTCACGGATTATTACCAGACAACAATGATGGTTATATGGAAACCAGCTGATATTTTCAGTCAAAATTCAAGCCAACTTTGTCTCAAGACACTTTGTAGTTCCTTTTTTACCTTGCTGTATTTCATAAGTGCTCTTTGTGCAGCAGCAAGTTGAGAGATAAGAAATGTGTATGTCACACTTCTGAAAGTACTGGGGATCTCCTGAGAGAAACCTGTTCTCATGAGATGTCTAGAAAGAGCAAGATGCTTTGTCTAAACTTTAATGGTGTAATTAGGTTAGCTAAAGTTTTAAGTGAAAGGTTCATTCCCAATTGTGAAATGTTTTTACCAATCCACGCTGAAAACATGCAAGTTACTGCTTCCTTATAATAGTGACATTTGTTCCTAAGCACAGCTATGGCATACGGTAAGAAATTACATGACACAAGTGGGAATTAATACTGCAATTAAAGGTTTTGAGTTTTGAAAAAGATTAAACAAACAGATTAAATCCACATTTTTCTTAATTGAAAACGATTAAAAAGCAGGAAAAAAAAGAAGGCAAACACAATCTACAAAATTAAGAACTGATGTTACCAAGTTGTCTCCCAAAGGGGAGCAAGTGCATCAAGAAAACTACTTAAAAAGGTGACTTGAAGACAGAAATAGATGGATTGGTAAATGGAAAGGTGGGATAAAAGCTACGCAGAAAGAAATTGGGAAAGCAAAATAAGTAGAATTTGTTTGCATTAGATGCAATAACTTAGATCACCATGTTTTTGTTGCTTTTGTGTCTGGCAAGAAAGTATTGTGTTCATTTTAAGACAAATACAGTGAATAAATGGAGTGTAAAGCCTGGGAGAAAGAAGTAACAATTTGATGGCTGGTTTATGCTTTGCACCTCTGAGAACAGCATGATCCTACATGTGTATCAAAAACCACTTGGGTGGGAAGTGTTGGAAGAGGAGACTGTTTTGGGGCAAAGTCTAAGCAGAAATATAAGAACTGGTTAAAACTACCACTGGCAACCCAGAAGGAAGTATAGTATTCAATCATTCTGGCAGTCTAGCACAATTTCATAAGCCCAAGGAAGGAATCCTATTGCAGGGAGACAAAAGTCTCTCTCTGTCCCCAGCCATGGGAATGAAAGAAAGGGCAATCTGTTACCACCAAAAACTATTGCAAAGATGAAGTCTAATAGAAATACCAACTCTCTGTTCAAGGTCAGATGGTACCTTCCATCTTCATATCTTCTTCCACTTTTGGATTTCCCTTATTTTCTTCGCTTTTGTCATCCCACAAACTTTTAAGGTTATTTACTAACTATAATGGGGAGACTGAATAACAGTAATGCTTGATGTGTTCACCCAGCTTACAGCGTGTTAACAATATTTACTAAAACAGCAGTATAATAATCACTTCATGTCAATGATTGAATAAATCCAATTAAAACCAGGCACATGTGTTGAATAAAATTCTTAAATGCAGTGGTCCATGTAATGGTGGGTATAAGAACTAATGAATCATAAAGAATGCAAACCCCGGACTTGACTATGCAAAATCTTCTCTGGTAGAAAACTGGAGGTAAAAACAACCATCAAAGAATGTTGGCCTAGATGGGATTTTGGAAGCAGATTCAGAGGTGGGCTACAGCATATGGGCAGTATCTGTAAGAAGTAACTGTATTGTACGTCCACCCTTAGGCAACTAGATGACACCTAAGGGCACATGAAACTATCAGAGCAGTATAGTCAGAAGAGCTTATCACCACGTTAACCTTCTGTTGCCCTAGCACCTTGGAGTGTTGCTGAGATGCCAGAATCTCATCTGCTGAATGTTTGAATACATTGAAAAAAATTCAGATCTATTTAGCAATAATGAGGAAAGTGTGGAAGTTCAAGTAGGCATGGCTTTTGGTTATAACACTCACAGCTATGAAAATGACAAAGGCATCTAAGTAATGCTGGGCCAAAAGATGGTATACCAGGATGAATTTAACTTGATAAGCAATGGGGAAAAAGGACAGGTTCCCTTAACAAGGCAGAAGGAAGAAGAACAATACTAGGAAATGTTATTCACTGAAAAGTCCAGTAATCTTTCCTCATGGGCTGTGCACATCTATGTTAATTTGAGATCATATTGATTTAACCATGCATCTTAAACATAAGTAATTATTCAGAAAGGAGAAAAATCATAGAATGGCTTGGGTTGGAAGGCACCTTCAACGATCACCTAGTCCAATGTCATGGGCAGGGACATCTTTCACTAGATCAGGTTGTGCAGAGCCCCATTCAACCTGACCTTGAACACTTCCAATGACGGGGCATCCATAACTTCTCTGGACAACCCGTGCCAATGTCTCACTAGTCTCATTGTAAAAAATTTCTTCCTTACGTTCAATCTAAACCTACTCTCTTTCAGCTTAAAACCATTGCCCTTTGTCTTGTCACTACAGGCCTTGGTAAAAAGTCTCTCTCTGTCTTTCTTATAAGTCCCCTTTATATATTGAAAGGCTAAAATGTTCCTAACTTACCTACTTCATGTATATAGCCACACTGTCTCACAAATCCTTTCCTTCAAATAATGTTCTACAATCTCTTCAATTTTCACACATGGAAAATTGAGTTTGTGGGGGTAAATTCTTCATAAGAAAATACTAAAGTATAAGAACAATACTTAGATTTTTTTTAACATTACTAATTGATTTCTGCTAAGAATTCTGAAGAGGTTTGGTATGCATTTTGATAAGATGTTTATGAGTACTCTTGGTTATCTTGTTTCTCTTTCGATTCCTGATTCTGTTAGCATTAGTAAGAATATACTGTCTTCAGCCTTTTTAGCCTTTCCAGCCACTATTCTGGAGAAACTGTGTTAAAATACTTATGCTGATGATTTTTTTAGTTTTATGGGGGAAAATATCCGAGAAACATTTCAGCTTGTTCTTAATCTTCCCATGTAAATGAAAGTCAGTTTGTAGGCAGAATTATATCATTTAGAAAAAAACCCCCATATATATAAATTTCAAAGTTTTGATTACAAATCAGTTTTCCATTCTACTTAGAAAAGCTGTAAGAATAGGAGAAAATGGTTACCTTCAATTTTCAGTTAAACTTAACAATGATATGTGTATACATAAATGTATAAGATATACAGCTCATAGAAATATTAGTTTAGCTATATTTTTCCCAATAGAAGCATACAATCTGTTGAAACTGAAGACTGAAAGCAGGATGGAAAAAGGACACATACAGCCATCTTTCTACTGCTAAGAGCAGAGTGAAATATCCCACCAGTACCTGAGTTCGATAAACGAGATTCATTCTTAGATGTTACAATGCAAAGTTTCTGCTCCTCTTTTCATTTACTGAACCACATTCATAATCATGGGTTAATCCTCTTTAAAAGTCTGAAAGATAGTGATAGGGAGAGACATCAGGTACAGGGGAGCAGTGAGGAGATTTGCAGTTCTGTGAGTGAAGATGGTTGGGAGTGCCTTGTGGGTGGGCCGCCCTGACACATAGTAGATAAAAAAAGGCCTTGAAACTTAGCATTCTAGATAAGATAAGAGGGTGGTGCTAGTGAGAATTACGCTACTTAAGCCAGGAGCCAGAACTAAGTATGTGTGAGGACTGAGACTTTTGTGTATGTTAATGAATTCCGGGAACTGTAATGAATATGTACACTCTAACTGTATATAACTTCTATGGTTCAGAGATTTGGCGCGCACACTAGGTGGAGCGATCCCCTGTGCGTCCAGCGCTGCAATAAAGAATACCTGCTTTCTAAAACTCCAAACTGAGTCTTAGAGAGTTTTTCGGAGATTTCTTCGTTTCAATAGCATGACTAAGAGAAGCCTTTCCAATGGCTGGGTTGTAAATCTCAAAGACTCTTATCTGTTCCAGACCTTTTCTTTTGAAATCTTCTCTTTTGGCAAGTCTCTCAGTAGAAATCTGGCAACAGAGTTGATACCACTGAAATTTTGAAAAATGGCAACAGCTTCAAAAACCAAACACATTCAAAACATTGGCAAACAAATTATTATTTTCAAAGCAATAAGTAATTTCATAATAATAACTTTTAATGAACTTTTGCAATCAACTACACTAGGAAATCATCATGAGATCACTGCTTGTGACCAGGCTGAATTTAGTGGAAAGATTCCTGTTGACATGACTGAGTTTCCAGGGCGGGCTAAAAATCTCTGATGCTTTTCCAAGTGACCATGTTTTTGAAAAACAGAATATTTCTTAACAGCAGAATAAAATTTCTCCCTGCCATACAGGTTTTACTTCAATAATATTACTAGAATTTCCTAGATCAAACTTCTAGACTGTTTTATAAGTTGGAATGCAGTGTTATTACACTGCAGAGGCAGGCAATATTAACAGCAGGAACTTACCATTTGAAAGTCAGATTATATGGTGTGTATCCTGATGTAAAGTAAGGACCATTCCATTGTAAAAGCTAAGGCATCTCCTTAAATATTTGTATTTATTTCATATTTATAGAGGGAGGATACAGAAACAAGCAATGTGTATCCAAATCTCAATTAGACAGGCAGAGCTTATTTTATTCTGTGATTGAATGTTTCCATACTACAAAACAAAGAAACAAAAACACAAACTCTAAAAACTGTTTGCATACCATAGTCCTGGTAGCCTTTCCTGCAACCTTGCAAACTTCCATATGAAGCCTCTAGCCACATCTAGCTAGAGGAAAAAGGAGTAGATGACAATCTTCAGCATCCAGCATGCTGTAGTATGGGAAGAATAGGTTTCTGAACAAAATTAAGTCAAATTTCCTTGCATCAAAATAGAAAATTTATAACCACCTAACTGCACCTCTCAGACAAGACCTCGACACAAACTATTCAAGTGAAAAAGAAGGATGATTTCTTAATTCTTTACCATATTGCGAGGAGGAGCAAAGGGCTGCCTAACACAGCAGAGTTTTTCAAGAACGCCAGTGAGGTTTATACAATTTTACGCTCCACATGACCAGTAGGCTTTTGAAATTTGTGTTGCTGAAGTGGCTATCGCAGAAAGTACAAGAGAGTAGTTGACAATTGAAAATCATCTGAAATGAAGGATGAAGGAACAATGAGAGGAACAAGCTGACCCACAGCTATTCTGAATGAAACGAAGAAGTCTTCGAAAGACTCTCTAAGACTCAGTTTAGAGTTTTAGAAAGCAGGTATTCTTTATTGCAGCGCTGGACGCACAGGGGATCGCTCCACCTAGTGTGCGCGCCAAATCACTTAACCATAGAAGTTATATACAGTTAGAGTATACATANAAAAATCCATTTCCTATAAAATAACAAATGCTCTATCTGTGTGTCTCTTAGAGCATGAACCTACAAAAGTAAGGAAAATCTGAAATAATTATTTGTAATAAGTTCAAGAACCCAGAGACAAGAAATTACACAAAAAGCTATCTCCCTGGGCATACTTTTATTAATTTCAGATTTTGTTGAGAATTCAATGAACTAACCCTTTTCTTATATGGTTTGTTTAGTTTTAACTGACATACATAAAAATTTTTATTTGTATTCTAAAATGGAGCTACCTGAACAAAACCACATATCAATGCTATCATATTTTATAATGACTCTGTGGTCCCATGACCAGAATAAATTAACAAAACAACCAAAATGTCAAGTGCTTATTCTCTGAAACTTCCACAGCAATTAACAGCTCTGAAGTTTTTCAATAAATCCTTTAAGGAGCATGAAAGTTGCACACAAACACATGCACACACACACACACAAACACACACAATTCCACTAACTCTGCACAACGTAGTTGAACTTTTCTTAAATTCTTTTGGCAACTTAAATAAATAAACTGATTTGTAAAATGAAAGAAGAGTAGAATGGGGAGGAAATGAGACTGAGAAATTTGAGAAGAAAAACCTATATACATTTTCTTCCAAATTTTGGAGTTATATATCTATCATTCAAACACATGGGAAGGTGTTTGTCTTTTCAAAATGCTGTGGAAAAAGTCTATCTATTGCAATGGTACTAGAGTATAATGATCTCCTTCCTGATTTTATATAAATAATGAAGAACTGCTATGAGTGACAGTTTTCCTGCAACTAGCTCAACAGCAAACAAGAATAGCAAATAACACCATCTAATCTGGAGAGAAATATTTCTGTTTCGAGTAGGTGTTTAACTTTCTTTAAAGATCGGTTTACTTTTATTGTAGGATTCAATTTTTGTGCCTTTTTTGAACATATTACTTCTTGGAAGATCAGAAAAAATAAAAGATTTGTTTTTATAAGTCTTTCTCCTGTACTGAAATCCACAGATACCAAGTTGTTTTGCTTTGTGACTGAGGCAGGTTTAAAGTCAGTTTATTTCAAATCTTAGCAGAAAACGATTTATCAAGCACAACAGTGATGCTGCTATAATCTGCAACTGTGCTGACAAACTCCATACTGTAAATACAATCTTACTTTTTAATGCTTTCCAATTAAATTAAGATACTTAGCACCATTGTAAAAGATACAGTGATACACCCAAATAATTTCTTCTGACTACGAGCACCAATTCAGCTCCAAAACCAACCAATTTATTGGTCCTAGGCTAACCCCTTGTGCCTTACCTTGATTATATGTGGGAAAAGTGCATGTTTTCAACTGAACTAGCTCCTTCAAACCAGAGTAACATGAAGGAACACACCACTTATCATCACCTTACAAATGCTGTCACTGCTAAATCAGGAAAAAAAAAATTTACATTAAATTATCCTATGGTGCAATCCTAGTGAAGATAAGGCAGTTTTAGTTTTAATTTAGGTGCCAGTCAAGGCAACGTAGTTTTATTCTAATAATTTAATATGCATTAAAACTACAGAGAATTTATCTTAATCAGCATTTCGACATGAACTAGATGCATGAGTTTTTATGGAATTAAAATAAAACTTCTTTGCTGAGTGGCCAATCTCATTAACATGTTTAATTTTAGCTAGCTGTACAATAAATAAGGCCTGCAAAAAATTGGTGGAGGAGGGAGAAAGGATACGCTTTGCTTCAGGCTTGGGGATGGGTAATTTGAAGCAACATTAGTAACACAGGTTTATATGTTAGCACTTATCAGGAGAGTGTGTACACTGATAAGGCCTTGCACTGAAGGGAGAGAGAGTCTTCATGACTGTATGTAGGAAAAAGAAGACATAAGTTCTCAAGATCTGTCAGGAAAAAAACTGCTTGTAAGTTATTTGTTCTTTTCATTTTCAAAGGAAAGATGAGTTGAATACATTCAAGTCATAAACTGCATTCACACAGTAATAATATACATGTATATTATTTCGCTACAGGAAACATCTTACTTTGGGTATGCGGAAATCCTCTGGCCTGATGACGGCAAGAGAAAACAACAGGGTTATCCCATCACTGAAATACAAACTGCACCTAAATTCCTCTAGCAAAATTTTGGTTCGCTTATGGAACTAAATATACCTATCAAATATAAAAGAGTAAGCCTGTTTCAGAACTAGATAGGTGATAATAAAGGTGAGAAGAGTGTTGATCTGCCCCCAGGATGAACAGTTTGAAGCCTCTGAATTTTGCCTAGCTCCCATAAACGGACATATGGCAACCTGAATCTTCATTTTTAAGCTTATATGTTTCCTACAAGCTTTTTCTAAAGAAGGAAAAAAAAAGGTTTTAACACAATTTATTTATTTATTTACAGATTGTGCCATTAAAGTACTAGACTACTAGTGTGTGATTCGGGATCCCACATTATCAAAGCTTTCCATAACATTCAGACATTGGACTGCATGTTTAAATTCCTTATGATAGCTTTCTTCCCACCTGCCCCATCCCCAGCAGAGCCTAAAGAGGTATAATTATTCAAATAGTAGATAAAACTTTATATTTGTAAATAAATAAATAAATAGAACAGTTTGCAAAATTCTAATATTATTTATGGTGGTCACTCAATAAGCCGTATTTGAAACTATATTTTGGGTCATTAAAAATTTGGCATGGTACAGATAAATGTATGAGATTTCTGAATTCTTAGGTTCAGCTACTTAATTCATCAAGAAACAATTATACCAACAAACATATTTTAAGATTTTTTTTTTTTTCTGTTAACAACAATGCAGCCCGAAAATGAAAAGATAAAGTAAATGACTGGAAAGTTGCAATATTTAGGTCTCCCAGAGGCCTCCTACTGGATACTGGGCTAGTAGGCTTACGTTCTGCAGCCTGAGACATGAAAGAACATGTCTTTTTCCTCTTGTAGCTGCAGCTTGGGGTTGACTTCCTTGGCTTGTACTTTTGGTACTAAAATGCAGCTTCTGTTTGTCTTTGTCAGCAAGAGCACCTGCTTGTCTGGCTAAACAAATGTTCCCCATAAAAGAGAAGATTAATGGCTTCTCTGACCTCTCTATTGAATGCAAATATTCAATCAACTTTAACTGGAGTTGAATGAATAGTTCATTTCTGATGTCATCATGGGGAAGAATGTAAATCCTAGAAATTTGCTTCCAGACCCTGTGGTCACATTTACACCTGCACCCCTACACACACATGCCCATTTAGCACCCCATCATTCTTTTTGATCTATGTGAGGAAGAAACTTTCTGCAGAAGGATTTACACTCCTGCTCAGATCTATTCAAAGACGCTTCGGCATTGTCACCAGCCCACTTTTGCCAATTTTGTTAAAGTCACTAAGAAAAAGTTCCAGTGAGGAAGAAAATGTTTCTATTGCCCATGATAAATTTGATGACAACATCAATTGCTTAAACTATGAGAGTCCACCACTTAAACAGAGACCATGGTATTACAAAGAAGCCCACAATTAGCAACCAGAAAACATCATTTGCAGAGTACATAAAATCTCATTGACCCTGTCAAACCCAGAACACATGTNAGATTGTGCCATTAAAGTACTAGACTACTAGTGTGTGATTCGGGATCCCACATTATCAAAGCTTTCCATAACATTCAGACATTGGACTGCATGTTTAAATTCCTTATGATAGCTTTCTTCCCACCTGCCCCATCCCCAGCAGAGCCTAAAGAGGTATAATTATTCAAATAGTAGATAAAACTTTATATTTGTAAATAAATAAATAAATANTTAACAACAATGCAGCCCGAAAATGAAAAGATAAAGTAAATGACTGGAAAGTTGCAATATTTAGGTCTCCCAGAGGCCTCCTACTGGATACTGGGCTAGTAGGCTTACGTTCTGCAGCCTGAGACATGAAAGAACATGTCTTTTTCCTCTTGTAGCTGCAGCTTGGGGTTGACTTCCTTGGCTTGTACTTTTGGTACTAAAATGCAGCTTCTGTTTGTCTTTGTCAGCAAGAGCACCTGCTTGTCTGGCTAAACAAATGTTCCCCATAAAAGAGAAGATTAATGGCTTCTCTGACCTCTCTATTGAATGCAAATATTCAATCAACTTTAACTGGAGTTGAATGAATAGTTCATTTCTGATGTCATCATGGGGAAGAATGTAAATCCTAGAAATTTGCTTCCAGACCCTGTGGTCACATTTACACCTGCACCCCTACACACACATGCCCATTTAGCACCCCATCATTCTTTTTGATCTATGTGAGGAAGAAACTTTCTGCAGAAGGATTTACACTCCTGCTCAGATCTATTCAAAGACGCTTCGGCATTGTCACCAGCCCACTTTTGCCAATTTTGTTAAAGTCACTAAGAAAAAGTTCCAGTGAGGAAGAAAATGTTTCTATTGCCCATGATAAATTTGATGACAACATCAATTGCTTAAACTATGAGAGTCCACCACTTAAACAGAGACCATGGTATTACAAAGAAGCCCACAATTAGCAACCAGAAAACATCATTTGCAGAGTACATAAAATCTCATTGACCCTGTCAAACCCAGAACACATGTGCTTGTCACTACTGGTACTTAATTTAAAGCTTACTGCATTAGTTATGTTAATATCTAGGCCACTCCTCCAACATGCTAGAACAATCCATAAACCAGAATCAAATCAATAGCTTTCTATTTCTCTTCCCCTTTACCATTTTTGTGTGTGCAAGTAATATCTTCTAGTCCCTTTCCTTCCGCTAGGAAGAGTTTAATGTCATTGCATTCAAGAAGTCCTAAGCAAGAAAACATCCAAAGACCGGTCCTTGCTGAAACTGTGCATGAACACACAGATAAAGACTTTAAGCTGGCATACTCATAATGTTTTTAATTAATACATTTTCAAGTTCTTTCTTTATACCATTAACAGATGGTTTACTTATGTGTTGTTGTAACATGCATCAGTAAGAGTCACAATAATTAACAATATATAAATTATTAAGTACTTAAGTGAATTGTCAACATTCCCCACACCTATTCTCTTTTCTGATGGAAAATTGAACAGCTAACTCATGTAATTAATGATACCAACTATTACATATCAAAAGTATGTAATTAGATAGTATTGTATTCTTTAAAATATGGTAGCTGGGATAATTTAGCCATAATTTTAATTTATTAATAAATTACAACTCTGCTGTACTGCTTTTTGTATGCAATAGTATGTGATAATAACTGGATCACAATCAAGGGACCAGAAAACCTTGTTATTTTCTTATCTAAACCAGTGAATTACATTTTATAATCATGATGAAACTATTTCCATTCTTTATTCCTCAATTTACTTTTCAATATAATGGATATGATGGCACTTACACTCACAGGCGGATTAGGAAATAACGGAATATGTTTTTAACAGACAGCTATTGCACAGATTTCTTTTACTAGACTTACTTTGCTTTGATTCTTATTTATTTCTCCCAAGTGCTGCTGCACACAACAGAGGAATATGACAGGTTAAGGCATTTAGTTCTTATACCCTTAACAATACCATTGCCCAGAGTACTTCAAAGTATATGCACTTTGAATACATTGTGCTTTGAACTGCTGTATGAAGGAGGAAGACAGTTTCATTACTTGGAGGCTTTCTTGTGACCAACTCTATTCAAGAACTCATATGCAGAACAGTAATTATACAGAGAAAAGACCCAGCTTATGTCCTCGACTTATTTTCTAAATGGGATATCTGCCACCAATAGTATATATTTAATGGAAAATTAAGGTCTAGTAATTAGGTTTTGATTTCAATTTTAATGTGTCATTTGATCAGACAGCTCCTCTAAAAAGTACAATGAATCTTGCAGCTTTAAATGAATTTTATCATACATTCACAGCTGAAAGTGAACTTTGTTCACTATGCTATTATCAAAAAAAAAAAAAAAGTATGAATGGATTCTAGATAGATATGGATAATGTAGCTACATTATAGGTGTAGATATGGAAAATTTTTGGACACAAGTAACAAATATTGTTATCACTAAGTCATTTTGTCAATACCGATAGTGAATGTGTGCCCATGCTGTAGAGCTGCAGCTCTTGCGACACCATTCAGGTTCTTTTATGACTGGTGAAGAACACATTATAAAAATGCAAAGGGTTAAAGTTATTTTTAGTTAGGGACATCAGCATGTGTACCATGTTTCACTAATCAGGCTTACTAAGTCTGCTAAATCTCTCCTGTTCCAAGGGCTGGATGACTACCAGATGCCAGTAGTATTCTCCTGTGATTGAAATCTAGACACACACACAATTTGCTATTTACAGCTGTATTTCAGCCTTGCTCACTCACACTGCTGTCTGTGATTTCCTATGAATAGTAACATATATAAATATTTCTCCACATACAGATTAGCCTGGGCTTATCAATTAATTTATTAACCAGTGAAATATCTTTCCAGTGCATCAGTACACACACACACACACATACACACATGAAACCTTGAAATGTACTTATGAAACTGCGGCATCTACAGCTGCTGCTCTGGAAAGTGATCAGTAGCTATTGTTCAAATGCCATTGTAGGAGGTCTTGAAGCTGGGCAATCCCAGTAGCTCCTAGTGCCATTCATTCTGTTTCCACCCTCTTCCCCGTGCACACGAGGACTGTGTGCTCAGCTTCTGAAAGTGCATGTACAGTTGCTTTGGAGTTCCCAGGGCAGCAGCATGGTTAGGGGGGATTTCAGGCATTAATTATTAGTGGCTGCTGTTGTGCACGGTTGCACTGCTGAGAATTTGGGATTATACAAGCCAGACAGGTCTAGCAAAAACAGTGTTTTACACTCTGCATATTTAGCACATTTCATCAGTGTCTTGGTTAACATTATCTTAAGGACTCTTCAAATTCAGCAGTAGAGAAAAAACAAAGATACCTAGAAAGTTTTGGCAATCAAACCCTCTCAGTCTCTCTCTCTTTCATCTTTAACCTGAGTAAGTCCTGTCAAAAGCCTAAATCCTTGAAGTCTCTCCATTGCACTAAGCTTTACAAGAACTCAGAGAATGTTTTATATAATCACAGAAATTAGGCATGAGAATGACTAAGTCACCCTGTCCTTCCTCTGCTACTGAAATACAGTCCAATGCTCAATAGCAATGTCTGGCCAAAAACGAATGGGTCTGTTGAGAAAAAAAAGGTTGCTGTTAAGGACCTGAAATACATTTATGACATGCATAGGAGAGTTTTACTTCAGACTAACTGTAGTTTGAAGGCTAGTGCACATTACTGGTTGGAGCAAATAGGCATATTCCTGGAGCATGGTTTCTGGTTTAGTTTAAGCTGAAAGGAATCTCATTTGCATGCCATGAAGCTGCTCCATGATGAAAATCAATGCACAGTAAGGAAGGACAATAAGGAGATGAGCTTCAAAACCTCACTCGTGCTAATGCAGGCATGCCTGGTGAAACCTTTTGATGGCTGACTCTGAATGTAGGACACCCAAAATGTAATAAAGTTGCTGTTTTGTTTTCTTCTTGACAGCCAGTCTAACATGTTCTTTACTTGGTTTTGTCTTGTCCATTTGTGGTTCATGCCACATACTTCCTGCTGTTCAGTGTTTTGGAGCTTCAGATATTTATAGTCATACTTCCCTAGAAAGCTTCAGATACCTGAGATACACACTAGAAACAGGGGAAAAAAAAAAAAAAATTAGTCTGTCCTTTCAGTGCTTCAACCTTGGCCACTTCTGGTAATACACATATTACTGCTAGTCCATTCTCAAAAGCTTCAAGTGGAGACCTTGGGCCAGTGAAACAGAATTATTTTTTCACATGATTTCAAGGTATAATTCAGTGAACAGTCAACCTGTAATCCCAGCAAGAGTTCTTTTTCTTTGATAATATTCATTAACATTACAAACAACTGTCCATCTCTGTTCCAGGACCATTGATTCTATGCATTTAAAACAGTTACCTGTTAATTCTCACATAGCTTTTAGAAGCAGTATATTTAAAACCATGTCACGTCAAAAACTCAAAAATATTTAATCACTAAAATTTCACTTAGTGCAAATACCTTTTCATTTCCATGCTTTTCTTCCTTAGCAATGGCTTTATTTCATTTGGCTTCTCTAAAAGTTAATGATTTGATTTTTAGTCAGGAGAATGACTAATTGCAAAAAATACACAGAGGGGAAAAAAAAAAAAGATATATTGGACTGTGTGCTGTAAACTTGGAAGAGCAGTTTCCACATAAAATAAAGCTATATCCTCTGATTTACTTCCCAGATTGTTTACTGGCACTCTTGGTAAACTGTATTTGTTTAGGTCAATATTTTGTATTCATTGGGGTATTCACAGGAAAAAAAAATCATAGAGAGTGTTTCCTATCTGTAAGAGAAATCTGTTTATTTTGCTGTACAACAGGAGCTTGCTTAAATTTTTAAACAGAACTTCTGATAGTCAAAAGGAAAACAACTAGAGAAGGGTATTAGCCAAAATATCTGTCAGCTAAACAGAACTTGTAAATCCCGTCAAACAACTAAAGGGCATTGCACTGTCAAATCATCAGATTGCAGATCCCTGCCCTGTGGTTTGCTGTCTTTTAGAGAAGGATGCAAACTGTTTAGCTTTCCCAAACCCTTCCCCCCTCCATCTGCCTACTGACCCATGCAGCTGCCTTAGCATTCGCATTCGCTCCACTGGAAGTTTCATGCCTGTCTTGATGGAAGAAAGCAAAATGTTGCAGTGACAGCAGCTTCAACGGGACTGAGCAAAGAATGATGGAGAAGACTAAATGTGTTATATCTATGGATAGCTGAGAATTGGATAAGAAAACTTTGTGAATCACTGTGCACCAGAGCTGTCAGAAGAGAACGTTTTAGGAGAAAAATGAAAAATACACAAAAGTCCAAAACACGAAATTGCAGTTTGCATCACCATTAAAAAGGGAAGGCAATATATGTAAAGAAGTTGCACTACACAGAAATTTAAGCACTCCAGTGCAGAATGCAAGCATAAATGCTTAACCTGCTAAAAATCATATTAAATTCTACTGAGAGCAGTTTATAATAAAAGAGTCTTGTCTGTTCTTGACCATCATTTCCTTCAGTCTAGCATTTAGTGAAAAAACATTCTAGAAGGTAATTGAGCATGCTTTTCTTCCTTCCTCTGGGGCCCATAAGGTTATTTACAAAAGAATATTTAAAACAGTAACAATGTGATGGATCTCTACAGAATAGTTTCCTTAAATATTCATGCAGGTAATCTTCTGAAGGGGCACATACTGGTTGGTAAGCTTCCACAGGATTCACCGAGGCAGGATACCCTGTAGACATGGTAAGCAAAGAAAAATTGCAAGCCACTGTACTTCACTAGAGTGCAAAATAAGTTTAGCCTCAGTAAAAAAGAACATTCTGTGGAAATTCAGTGCAGTAAAAAATATTATTTCAGGTAACGTTTTGCACAATTAAAAAACCTTCAGGTGACATGGAAGACATTGTCTGTGATAGCCGGTGTTACAGCCTTGGTATTTTCTTGCACATCATATTTCTGTTTTGTTGCTCTGTAGGCAACTCAAGCAAACTGTCAGACACAACATCTTGGGAGGTAAGGTTGAGACGACAAGATTTTCATGGAATTTACAGGCAGTGTTGCAATTAGCTATATCCAAATTTTAAAAAGCTATCCAATCACAAACCCTACATTCATTTCACTCTGAAATAATGTACTTTATTCCCCATTCTCACATACAAAGTTAACTCTGTTTATTCCTGCAGGCTATATCACTGGGCAAAAGAGATCAAAGGCTTCTCATTATTTTTGGTGAAACTCAAAGTTTAAGAGAGACAACTGTTCTACTCAATGATGGTAATCTCTTTAATCACAAGTTGAGTTCAATAGAACAATATTTACTGCTGATGTTTTAGAACAATTTGAAGTTTTTGCTTTTGAAGATAATCATAGGGAAACTGGAGCCACTTTTATCAATAAATTTCACTATGCTGAACCGTACAGTGCCATAGTTAAGAACCTGTGAGCAATGAAATGATAAACACTATAAGAAATTGTAATTAAAGCATTTGGTAATTTTTATCTAAGCAGAAAACTGCCAGAGAAAGTCTCTGTATAACACATGGTATACCACATATACCCAGTTTCTCTTTTGAAAACAAACACACACATGCCCTCACTATGCAAAACAATATAGTTTAACAGAAACTTATGATTATAATAAGTGGAACCAAGGCCCAGCCAATAGGTCACTGAAAACTGGACAATGTCGATCCTATCCCTTGTCCCTACTCTTCTGCCTAGAGAATGGTTCTTCATCTCTTTCTCCCTGCACTTTTCTGTCTTGATCTGGGTCTTTGGAGATTACTGTGATACAAATTCTGGCAGTTAAAGATACTAATCTATGAAACCACCTACTTGCCTTTCAGCCAGCCCATGAAACACACAACATTTGTGCTCATTTCTTCAATGACATTTCTACCTGGAACATGCAACATCTCCTTTTATACCTCCAGACAACATTCCTCAATCAGTGAGAGTTGGTCACTAGTATCCCAGTAAGACAGCTTGTTATTAAAACTATTAAGTACATCACATCTCACAGCCTGTTTTATCAATAGATGAGGACCACATGGTTTCAAAGCCTTTCTACTTTCCTACTTACATAATTCCTCTTTTGGTTAAATAATTTCTCCTTTCTTCTGTTAGTCTCTTAAAGTCTAAGACTAGATTCGACGAACCCACACTAGCATGTTTACTCATACCTTTCTCTACCCAACAATGATGATCTACCTAGCTTACGTTATTGTAAATAGAACATACATGCATACTTTCCTGACCATCTACATCAGTATGCCCTTTAACACTACTATTACATTGTTTTATCTGGGAAAATTATCTGGTATATATCTGTAGAAATTACTGGACCAGTATTGACTTTGTTGTATACAGTAAAATATTAATGAATAGCTGAAGAAAACAATCTTTGAGACTTAGTACAGTATTTATTTGAATGAAAGTACAAAAAGAGTCACTCACAGGAATTATCTAGCTGCTCTTCATAGACAATTGCACACATTATCTAAAAGCAACCGTGATACAAACAGCATTCCGTTTCCAAATTGACACAGTAGATATGGCCCACTGCTCAAGGTGCCGTATCTCAATTATCTTGAAGGAGAACTTCAGCAAATGAACTCAATTAAATCTAGTTTTTATCAGTCACAACCTTGGTGGGCCATTGCCATTTTCTAAATGTGAAGTTTGTTTGCAAAAGCTTATTACATGGAAAAACCCGAGATGAGAGAAAAATATTTCTGAGGTTATAAAATACCGGTATAATTTTTTGTATCACAGAATGTGTGAATGAAAACATCGTGGTAAAGCATTGCACAAAGAGTTTTCTGAATCTTGAGTAATGAGAAATTAACCTCAAGCAATACAAGAGATGGGTGTTTGCTTAAATAAACAGTTAAAACTTACTTAGCTCCTCTCTATCTCCACCTCCCTTTTTTCTTAACAGAAGCTTATTGCTCTTCAGCATCCAGTTCTGTTAGATCCTTGAGCTTTGTTTCAGTTACACCATAGTTCCTCTGACAATAAAATGTACATTCCCACTTCTCAATAGCTTAATGGTGTAACTAATTGGTCTCTTTCCTTTTCACGTCTCCCGATTAGAAACAAACAAGCCACTATTTTTGCTCCTTTATACTTCTGTCAGGAAAGATTTTTAAACTTCAGAAAATATGGATGTTTGGTCTAAACAAGTGCCCACAAGTTCAGATCCATTCTAACACTGACATGAACTCTCTCAACCCCATTGACAATGAGTCAGACATGGCCAAAGATTTAGATTTAGCTCTCTCCAGCCTGTACCAGCTGTACTAAATTACCCTAGAGAGACTCATGCATTTCTTCTTCAGTGCTAGACAGAATTAAGAAAGTTTATTATTTTGCAATGTTAAGAAAGAAAAAGTGAGATAAGCTTCTGTTGGTATTTCAGTCAAAAACATGGGTAAAGTGAGCCACAGTACAAACTCTTGATACTTGTTTTTTATCCAAACTGACTCAGTCATGCTTGGTCTTAAAACCAAGGCCTCAATCTTTGGCCTCAGTTTCACAGTGAAAAATAATCTGAAAAACTTCTTTCATTTTACTTGTTCCCAGATACTCATATTTTATACATTTGTGCCCACTGTTTTCTTGAAAAACAAGTGAACTGGAATTCAGTTACTCAAGGTTCCCTCTTTTTTTTTATCTGATGAAATACCTCAGATCACCAGGGTAATAGTACCATGCTGTGGGAAGTAAGGAAGCAAAGACCTGTGAACATCACTTAGGAAAGTAGACTTCCCCTCTTTCCCACCTTTAAAACTGCCAATTCTCAAGGTTTAGGTCACAGATGAGAGAAGAGGAAGGGCTTTGATGAATAATTACTGGTAGTAACTTTCTCCTCTTGCTTTATTCCCTTCTTGTTCTACATTGCAGAATACTGGCGGATGTAGGGAGTAGCTCTCTAGACAGAGATAGGTTTGGGCAGCTTAAATACCTTTGTGAGCTTAAATTGCTTCCATTACCTGTGTCTAGCTGACAGCCTACTGTGAAAGGATGAACTAAACATCATGTATTAGCATTAAAGCTTTCCAGTATGTCATTTTTTTCCCCTTTAATCTAGAAGGTTACTGTTATAGATGATGCACAGATCAATGCCTTTGCTTACCAATCAAGTTAACATATGCCTTTAGCTGATGACTGCTTTCTATACCCAGAGCTACAATAACATGGTTATTTTGGACTCTTATGTGCGGTATGGAGAAGAAGGGAGTAAAGATATAAAAATTCTGTTTACACAGTTTGAATTTTTGAAGGTCAATGTTTTGCTCATAATCTCATATTTGATTTGATGTTCCTTTTGCTGAAGTTATGAAAAAAATGAAGCTGAGCCCTAACACGAGAAAGGACCTTGTGGTAGCGGAATTTTTTTAATACTTCACATGTCCACAAATATCAGAACTCGTTAGCTGTTAGGACAGCAAACTCTAAGGACAGAAGGAATTCCTCTACTCTTTTCCTCTGCTAAGGGATAAACTGTTTAACCTCTCATTCCCATGAATAATTTTGAATGCTCAGATATGTAAGCAGTTATCAGAGTGAATGGAAGTACCGCAAATTGTTTCTAAAGTAAGGAAAGGATTTTTAAAGTCAAAGAGTTGAACATTAGGGATCATGAAACATAATGACACAAGAAGAAAGTGAGCAGTATTCTCCAGTGTAGCTTTCAGAAAGCAGTTAATAGTTTTTTAAACAGTGTATGTCACTTATTATTTTTAGTGAGAATAACTGTTGTGAAGACTCCTTACAAATGCCACTCAGATGCAGAGCTGGGGTTTATAAGCTCAAAATATTTCCTGCACAGCGCAACAAAAGACAGCAGTTGGACTTCACTGAAGTCACACAGCACACAGCTCTATTAGGCACACAAGGAAAGCTCTGAGGGGGTTAAAAGTCAATCGCAAGACCTGGGACCAGTGCCAATAAACTCGTACCTGGCCAGACTTAAATGGAATTTTAGCTGCCAACTGTACATTTTCAGATCTCCAGAGGAAGCTGGTTCCTTCGTGTAGGTGAAGTGGACAGAGACAGCTGTTGAAATGGAAACCATTGCATCAAACAACTCGGGAACAGATTGAATTTAAAATTGAACTTTCTTATTCCTTGATTTTTGCCTCAGAGTGCATTGAGAGGATGCAGGTGGCTGATAAACAAATGTATCACTCAGCCAAGAGGTTAAAAACTAACAAGAATTTTGTCTGTTGGGAGACAAAAAAAAAACCCTTAGCAAATTCAACAATGAGGTATAGAACCAGGGTCTTATTAAGTGTACGTCAGAGAAGCTATTCTGTTTTACATCAACATTAGTAGACTGAGATCTAGATTTCTTAGTTAAGCCAGTGTAAACTTAATGGAACAATGTATTATTCCCAGACAGAGCCCC
>VZTQ01001778.1:0-58486 GCA_013400755.1 Pelecanoides urinatrix
ATGATTCTATGATTCTATGGCCATATCTCCTCAAAACCTGTACCTGATCATAAGTCTTCCAGTGTATGTCCCCGTACACATCTTGCCTATCCCTTACTGAGTCCTGGCAGAGGGCAGACAGGCTAAAGGAGAGGTGAGAAAGGACCATGGCAGAGCTCTTGGCCAATAAAACAGGCATAGTGCTGACAGATGCCAGTTTGGCTGCAGCTGTCTCTGCTTCATGGAAGCAGAGATAACCACTGCTTTTCTCAACTGAGTACCAAATTAATTTGGGTTAAAGCCACTATGGGCAGGGTATTGCCCATCACTGTTCTTCAGTATACTGCCTGGGAAGGCCTGTCTGGCTCACCTAAAAAGTCCGCAGAAAAGAATAAAAACTCCATGTGGGAAATAGATTAATCCAGGAACTGGAGCTTCAGGTGATGGGGTATCCAGAACATACCTATTTGCATCTTCCCAGTAAAATAATTGCTGACCAGTAAGCATATTAATACAACTTGGATATCTCCTAGTTACCAATATGCTCTCACAGGCATCTGTAAACCCCACTAGAAAGTGAAGCTGCAGCTAGCCTCTTTCAATAAGATGCCCTGTCACTTTCAATAAGATATACCAGCAAAATGGGCCACTAGCCAATCTTAGACCTAGGGGCTAGCTGAGCTGAAACTCCTCTGACACTTTAGTACTCCTGAATTCACCAAAAACACGAAGAGCTTTAAGGCCAAAACCTCCAAATCCCCAGTTCTTGCTGGTGCCTACACCTAAGGTGTCTCTATGGGCCACAAATACCAACTTTCTGATCCTTTCATCTTGAAATCAAATGAACTGATTAGGGCAGTTGAATTCTGGGGTCTGAAACACCCAGAAAAGACTCTTTACAAACTAAGGTGTGCTGTGTGTAAGTCTGAGCTAACTTAGAAAGACTCTGGCCATTTGCATATTAAGTATATTAATTCTAGCATCATTAAATCCAAAATAAACCTGTTTACTTTTATGACTGCTGTTCAAAACCATAAGAAAAAGGAAAATGTGACGAAAATTATGTCCCTAACATGAACACACCCTCTTTTAACAGTCTCTTGTTTTTATCGTAGATCCCAGTCCCAGCATACCTGAAACTAACTGCTACTTCTGAGCACAAACCTCTCAACTCCCAAGGAAATACTAAAGAAAGGCTTCTTCAGTTCCAAAACCCTCTTTGGTTCTCCAGTTTCCCTGATGACAGTGATACCCTTTTGATATCCCCACAGTCCCTGAGACCAGCTTGTCATGGACTGCCTCTCATCACTAATCTGAAGGTGAATTTCAAGCAACACCCAAAGCTGTCCAGACAGGACTGTATTAGCTAAAAGGGCCTTGGGGATTTCTGCCTGACCTTGTCAAATGTGGGAAACCTCATGGCAATTCTGTATTCAGAGGAGTCAACCTATGAGCTGGACTCTCAGCCTTCTCACCTATCAGGGGCATTCTGGCATCCTGAGGATTATATTAAATGTCTCTAGCAGCTTGTTGTACTCACCGATCCCCTACCTGCCTGTAAACAGGAAAAATACCAGCGTACCTCTGGCAAACTCACTTTCCATCCTGATGACTGGTAGGGATGCGGACTCAAATACAGCCCAGGCAGTGGAGGAGCCACTTGCAGCACTTTACCAGGTGAAATACTGTTCCTAAAGTGCAACCTTTGAAGCTGCAGAACCTCCAAACAAGCTTTCCACGTGCCTGGGAAAATGCCTGATGCTCTGCTACTCCAGATTTGGCAGTGGGTCTGTTCTCTATTAAAAGCTAATCCCCTGGTTCTCCCAGCCTAACTGCAGGCTTTCTGCTGACCCTCTCTCCCTCTTGCACTCTAGAAGCTTCTTCAAGCTGGTTGCATTTAGCTCTTTTCAGTGAAGGACCAATCTAGCTACAGACAATACTACTGGACCCAGATGGCAGTGGACACCCTAAACAGACAGCTACTGCTTCTTTTAACAAAACCGACACAATACACTACAAGCAAATGAAATATTCAGACCCTCTGCCATATCATTGCTTTCCCATCAAGTGTCTGTGTTCACCTCAGAGCTGTCAGTTCTCTGCACAGCTCTCAGCGTATAATCTTCCTGACATTGAGGAGTTTCCAGTTTCTCCTCAGCTTCTTGTTTTCTGGAACACTTCTCTCACCTTAGTTCCAGTGGCTATGATGACGTGCCTCTCTTTCCACAACAATGGGAATGGTCCCAATTCAGGGAAAACCATCATGCAATGAAGAAAAATTAATTCCCACTCACCTGCTTTCCAGACTAACTAAGTCACTATTATGAAGCTAATGCTAAAAAAGTTACTCCGAACCCAAACAAAACAGCACTAACAGATGCATACATTTCTTACCTTTGTCTTCACTGCTAGTTTTCACATCATCTGCTACTCTCTTTAAGGAGGTGATAAGGATACTAACATCAGCACTGTGAACTTTGCGTTCAACAAAAATGTCAAGATCATCAGCAGAGTTCTTGGGCTTTTGGGCTCGTCTGGTTTCCAAGTGATGGATCTGAGTTTCAAACATCTGCAAGATCCAGACGTTCACATGATGAAGCTTCTTCAAAGACTGAAAATCCAGGTAAGTCTAGATACATTTCTACAATGTCTTTAAAAGATGACTAAAAGAGGTCTTACCAAGAAGTGCATGTTAGGCAATGAAGCCTTATAATGTCCAGTTTAGAAGGAGCTAAAATACAGGCAGAGCTAAAGATTAACACTGTAGAATTAGGTAGAGATAGATGGAGATGAAAGATGAGATGCTGTTGGCTGTAGCATTTCATCTGTGCAGAAATAACAAATGAGTGGCTGCGCAACTCTTAAGACCCTGACAGAATGAAAGCAAATCTATTGATGTATAATAACACCATAATCATTAAATAATTGCAAACAATTAAAAATAAGTAACAAATATAATACTTTTCTTTTGAGTTATTTATTTTCACAGATGAATAAGTGAGCACCTGGTAGGGATACTTCAAGTGTCCAGAATATATAATGTGTGTATGGTTTATAGCTCTTGTATTCTCTGTATCTCCTGCCAAATATGCAGAAAAAATTAATTGGCTTCTAACATCCCCACAATATGAGTGCTTGAAATGTTGGCCTGTTGTTTAGTCATGGCTAGCCACCACAACTCCTAGAAAGAAATAATAGATAGGTATCTGCTCTAAACAGACCTTACATAAAATTATGATTCTTCTAAATGACTGTGTCCAGCTGCTCCCTCCCTCCAGAGCACTCTCCTTCACCTGGAGAGGCCAGCCAACCTCTCTGAGCAGCTGTAGCAAAAGAGGGACGGTAAGAAAAGGGGAAGGCAGGTGGAGGCATGAGTCAGGCAGGCAGCAGGAGAAGGGTGAGAGAGAGGGACATGCAAAGTGGGAGAGGTGAAGGCAATATGGACAGAAGAAAGGGCTCAGTGGAGGAAGGGAATGGTGAGGTCTGTACCTCAAAGACTTTGGCTGCCTTAGAGAGCTCAATCTTCCTCACGTTGCAGAGGGTGAGGGTCAGGATGAGAGTGGCTCTGCCATCTTCCCTGTTGGAGTCCAGGCTGCCTTGCTTGTTCAATGACTCAATGCCATGCATCTCCTTCTCCTTGCTGACCTCTTCCTTTTGGCCTGAGATCCCCACCAAGTCAGTCTTCATTGGGAGATGGGAGAGTGGATTACAGTTGTCAGATGTTGAGTGGAAACTGCCTGAGGATGTGAGTGCTTCCCCCAGAGCAATGGCCAGGGGATGTGGTGGGACTGGAGATGCAGTGCGTATATGTGGGTGGTGAGATCAGAGCTGCCAGACAGCAGCGAAGCAAGCTGGTTGCTACTGTGTTAGGTGTAGGGACATTTATGTTGGCCATGCCAGACACATCAAGGGAAACCGTCTGCGTAGGATATGTGCAAGAGCCCAAGATAACCCTCCTCCTCTGGGTAACTTCAAAGCACGCCCTCCTGCTCTGTTTGAAGGTGTCTGCAAGCCCTTTCCCCCTGGACCTGGACTCCTTTGAGGAGAGTTAATTAGCCTGAGCCTCATTTACATCTCCCAGTCAGGACTGCCCTGCACAATGTCTGAGACTGCACTTCCTCCCCACCCTCTCTTACCTTACTGGGGCCCACTCTGCATTGACCATGCCCCCAAAAGGAACCAAGGACCATTCCCCTCAAACCCTAGTCCAATCCAGGTGGTGTCCCCTCTGCACAGATAGAATTGTGGGAGTGCCAGAGAGACCTGAGCCAGAGCCAGAGCCAAATTTCATTGCCTACTTCTAAGCTTTTCCTGCCCACAGGATCTGATCTGTTCTACCCTAGCCCTACAAGAGCTGAGTGCTGCCTCCAGGCTAAGTTCCTCTGTTGGAACTTGTTTCTGTCATGATTTTATCTCCAGTAAAGTAGACTCTCAAAAAGCCCAGGGTCACATCTTTCTCACAGCTGGCAGGGCAAGCTCAGGGGGGATTCAGCTCTGCTCCTGTCAGGGCATGGCATCCCTTGACATCCACAGACATGTTTCTGTGTATGAGCACCCGTATCTTCACATCCCAAGTTACAGTGGGCTGGCACCCCTGTGAAAGTCATCTTGCAAGTCCACAGAGAAGACCATCTCTCTGTCTTCCCTTTGCAGATGGAGCCATTTCTGATGCGCCCCTTAGCTGATCCTGGCTGTGTCACACACCCCAGCGCTGTATTGCTCTTGCTTCCTCCCTGACCAAGGAAGATAAAGACAGTGCAACCAAATTTTGTTCTCCAGAGACCATGAGAGCACCATGTTTCCCCTTGGCCCAAGACAGAGCACTGGGAAGGTCTCGATTTCCCCATCTATTGCCTGGCTGAGACAGAAAAACCGAGGTGAATTTTGGAGCACCATGCCCAGGTGGCAGGTCTCAGCGTCCTGAGGAGCATCGGCCCATCAAGACCTCGGGCACTGCAGGCTTTGCAAAGTGTGGTAAGCGCCAGCCCGGGAAGACGTGTCCCCGCGACCGTGCCCAGCCCGGGCCAGGGCCAGGGCGTCGCGGGACCCGGCACCGCCCGCGGGCAGGGCAGGGCAGGCCGCTGTCCGCGGTGCTGAACCCGGCCCGGCTCCGGACTGCGGCTCCGCGCCGCGGGCTGCCCCGGGCCCCCCACACCCGGCCCGGCTCATGTCCCAGGGGGCTCCGGGAGGGCAAGGGGGCACTTCAGAGGCGGCTCAGTTGCAGCTGCAAACTGAACGGGACGGAGGGAAAAGTGGGCTTTAAGGGGCAAAAAATGCTTTTTCCACCTCCATGTTCCCCTCGCAGTGGTGGCAAGGCTGGGCACAGGAGAACAAGCTGAGCTGAGCTAAGTCTATCTGAGTCCAAACTGGGCCTTTCTCATGAAGGGTGGGTGCATGCATCCCCACATCCAGGCCACATGCATGGCACAAACAACAAATGGCACAAGGTCTCCTACTCCAGCTACTTGTGGACATGTAGGTGAAAGCCCTAGGGCTCAAGATGCATGTTTAAGGCACTGGTCACAAATACTGGCAGAGCCGGGACATCAGGCTCCTATGGCTGTCTTTATGCTCCAGTGTCAGAGTCCCATCTCTCTATGTTTGTACAGCACTAATCACGGTTCTGCATATGAATTGACATTTCTCTATAGAGCCAGACTGGACTCATCAGCCAGTGTGATAGCTGAAGCAACATAGAGATTACAGCACAGCTTTGCAGCCCACTGCAAAATCAGCACAGAGAGCCCTGGCTCTCCAGGTGGTGAAATATCCTTGCCCAGCCAGTGGACACTCCAATACCACCTCGAATCCGTGCTTGGGGCAGGCCCAGGAAGGCCTCACCCATGGTGTCATGGTATAAGTCAGCTCTGCTGAGACATCCCAGAATCCTGCTTTCAGCACATTTAGGGACCTCTAGGAGCACAGGATGAGGGCTCTCAGCCTGGGTGCTGCAGTTTAAAGGGCTATGCAAGGGTTGGAGCACAGTGTGTCATCCTTTCCCATGGGGACAGGCAGCTTCTCCTTGCAGAAGGTGGGGATCTCACACCCCAAGAGTAGGTTCACACCTTCTCGTGCAGTCTCTGGGGTGAGTGATTTAAAAGGCTGATCTCCACAAACAAGCTGTCCATTTTTGATCTGTTCCCACTGTCCATCCTGTATAAGCACAGTGCTATTCATTTGAGATGGATGCGGCATTAATATTTCTGTTTATTTAGGTTAGTTTAAATGGTTACATTTGAACATGAAAAAAGTCTTCTCTGCCAACTGCCAGATTGGTTTAAAACAGTGAAAAGACAGACTTTAAAAGAATGCATTTCTGTGAGGTCCTCTTGTGTTTAATCTGTCTTTCAACAATTTCTGCATCCTTTGGGGAATAAAGCGTCCCTCCTCCAAGGCATCTTAAGATACCTAGAGGAGACCACCTCCCTGTGTAACCTATGCTGACAACTCCCCCCTCCATCACCATCACTGACCTTGGCCAAAGTCACTGCAAAGGAAGAGGGCCTCATGAGAGGGCTTCTTTGGTCACCTGAAACAGAGCTGGAGATGGGGTTGTCAAAAAATGTAATTGTAGTGGGATAGAAGAGAGGAAGGTTACTTTTGAGTATCTTGGGATAGGTTAGTCAGAGTAGCATACAAAGATATACAGAGTATGCAAAGGTAGAGCAATCAAGGCTTTGCTCTACATTTCTAGGTAGTTACACACATCAAGAGATTTTTTTTTTAATATCAGTTTCATGATCTTGTCTGGATGAGTGATACTTGAGTTGGAACCCACCTCAAATGGGCTTTCCCCCCTGCCTGGGTATTTAATTCTGTTTGACCTGTGTGGTTACCTTATAAAGAGGAGTTACTGGCCAGATAACTGGCCAGGTTGCTACACAACTTTAATTTTCTTTAGCATGGAAATAAGTAGTCACCCATTAATAAGTACTATTTCAAGTGCAACTTATTTGTACTATTTAAAGCACTTACACACCAGCTAATTTGTTCTGCAAGAAAATCTACTTTCAGTATATTTCCTCTACTTTTAAAATATGTAACATTTAACTTTTTCTCATCTCTCAGTCTTGCTGAATAGCTATGTTATGCTGCTTTGGCTGGAGTTATTGCTCATTTAAACCTGCATTAAGGGACAAAGAATAAGATGTGTGGCATCAATACTCTTTAGCCATTCCACTTGCACATAAAAGACAACCATGAATCCTGGGTTCTCAATATCACTATAGATTTACTGTTGCTGTCACTCATAACAACAGCCAGAAGCAGAGTAGCTTGGGAAGCTGTCTGAAGATTAGTTTGAAAGATTTCACCCTTGAGATAAAATTGTCTCTTTGTGGTACACCTTATGGGTCCTATTATGTTAAAAAAGAAAAATATGGGCTACTTTACACTTAAAATACATGCCAAGCAGGACTGAAAGACATACACAGATATTGTGATGAGAAAAAAAAGGAAGAAAAAAGATACAGAGATAAAAAAGCTTACTTCAAAGCACCAAAATGATACCATTTTGCATAAGTATATGTCTATTGAAAAGGGTTCCAGCTGGTATGCTTAGATTAATGTTATTACCCACCATAAATATAATGGAAACAGCTGTACTTTCTATCTTCCTAAAGGATGATGCTTACATTAAAGCTCCATTGATTTTCAAACTATAAGTACAAGAGTAGTACAATAGTAGGTATGAGCCTTGTGGACTTTCAAATCCCTCTCCATCTTTGGATCTTCTAACAGAAATGTGACTCCTGAATCATGTTAGTATCATGATGCAGAATTATTTCAAATGGATATACTGTTCTGCTTTGCTTTGCTCTCTTCTGTTCCAATGTACAAGTGCTGATCTCCTTCCTCCTTCAACTAGGGAGATACAGAGAGGCATTATACAATGTGGACCAGTCCATTTAGCTGCTTTGTGTGAAAGTTATTGGATAAAATACAGAAATAGCTTTCTGAACAGCCAAGCTCTTCTGTCTCCATGGCTCAGCCATTGGGTAAGCTGGATTCACCCTTGCTTCCATTTGCTGCCTCACTCGAGCTATACTCCAGGAAGAACAAAACTGCTTTAACTAAAAAAGGGAGATTAAAGCTCAAGTGGGAGAAGGAAGGAGATTCCAAAAAGTATCATGAATTAGGAGCTATCTTGAAAGATATCATGTTTGGGTTTGAATGCACTCAGGCTGGGACACGGTTAACCCAGGTCTTCCATTGCTTTGGTGGGGACTCTAGTCACAGATACAGTGAGTTAGGAGTTGGAAGGCTCTGATGTCTTCAGCTGCATTGTAAGAACCACTTCTCCTCCATTTCTAAGGTGTTGGTATCCATCTCCTGGATTGTCCAGAAAGTTGGGAGACACCTTGTAGCAGTGCTGAATAAAGCACTCCCAGAGAAGGACACACACAACACAAGGTAGCCTTCACACGTCAGCCTTCCACAGTGAGTAGCTGATTATGTCTATTAAGAGAGGTCTCCCCTTTCTATAAGCTGGCTGGTCCTGAATCAGCTCTGAATCCATGATGTTACACAACATTATAGCCAGCACAGCTCTGAGATTGGACTAATAAGGCCTTGATGCTCTGTTAAAACATCTGCATGGTTTCTTGCTTGCACCAAGTATTGACAAACTGACCTCACATCCGACAGCAAAAAGCCACACAGACTTGCCTTTAGGTAACTCTCCTCTGAAGGGGCTTTTTTGTGGGTACTGTATTGATGCATATACTCCATGCTCTGGACAGGCAGCCTCAGTGCCTTGCTTAGGGACTCCGCTCTGCAAGCCAATGACACATCACAGCATACAGCATTCCTGACTTGCACAAACCTTTTTGGGATTGGTACTTGTGCAAATACAATATATTTATACACAGTGAGAAATCTTTGTTAATGAGGCTGCAGCACATTTGCTGTCTTTTCCACTAGTGCCTGTGCTTTGGATCAATGGCATCACATTTTCAGGAAAAAAAAAACAAAATCAGGATAAAGGTGCTTGTGTGTAAAAGTAGAGATACAAAGGGCCAAAGGTGTAGCGTTTGGGACTCCACGGCAACCTTGCACAAATGTGAGGGACTGAGGGAAAATGATTGTGAGAGAAAGTAAGGTGGATTAGTCTGTTAGTCATTACCATCCTGTCTCTGGTGGTAATGCAACCTCACAGCTACAGCAGACTATAGTTCTGCATGGTGGAGATCTCCTCCTTCTGCTAACCTTTGGCACAAGAGATATGAGGGCTTCCCTCAGATTCCCAGAACTAAGGTGATTTTTTGCGTGAGTGAAAAAAAAATAGATTAGTGTCTGAAGATCAAAATAGTCAAGGGTCACCTGTAGCTGTCTCTTTCTCTGCTAATCTATAGTAATTAAGATATATAACATAAGCATTCATGCAATACACAGGAAGAGAATAGACTGAGACTAGATGAAGACTGGTATTTGTACATGGCAGCTTCTAGTCGGTAGCCAGTGATTAGCAAGTTACAGCAAATCTTCATTTTATCTTCTGGAGGGCATTGCAAAGAATCCCCATCTCACCTGCAAAGGAAAGAATCAGAGCAGTTAATCCTACATTTCTAACACACCTGTATATGTTTACCCTTTATATCCATTCCTTGAAAGAATAAGGTGAACAAAGAATTGCTGGATTGGACATATTTATTAGGGTCTTACTGGAGTAAGATTTGCAGAGTCAGCCCTTTGCCTTCATCAGCCATACAAGGATGGTTGACAGGATCAAGGGTGCTAGCTTTTAGCAGGCTAGCCAATGTTAGGGGGAAAATGTATCAGGAAAAAGGCTAGAATGTCAAAAGGAAATGTGATTATAGCCAAGCTTTTCCTTTTCTTCCTTACTCAGAACAGCTAGAGCCATACATCAGAATCCACCACAAGGCCCTCTGGCCTTTCCTAGCCCCTCCACTAAAACTCAATATTTCAGATGTAACAAACTACAGTCAAGTGGAAATGCTATTTTGAAGCTTGGCTGGAATTAGGAAGTAATTTTTGCACCAGAAAGGAGATGTGTGCTGCTTGAACTTGGTCAGGCTCAGAGCATTAAATGCAACCAGGTGAAATCTGCTTTGTGGTTGCTATTTCTGATCCAAGTTTTGAGGAATTCAAGGTAACAAATTTGTAGTTCCTTACTATTGATAGTGTCAGCTAAGTTCTTCAGCTGCTTTGCATTGTCCAAGACTTCAATCCTCTGGGTGTAGGGATTGTACCGAACAGAGAAAGGACGAGGGATCGTTTGAGCAAATTTCCTGGGGCAAAAATACAAAAACACATACAAACTTGAAAAGCTCCTTTTTTCAGTAACTCACTCTTTTCTTGGTGTGTGCATTTGATGAGGGGAATAAGAAAATCTGTGAAAGGAAATAACTAAAATTCCTGTAGAGTAATCTGAGACCTACAACATTCTGTAACATGCTTGAATCTGCATTTGTCCTTACCACCTTTGTTTTTTTCCAAACAGGACTAATTATGCTATTGGTATGGCAACACTGCTCCTGGTATAGGCCAACTATGTAGCTACTGCATTTTGCCAAACTTGAAAACCTCATTTTCCTTTCAGTAATGCAAAATATAGGAATCCTGATCCAAGTCTGCAAGTTCTGGGAAAGTAAGGTCAAGTACCTATGCCATCCTGGCATACCAAGGAGCAAGCAGGGTGCTAACTTCTGGCATGGTTGGTAGTGGCTTCCAGGTCATTGCAAAGATAGGAGATAGTCAATGGAGTGAAGCAACTTTCTTGCCACCCCTTATTTGCAGCCTTCCCTTCTGCAAAATAGTTAATCCCATGGCAGAAACATTAAGATTTTGGTATCTTGGGAAAATATTAATTTGTATAACCACAGAACCGTGGAAAGAAGGACTCTGAACAGGATGAGATAGTCAGAGCTATTGTTCCAGGCTTCTTGTAGACCCCAGCAGGATACTAGTTTATATATCTGCTTTGGATTATTGAAGTTACTGCTGAAAGAGGAAGGAAAGGACACAGGAGTTGATTATGGAGTCCCACTATACAGACTGTGACTCATGGTAAATCCCATATGCCCAGAACAGTGGAATATGCTGGATGCCATCTCCACATTGGTCCTTCAGTTTAGTCATAATTATTATCAGCTAAGGCCATTGTCTCAAATAGAGTTCAGTATGAGCAGGCCACAAAGTGTGACAGTGGAAAAAAATTATATTGGCTAGGATGAAAGTGTTTAGTGGCATTAGTCCAGTTTCTCTAAGGGGAGAGATCCACATTAGAAGACAGTCTTCCTAAATCTCAGCTGAAGGTAAAATCCTAATTAGAATATGAATTCCTTAAGCTGAAATATTTTGGGTCAGCCTTAGAGAAATTTTTCAGGGAGGTTTTCCTGAAACACACATGTCCAGGTGCAAGCCACAAACACGGGCACTGGACCAACCCCCAGACCTCTATTTCAATTTAACCGGTTTTCCAATTTGGTCATTGAAACAAATAAAAGAAGTTCCAAGGTCATTTTTATAGAGTAAGGCAGCATCTTCCATTTTGCTACTCAGTTAGAGAAATATACGGAGAAGATAGAAACTGTGTGCAGGATATTAATAGCACAAACCAGAAGAGAAGGCCATCTTTCTCAGGTATTCCCAGAGAAAAGGGAAGAAGGAGAGGCTGCAGGCTTATGATGACTGAGGAAGCAGCAGGGGAGGTAGCTAGGAAGATTTTGGAGCTGGGGACCCTGGGGCAGCAGAATATCTTGGGTCTCGGTATGTGTTTATCTGTGAATGGGAAAGAGAGAGAGAGAAGAGACTGCAGGTCTGGGACAAGTCCCTGTGTGGCATCTCCAAGTGAAAAATTTGTTGAGTGTGAACCAAGGCTAACTCCCAGTGGCTTGGCTAACATCCAGAAATACAGTGATGGTTTTTTAAAACAGAAATAGAAATATGGCTGTGAGGTGGAACCCAAGCTGAACCCCAAACACAGTCTGAGCTATTTCTGTTTCAAGAACCAGAACTGAACCTGGACCGTTATTTCAAACTCTTGTTGAACTAGAACCGAATCTGTATTTCAGTCACAGACGACTGAAAGATTTACTGTGTAGCCCTCTAGTCTTGTAAACACACTGCTGGTAACAAGCTGGAGGCTCTGTATTAAGCTAACCACACAGGCCTCAGGATTGGGTTTATTAGGCTTGCTTGCAGTTTTGTTTAGCTGTAATAGCAATTGTCTAATGACTGTGCAGCTATTACCCAATTTGTTTTAGTTTTGCTTAATTCTGAATAACTGTGTGCTATAATGCTTATCATTAATAATTTTTATATAGGTGGGAATAGCAAGTAGTGACGCTGTACAGAGTGACCTAAGTCTGACCCTAAAATAATGATGCAGCATAAAGGAGTACCAGCATGGGCTGATAACAGAGGCCCTAAAGGTGCGAGCATAGGATGATGCTGGTTGTCCCCAGGTTATCAACAACTCCCCACTGGTCAGTCATTAATAGTGAAGCAAACTTAGGAGCTGAAGAAAAAACACAGTTTTAGAGGAAACAAAAGGGACAAAGAAAAAAATATTTAACATAAACTGTAAAGTCAGAATTAACATAGGTTTGCAGACGAATGAAGAAAGAGCAAGATGCAAAGCATGTTAGAAAACATAAAAATGGCTCTGAGGAAACCTTGGGCTGAGGAAGAAGAAAGGAAGCATCAACACCATCCACTTCCTCACAAAAGAGAGCCTTACATCACAGCCCTGCTCTGAAGACCTCAAGATGCTGCTTACTTGACAACTCCACCCCCCCACCAGACTGAAACTGTTGACTAAAGACACAAAAGAAAGTGTAAGGGTTAGCATAACTTCAGAGGAAAAGAAGTAGATACTAGGAGATTTTTTGTACAAGAACTTGTAACTATAGTATTCGTAAAGAGATTTGGTTTGCATTAATTAGATAGCTTTGACCCTAAGTGTTAGTATTATTGCAGTTGGACTAATAATAATTTTTTGTTGCATTTTGGTTATACAGATGAAACTGTTAATTAGACTATTCACAAATTCTTGGCATCGTGTATAAGGTATGTTCCTCTTATTGCCCATAACAAAATTTTGATTGTAACAACTGCTTAGTCTCTTTAAGCATTGCACAACTTTTTCTAATGCCTCTCAAAACATTACTGACAACCCAAGACTTGTTATGGCAATGGGATCAATTGTATTAGCAGTGGACAAGAAATTGGATCTTATATGGAATGACTGGATTACCTTAGCTTTTCTTTTGCATCTTTAAAACTTTCAGCAACATAGTAGACAGGCTGGAATTCAGTAACAGGGTACTTCTGCACAGCAGTCTTCTCCAAGACAAGAGGCTGAATCTCAGGCTTACTTGATAAACAATACTATGAGCAAAAGGATAAGAAATTTATTTCAGTTAAAAAGTGCTTGAATTTGCTGTGAAAGAAAGATAGAGCTACTGAATGCCACCCAGGAAAGAGTTGCTCCTGTGGAATACAATGACAATGTTGCTTACTAGGAAAGAAGAAGTATGAGTGCCCCATGTTATGTACACACTGACACATTTATCAGAGCTCTTCAGTGAAGTACGACATTTCACACTATTTCTATGCACAAAGTACGAAGCAGAATAAGGATCTGAAGACATTCAGAAGAAAAATTTGAGCAACTATAAACATCTTTGAAATGTTGTTTTATAGAACACACCTGCAGCTCCCCAAATGAAGACAGCAGCCCTGCACCATATGCCTTGAGTGAATCGCCTTCCTTACATAGTCCAAACTCCACCGTAAACCAATAAACCTAGCAAGAAAATTAGACAGAAACATATGATTCCTTGATCAAAAAGAGCAGGCACACATAATTGATTTGAATACATTTGGAGTTTACATTTCTATTTAAAAAGTTGCCATGCATCAAATATCAACTGTATAAATACAATAAATGCCCTCACAAACTGGAATTCTTCACCTTGAAGGGGCACAGTGCTAGACTCAATGTGCCCACAAATCATTTCAGTTCCCTGACAAACAGAGTTGTGTTTTACTGTGTTTACATTTAAAAATGTGTCAGCAGAGCAGAGACAATGAAACTATAGCAATAAAATTTCATTTTGTCTGGCCAACCCAGTTGAGTTTGAACCTTAGTTGATAAAAGTTTGTGTCCTGTTTCACACAGAGGGCGTGTAGCTGCAGCAGCAAGAGAGGGAATGGGCTGTTAGTGCAATATTGAAGGAAGATGATGTGTGGCCTAGTTTGATTTCTTGGCCTGTCATTTTGAAAGGGTACCTGCTCCGGCCCAAAAGAACTACCTCATCTATCAGAAACAGCAAAGATGGTGCAATGGTTTGCCCAGGTGAGTTGGCAATCAGGACACTAATCTCACACGCATATACTTGTTTTCATTTGAAGTTTGCGATTCTGGGTCTCAGTAGTCTCAGAGTAGGATTCAGGTGAGCCACACTGACTGCAGAGGACATTATCTGCCTGGCAGGGTGGAAGAGAAGGGATGTTTGCAGGTAGAACAACTACTGAAGCTGACTCCTGAAATTTTCTGTGGGGGTGTAATAACATGTAATCTCTTCTTGCCCAATATGTTTGTGCTGGAGGAAATCTTGTCTGGGCTTCTGTGTTTAATCACAACTGTCACTTTGAATAAGGGGTGCCAAAGTTATTTTGCTTTAATGCAACTGTTTCAGGGTGGGGTTTTCCAATCATGGACTTTACTCTGTTCCCATTCAACTCTATGGGAGTTCTATCAGTGACTTCAGCGGCAGCAGAATTAAGACAACACGAGGTGCTTTGGAAAATTGAGCCCTCATTTATTAAATTACCGTAGCAAGTTTTTCGATGAAATCATCCGGAGCTCCCAGAGATGCCAGTCCAATTTCCTGTAACAATAAACCATTATTCTTCAAGCTGTTTATTGCAAACATTCTTCCTGTCTCGTCTTATGTAATTTCTCACATTTTAAATGTTACCATCACTTACTACCACACACAAATGTTTACAGGACATGTTCCTATCATGCAACATCAATTTTAAATCAGAAATCTCTCCAGAAATGAACAAAGGATCCTGTCCAAATGTCATTTACAAGGCATGATCCTTTGTGCCTGGTACAAAGCCCACTGAGGTCAAATAAAATTTTCCTCTTGCTTTGACAGGCTTTTGATCAAGTCTACAGTGCACACCCGAGAGAATGATATGGTCAAAAGGAGGTAAATCAGTCACACCCACACACCTTAAATATTTCTCTTTGTTTTGATGGGCCCTGATTGCAGGAGTTTTCCTGGAGCTTTGAGTTATTTTTTCTGAATGGCACAGCATGATTTGAAAGAGCTTATTTGTACCTGAGGAGCTAATGGAGACTTTCTCAGGAGGCACGCAATAGCTGGATTCAGAAGACAGCCAACAAGACTGTACACACAGGTGTCTTTCTTGGTTTGCTCCAGGGAGGACTGCACAGTGCAAAATCAGAGCCCCACACACACCCACACCAAAAGCATGGGAGCAGCCATCACTATGTCAAATCCTAATAAGCCAAGGTGCAGTAGGGCTTATCTTGAAGGAAACCCCAGTTCTGGGAAAGGGCAGAGCCTGGGGGCAATACTGAGTGCTTACCAACTGCATCAAGTCAACTTTTGCCTTGTGAGCAAGATGTTACATCAAGTCCATTTTCCCTTCCTTCTGTCCTTCCACCCTTCTGTCCTCCATCCTTCTTTCCATCCTTCTTTGTCTCTCTCTTTTTCTTTCTCTTCTTGTCTTTTCTTTTCCTTCTTTCCATTTTTCCTTTTTTCCTTTTCTTTTTCCTTCCTTCCTTCTTTCTTTCTTTCTTTCTCTCTCTCCCTCTCTCTCTGCCTGCCTGTCTGTCCCTCTTTCTGACTTTCTCTCTTTCTGTCTTTTCATGTTTTCTGGTAAGATGCAGCCAAAAGTTTACTCCTTCACTGAGGTTTGGCTTCTTTTCCAGAGACATTAACACTACCAAAGGAAACCTCCTCTCCAGTCTTCTCCCATGCCTGCAGCTGAGACAGTTCCCCACTTTACTCAGCCTTCTCTGTGGCTTCAATAGAAAACAAAAAAAACCTTCACTTTCCCTAACATTTGGACTGCAGGGTGGGGCAATAATTCATCTGACTCATAAGCCATTTAACTTTGCTCAGAAGGATCAACATCTACAAAAAGGTTTTAGATGATGGCTTCACAAAGGGGTTTGCTTGTTAAAAAACAACTCACACAAGACAGACAGTCGGAGTTTGGGTGTATGAGTTCACCTAAGTGATTTGTGTCAAGATTTCAAGCAATAAATAAATCAGCCTCAGCCACTCTTACACAATATGCTAATAAACACCCCACCCCTCATAGCTCTTGGTTCATCCTCTGAGTTGCCTAGTCTCTGGTGTGTTAAATCATAAAAATAGTAAAACCACTGAACAACTTACCTGGGAAAACTGAGCAAAACTGGGATCAGCAAAAAGAGGCACATGTCCTAGCAGCTCATGGCAAATATCACTGCAGGAAAACATGACAACTGAATAACTTTAATTTAGAAAAAGTCCATCAATGCTGGATGAATGCCGTAGAGTCAGCACATAGTCAGGAGCATGTGCATTTGTTCCTACCAGCAAATAATGCTCAAGACTCATGGGAAAAGATTTTGCTCTAAAATTATTCTTGTGATGGAAAGGCTTGCACACTCCAGGGTTTTCAGTGCTTTTATCATCATACATCCCTCAGAGGAAGGATGATATATTATTTATTTTTCCTTATGGAAGAAAACCATCCATTCAACTGCCCATCCAGCTCAGGAAAGCCCAGAAAGAAATCATCCCACCAAAGGGAACATGGACTTTTCAGTCTCAAGGACAAGAAACCTCTTCAGATGAAGCTCAGGCTACTAAGACAATTCACCATGGTGTCAATATGCACCTCAAGCTCAACTCCAGTCCATGTTCAGGCCCACAGCCTCCTACTGAGAGGTAGAAGCTCACCCTTCCTCAGGTGGGTCTATTTTCATCACAAGTTAAAGTTGGCAACTGGACAGGCATGTTTGGGGAAGAACTCACTGAGGGACTGCTAGATTTTTCAAAGACAGAGAAGTCATTGGTGAGATGGAAAGGGGAGAGTGATAAGATGCTCCCAGGAGGGCAAGGCCTGTGAAACATATTTCTGCCTGGGTTTGTGCACAATGAGAATGAGGTGAGGAGAAGCAGGGAGGAAAATCAGAAGAATGAGGGATAGAAAAATGGAGGGGAAAAGGAGGTTGTGTGAAGAAGTAGGAAGCAAACAAATGGTAAGGAAGAGGAGGAAGAATTGCAACAATATGAAGCAGAGGAAGAAAACTGTTTTGAAAACGGCAAGTGGAAAAGGACAATGGACAGGGATAGAGAGAAACATTACAATATAAAACTGAAAAAGGTAAGGGATCAATGATCTGGGCTTCCTCTATCTTGCTGCCAGAAGCTTGCTTGCAAAATGTTGAGTCATTCCTGTGCTAGATTTCACACCACTGTTTGGGTGCTAATAGCTAAACTAAATGCTTTTGTACACTGCTCTCTTGCCTCCCAACCACTACACAAGCATGCCTGCAGTAGCAAAACTGTCTGATCAGTCCCATAAGAACTTGCAGAAGAGGATGTAGCTTGTTAAAAAGACTAGAAATCTTCTGAAAATGTTTTCAGAAGAGAGCAGTCTCCTGGCCACTCTCCATTAGCTCTGTTCCCAGGACTGCCCCAGAGTTCCACATGGTTATTATCAGTTGGGCTGACCCCACTGTGAGTCTGCTGGAACTTTACACACTTCCTGTGCCAAAGTACTTACGGCTCTGGTGTGTACATGGGTTTGGATGCATGGCGAATATACTGTGTAGAGTGAAATACTCGGAACGCCAGCCCAGCCAAGAAATCCCGAGAGGAGAGCAAGCCTGCAACAGGACGCAGGCGAAATCCAGTGCAGGCTGAAGGGACAAAAAATGGCATCTTAAAAACAGCTAATGTGCTTGATTTATCCTTGTCCAGACTCCTCACAGTAGAAAAAGTTTGTTAATTGTTTTCTTTGCTCTCCTTATGTTAAACAGAGTTTAGTTGTGAAAGAGCAGGGAATTTTCTACCCATGTGTACCACCATCACAGTATCTGAGCATCTATACCATCTTACCCCTGGAAGTTTTAGAGAGGGACCAGCACACAGGCTAAGTGATGTGCCCAAGCACCACAGGGACACTGTGATAAAGCAAGGACTGCTTTTCCATCTCTGGAAGCACCACCCCCACTGACAGCTGAGGCCTTTCATTTGATTTGATTCTTTTATATGCTTCAAACTTACTCTGCAAGAATTTTGAAATATCTTCAAGCTGGGGAATGTTGTCCTCCTGGTAGCCACAGTACTTCTCCAGCAGTGGGAACACATGGTTGTGTTCATAACAAGCATGAGTCGGATAGAGACTCTTCAGCTCCCTGAAGACAGTGCCCCATGTTTTCTTCTCTTCTTCTGTGTAGGTGACTCGAGGAATAGGTTGGCCACTGAAAAGAAAATGGATACCATCCATAGGAACGACAGAGAAAATGTCTATGCCACAGCATCGTACTCAGGAGCTTTACTTGCACTGGCCAGGAGCTGCTGGTGCAGGAGAGGAGATGCCTTTGGTCTGAAATGCAGGTGCAAAAAGAGCCTCATTTGCCCCTAGGCACAGGCTGGGAAGGACTTTACTGACTTCAGCTGAGATAGTGGCCTTCAGAAAACTCCTATTGTGGTAAAAATAAATTAGTGCTTATTTGTTTTATCAAGATGTTCTAAAAATATTTAGAGGCTGTTGGTTTCAATTTATTTGCATTTCTAGATATGGAGCAGCTGTTGTATTTCTTGCTCTAACACACATTATATTGTTTTGGTTACAACAGGAAAACCATCAGCTCAAGAAAACTCTGTTTCTTGGAGTGGCAGAGAAATTCTGATCTGTGCTTTATGCTGTAACAGATGCAGACTCCAGCCAGTTTGACTTTTTATACTTGTAATGAGTAATTTTGAGTCAAATCCCACCCTCAGGCCTCCATGTGCTTAGCTCATGTTGAAGCTATCAGGAATTAGACAATCACAAGCAATGTCGTTTGGCCTCCTGTGAATAGTCAATTCCTTAGCAATAATGATAGGGCCATAGGTGAATCCAGCAGCTTTGAAAAATCAAAGGGTTTTAAGTAACTTAATAGGGTTAACATCACTGCTGGAATAATGCTGGAGCTTTCCAAGCCCCAGAGACTCATTGTTACACTCCTGATGACACCCCACCATCTCCCAGTCCCTCATTTTTCCCTTGAGCCTCAGGGCAGCTCCTCTGGAGCACTGTCATTTTCTGTCTCTCTGTGTCAGCCCTCCTTGATCTGTGGAGCTTTAAACATCATGTTGAATTATGAGGATTGCTGGGGAGTTGTTGTTCCTATAGCACTCCTAAGTAATCCTCAGTCACCTTCCAGGGCTACAGGGGGAAGCTATGGCTTTAAAACCTTTTAAATTTCAATTAAAAAATTTCAGGCATCAACAGAGCCAGAAGCAAAGGAAGGCAGAGGGAAGAGGCAAGCTCAAAAAAAGAAAAGAGAAGTCAGGGAAATTAATTATTCAACAAAAACGACCAGTAAATGTATCAGGAGGGAAGGCAAAAGAGCAAAGGCAGAGGAGCGAGGCAAACGACAGGAGGAAAGACAAAAAAACATGTGCAAAAGAAGGCACACAGAAGAGGGTGAAATTGATAGCAGGAAGAAGGGTACGAGACAAACAACCACAGACCCACCTCACCTTTGTAGCTGACTTCACAAGCTAAGCACATTTGCCTTTTCAGATACTTCCCATGAAGCCTGATAACTTTGGTTGTCCCACTCCTCCTGCCCAGTTCTCTGCATCTCTGTCCCCTTATGCTGGAGACACCCCTTTGACCTCGCCTCCCCACTGTAGATCCTGAAAGACATGTCTGCCAGGTGTTGCACCCAGGGCAAGGACATCACAGATCCATCTGGACCTTCCTGAATCAATGCTCAAAGTCACAAAAAACACATGACTTCTTTCCACAAGCCCCAGAAGCCCAGACGTGGGCTTTCACACCCTGCTTATTGCTCTGTTACTGAAAGAACTTATAGGAAAGCCCAAGAACTTCACATAAAAGGTGCTTCTGGGACATAGGTCCAGGTCTGTATAGGCTCTGCTTCTGATGTGTCTGAGGATCTGAATAAAAGACTAAATATTAATTAGTTACATCTTGGAATATGATGGTTTCATCTTCCTAAGACGGTTTCAGTTTGAACCTTGAGGGAGGGGGTGGTTAACATGTTTTTTGTTTTATTTCTATGTAGGATTTGATGAAGGCCTGCAAACTAGAGACCAGAATTTGTCATTCATTATGCAAGAAAAGGTAAAGCTTCTGTGGGATACCTATAAATGGGCATTAGATCCATCTACATCTGGCCACAAAGTCTTATCCAAATTTTCTAGCTATAAACGGGGCTCCTGACTTTTTTTGCTTTCCATCAATCAGTCCAATTTTATCTCTCATTTTGTGATTAGATTATTAGCTCTTTGGCTTCAGGGACTATCTTTTCATTGCAGTCCTGTCCAAAGTGGAGCCCTAAATGTACAACATATGTTACTTTATCCTTTGCAATCACAATTTTTACCAGTCTCAGCAAGAATCAGGCCCAGTAGTACTGATGTAAATGTGTGAGTGGCTCTGGGAACAGAATTTTATCTCCTCCAGATTTGATCACTGAAAGCAATCAAGCAAGCCTGTTCTAACTGAATTTATCATCTCTATTCATTTATTTTTCTTGGGAAATGAGAGCCCAAATTGCTGATTGCAGCTGGGTCAGACATGATAAAAGTAGAATATCAGGCGTTGGATTAGCATCAGAACCATAAGTTATTCATTATTTTAATAGTGTATGCAGCTCCTGCTTTAATGTAAAAGATAGGCACTCCTCCCCCAGCCCTGGTTTAATGAGAAGAATACCAGAAGCGGCTTTATTCAATGCTCAGGTCTTTGTAGCAGCAACAGAGTCTGCTGCTCAATTAGGCAACAAAGCTAGGGAAGAGGGGTGTTGTGGGGAAAGAAGGGAGGCAACATTCTCTTCTGAATGTGTGTCTGGAACAATTTACTTTTGTTTCACTGCGATTTGGGGATAAATGCATGAACAGGGAGATTTAAACACATGGCAGAGAAAAGCCAACAGCAGGAGGACATTTGTGGAAAAACAGGGTTTGCCAGCAGGGTGAGAGCCCCAGGAGAGGGCAGGAGATGTGGGCTTGCTTTCTGCCCACGCACTGAGCACTCACTGTCTGTAGTTGTAGGCGATATCTGCAAACTCCTTCCTCCGGGCCCGGTACACAGGATCTTTGAACCCCTAAAGAGAAACAGCAATGGTCAGTCCCTGTGTAAGTGCAGGCGGTGAACAGCCTTCCTCTCACCAAGCACCCTTGGGCACAGCTGGTGCAGTCCAAGAAATGCAGGAGGGTGAGTGGGGAAGCGGCCTTCATCCTGCCCAGCTCCACTGATCCTGCTTCTACAAGGCATTGCTCCTTCCCTGTCTGAGGGGCCACAAGAGCAACCATTCAGCCACACCTCCCAGCACCTATTGCCCCCCAAGTCCTTTCATTTTCTCATTTCCACTTGCTACAAAAAGGGAAACATGCTCCTTTACACTGCCAGCAAGGTGCTCCCGCAAGAGCAATACACCTCATCAACAGCACTCAGAAAACCATAGCCTTCTGGTTTCTCAGGAAACTTGTTGCAGTTCCCAGCAGAGCTGACCTGGTCTAGAAGAGCAGAGTTAAACCACATTAGAACCACACTCATCAACTCAATCAAACTTTTAAAGCAGATTTTCAGCATGAATCACGCTTAAAGGTACTCATTTTCAAACTGTTAGAAGAACAGTAGGCACTTACCAGGCCAAAAAGCCCTATTTGCACCACAAATTCAACCATTTGAAGGAATTTAATTACTACAGAGAATGTCTGTGGTTTGGAACTTGACCTTTGCGGTTAATTACCAATAAAACCAGGGATAAGAAATATAATCTTTAAATCTGCATCTAGGATAACCATTCTCCTATCCCAGTGTGCCTGCTATTTAGACTAGAAGTTCCTCAGGGCTAGGAGTGTCTTCACCACCTAAAGTGGAGAAACATCCTTCCAAGCTAGGACATACTTCTGCAGGGCAAATAGCAACAACTCACTGACGACTGTGGCAGTTCATGAATGCATCTCTTAGTGGTGCACAGCATAACTGGACTGAGAGGCCACGAAACAAAACCAAGTACAGGAGACAGCTGAAGTAGAGTGCAGATCTAAGAGTGTGAGTCAAAAAGAGGCAGGCAATGGCCTAAAAAATGCACTGTCCAAGATTAACCTGGCATAGAGGTATTTGTGATTAAATCCCATATCTACTAAAAAAGCAGGCTCCTTTAATTTCTCTTTTTCTGCACTCTATGTACTGTCACACCTATTTAACCCAGCAGCTGGGTTTCCTTTTTAAGGCATAAACTGCTCACTAACTAATTCTAGGAACTGGAGCAGAGATGCTTCATTCCTTTTAATTTTTTTGTTTTGTTTTGTTTCCTTTTTCAAATACAATCTTGGTCTATTCCCGCATGACACACAAGGGGGCCATTGACTCAGTGTATCTCCTTTCATTCTGCTTTTCATATGACCACACTGAACATCATGAATCATTGTACATGATACATAACACATCTCAAATTAAGCAATAGGTAGTGAATGACTAATCACCCCATCTCAATTAAACTAATAGCAGCAATTTTTGTTGCGCTGCATGTAATTTATTTCTAATCACCCTATCTCAATTAAACTAATAGCAGCAATTTCTGTTGCACTGCATGGAACTCAGTGTGTTTTGACAAATGAAAATAAGTTGTTTGCTTGGAGACGGAATAGAGGCAGAAAGAATTCTTGTATCTGGAAGAGCTTGAAAAACCGCTGGATAATTTTTTTTTATTAACTAAGCCAATGAACAAAACTTTCTGACTCTACCATTTAAACTTTTTGAAACAGAGACCTTTTCTTTTGTTCTGTCTCACCATACAAGGGTCATGTCAGATTTAACAACCACATAACAAGGCACTAAGCTCAATCGTGTGCATGTGATCAAGGATGAAAAAAAAGCCTTCCTATCTCTGGGCTATGATATGCTGCTTCTGAAGTTTTTGTTGCTAGTGATTCACAAAATGAGTCTGAAGTCACCATATCAGAGCCACCTGGGAAAACCAGAGGTGTCCCTGTGGTGGCTCTGTGCTCTGATGACCTCTATGACTTTTAAGGTCTCCTGGTATTTGCTCATATTAAAGCAACCTTTGGTCTGATTTATTTCATGCTAAGGATTGGGCTGATTCTAACCCCAGAAATGTGGGGGACCCTTCTTGTCCTAAACCACATGAGACTTGTCTACTAGATTTGTCTTAAAGAACAGCTAATGTAAATGAGAGAAACATCTGTCCCAATAACTAGAAACATGTTAAAAAAATAAAGCTCTGTTTCTTACAGGATGGTCGGCATCCAGTTCTGCTCCATAGCTTAGGATTTGATTGGCAAACCTGTCCAGCTCCTGGATACTTCTTGGGAACCATGGCACTGCAAAACAAGAGAAATAGAGACTGGTATGCTTCTTTGTTACTTGGGGCCTTCTTCTGGTCTTTTCATCTTTCCATCATTAATATAAAGAAACATACACAAGGGGCTAAACTCTTTGGGCAGATATGGTCTTTCCCTGTAGTAGGAGGCAGAGCAAACCCTGCAAGTTGTCTTGAATTTATGACTGTTTTGCACTGTTGGAAGAATACAAAGCATCAGGAATGTCTAGCCCTTGGCGTAGAGCTGGCTTGTAATGTTTATGATTTTCTGTTTATTATTCTGGTTTTCTTGGCTTACCAAAATGTAGGAATTTTTCCAGAGTATCCTTCCTTTCATAGTAGCTAGAATCAGTCATTTCAAAGGAACAACAAGAAACCCCGCAGCAAGGAGGATACAGGATTATTTGACCCTCTGAAAATCTCTTTCTAAGACCTACTTGGTGACCTCACTTCAGCTAGGATGCTGAAAAAAAAATTATAAATGGCACCGTAATACCTCAGACTAGCATTGTATTACTTCAGTCATTATACAATAATGCATTCATTTAATTAACATTCTGGGCTGGGTTCTCTATTGCCTTGTAACTAACTCGCATACTATATACACTGCCTAAGGCGCAGCCAGGATATGAAATGGGACCACACCGACTACACAGCATGTAATGCCCATGTGGCCCTCCCTTTAGAAGGACATAAGGTGGAGGACAAGGAAGAATCACAGGGCTTTCCAGATGCGATATGTTCAGATAGGGGAAAGCAGAAGGCAAGTATCTTCATGGCAATTGCACTATGAGGAGAGGCTCTTTGCAGCTTGTGAGGTACATGGAGCAGTCATCCCCAGTCAGACCTCCCTTCTGGAGCCACGAATGTATTCACCCAGTCATCCAGGCAGTCCCTTGCCATGTGTCCCCTTGCCAGCAAGATACCTGGCACAGGTGTGCAATGGCTGTACCAGGCTGCGGCCCCCTCTTCCATCTTCTCCAGAAGGATCTGGGAGGGACCTCCTTGTCAGCCACCACTGGGCCTGGCCACCTCAGCCCTCTGAAACCCTGAGAGAGGGAAACTCGGTGGAGGGAGTGCAGGGATCATGGACCCATTCCTCTCCCTTTTACTGTCATCTCTTCAGGAAGCGCAACTGTAGGTATCACCAGTAGGTACCACGGGCAGCTGGGCACATCCCGGGAGCTGCCAGTGCTGCTGGGTTCGGCTTCCCTTCTGCTGCCCCATTCTTATGTTTTCAGCCCTTTGACCCTAGCTGCCTGCCTCTTTTCTTTTTCCCTTCTCTTCCTTTCTGCCTGAGTCAGAGGCTACAGCCATGCCTGAATTTAAAAGCCTGTGATGAACTTCTCACAAATACAACTAATTGCTCTTTGAATTCATGTACACATCTGTCTCCAAGAAACTCTGCAGCACTGAGCTCTATCATTTCTTTATGTGTGATATGAAAAATTACTCCCTTTTGTTTTAAACTTGATTATTTCATTTGATGTTAATTGCTTCCTGCATACAAATATAATCTGTTGTTATTCACCTTCTGCAGGCCACCTAGGATTTTATAGATCCCTGTCAGATCCTCCATCTACCATCCATCGTCCTGGCTGAGACTTTGCCTGTGTATTTCAGGTACAGAAACCATGGCCTATCTTTGAGCACTCACATCACTTCTCTCTGCAAAACTTCTGGTTCTACCATGTTTTTTCTGGGGCACAAGACCTCCATCTAAGGATGTGCCCCATGCTCAGGCCCTGCAATCTTGTCCTGTATGCTCCCCACACTGAATACAAGTCAGCTCCATGGACTCCGAGGCTAATACCACCCAAAGGTCTGCTGGCTCAAGCCCAGGGGCTCTGAGCAGTGTCTCTATAAATAAAATGCGGCAGTTCATTTAGTGACTTTCTTGCATGAAAGGGTGTTACTTGCTCAGTCAGTGCTTGGAAAACAGCTCATTCCCCTGTGTGGCTCTCTGCTCAGCTGGGACCACTGCCACTCAGCCATACCTCCTCATTTGATTTTGGGTTTTGTGCCAAGTGAACCTGATCCCCAGCCGGCAGTTGCTGCATGAGCTCCCTGCAGCGCCTCGCTGATGGGGCTCATCCCAGACCTGGATGGACCACCTACAGGATAAGAGGATCACTCTGTTTCCAGGACTATTCAGCCTTGCTTTCTGCTGAGCCTAATGTTACGGAGGGCACTTGTGGCGCTGGGTTTCTGCGAGGCACCTGCACAGAGGGACCGGCGCAACAGCAGATTTACAGGGCACACTTTGGGTGACTGTGGCTCAGCCCCAGGCAACTCCCCCTGACCTGCTGTCCCACCACCAGCCTGGCTCCATCCAACGCTCCCACTGGGAGCCCTCAGATTTGCTTCAGGCAGGCCAGGGAAAGCAGGCTGCTGGTGGCTGAAGCCGGCAGAGGTCGCGGGCTGCCCGGGCTTGCAGAGACCCGGCCCGGCGGCTCGGCAGTGCTCCCGGCTGTGCCTCCCCTTATTCCGCCCAGCAGAAATGGGTTTTGGTCCCCTCCTTTCCCAGCTACACACCCTTCTGCTTTGCCCTAAAAACCAGACCTGAACAAGTCACTAGATGGCAGCAGCAGTCCCAGAAAGATCTTCCCAAAGGACTTTATTTGCTGGGTGTACCGCTAGCTCTCGAGTTTCTCCAGAAATACTCTCTCACCTTGCTGTTAGCAACCTTCCTGCACCTCCAGCCCCTTGAGTTAAACCGGTCAGAGGGGATGAGTAGAAAAAGGTTTGTTTGAGTCCTAGAGAGGAGTCACTACCTACTTACACCATGTGAAGGGTGAGCCCACCCAGCTATCCTGTCCCTATTTTCTATATGGGCAGCCGGGCACCGGGTTTATCTCCTAGCTCTGCCACTGAGCTTTGTGTGATGATGGGGGAATCCCTTCACTGTTTTGTGCTTCAGACTCCCCACTATCAGGTTGGGGTGAGGCACACTGATAAATGTTTTGGGATTAGGCACTGGAAAAAAAGGTTTCTGGCAGCCTCACAGCAAAGGGTTTGTCAGTGTTAGAGTGAATAACCGCTATTCTCAGGGACAGACCATGACCTGACAGGTCTGGGCTGTGCAGACAGACTGGTGGGGGCTGAAGTCTGCAGTGGATTTCAGCAGTGATGTCTGTAGCGTTTTACTGCCCTGACTCAGAAAGGTCTAGGTGGGCAGGGTTTGAATCATCGCAAATTCAAGAAGGCATAAAACAGATATATAATAGTGACTTACTTTCATTAAATACGTTTTATTCTCAAGATCCCCAAAGTACTTGGTGCAGAGCTCATGATAAACTCTGGGACAGACTGGCTCCTGGGCTGATGCGGTGTCAGTCCCAGACATGGAGATGGATGGCTTGTTTTTCCCCTACACAGGAGCAGCACCTTATCTTTTAGGCATGCAGCCCCTATAGGTACCTGACATTTTCAGCAGACCTCTGCTCTCCACCCAGGTCCCACAGACGCCAGTGGCAACTAAGAGAGAGCAGCTCTGAGCTTGCAGAGCTGGATGAAAGGGGCAGGCTCTGAAAGGGAAATCCTGAGGACCCTTAGTGCTATTTGCACCAGCATAGCTGATGTTAAGTCATGTCCTGGAAAGTCCTGAGCCTTCTCAGCTCTCATGGAAACAAGAATCGAAGGTGCTGAGCACAGTCCCAGGGCAGGCACTGCACCAAGTCCATACAGCTCTCACATTAGGGACTAGGGTGCTAAAGGGCTATTGGGTCTTCTGCCTAGCTGTGGTGTGCCAGGAGGTTGTCCCAAGGCCTCCCAGCAACTATTTAAAAGACCAAATCAAATTACCCCCTGGCTGAATCTATCCCATATTTTGTTTGTGACATCCTCCTCCAGCCCCGTTCGCCAGACTTGCTGTCTGTCTGCATGGCCATTAATGAATTGCCAGGGCAAGCTGTTGCAACACTGGGCCTCTGTGAAGGCCTGAGGAGCAAACGTGGGCTGATCAGTAATAAATATTGATTTGTCCGTAAGTGAAACAGCAGCATTTATGGGATCGTGCTGGACACCCAAGTGGTGACCAAATTACCATGGGGTCAAATGCTTAGCAGAATGCTAATAAGCCATTTATATGAGGGGCAGCAAAGCAGGGGCAGTGAGAACTTCTGCAGAACTCCTCCATTCGGACCATTGTGAGGAGGGTCAAAGACAGGTCTATGCAATTTATAGCAGTTCGAGGCCCAGGTTTAGTCCTTTTTTAAACAGTCCCAAATGCTTTGGCCAGCCTCAGGGTTTAGCAAACAAGGCCCCTACAGAACCTCAGCCTCCAGCCTGTCTCAGAAATGCAATAAATTGTCTACATTTCCCTAATGCTACAACCGAATAATATTTAATTCTTTTTATTCATGGGCTCTGAGTGGTCTGCAGATACCCAGCTTGTTTCCAAAAAGAGCCATGAAGAGATGCACTGTGTTTTCACAACAAATCTTTCCATCTCTACAAAGGGCTTTTGGCCCAGTGACTGCTAGCCCAGCTCATCTGAAGCGCTAAAACTACCTTTGAATTTAGAGGATTTTGCTGGCCTGCTGTCAGCTAAAACTACACTGTTGATCCAAACCTGGTATTTGTAACTATTTTGGTGTGTAAATGGGAAACCAAAATTACATTTTGTGTTTAAGAGAGGAAAGACCCTAAAAACGGAGTGCTCAGACAAAAAAAAAAAAAGCTATTCATTTATACCTTGCCCAATAAAGCACATACATACATGTTTAATGCTGAACTATACAGAAGGGCCAAGGCAAGAAATTTTTTCTGACTGTCCACAGAGCACTGTCCCAAGAATGGTACTGTGTGTTTCCTACAGGAAACTGAGTAAAATAAGGATTTTTTGTTCAAATCATGAACATAAGCAAAGTGAAGCCTTAGCAAAGGGCTGTGAGCACTTTCAGGCAGTGATGAAAGAATCAGTCCCATCGAAGCTCGGATTGCCTTCAGGAGAAAATCTTCCCAGCCTTTACCTGCCAGCTGAGAAGTGTGACAATATCCCCACAAAACATATTCCTGAGATTTTGCTCCCTGAAGGCATATTGCTTTCCTCCTGTGTTTTAGGAATAACATGTCACAAAATCACATGTGTGGATTACAGGCAGATTTGCCAGGGCTCTGCCCTCGTAGATGCCTCAGCCCAACATTTGCCACCCACATTTCATACCCTAAGCAGGGCTTGTTTGACCTTTCAAAATATGGCTCTTTGGGGATTTCAGCTTGACTGGACCCTTTCTACTCATGAGAGAAGTTGAAATTGAAAAAAAAAGAGAAAGAAAAAGGGAAAGGGCAAAAAGAAATATCAATCTTCCTCTCTTTCCTTGGCAATAAATTGCTCCTTCTTTACACTATTTCTGAATTACTGAAACTAACAAACAAACACAAGTTATTCTCTCAGACAGAAGGGGATCAAGTCCCTTTCTGCAGCACTGACAGGATAATCTAGCTCAAAAAATCCTTTGATCAACACAGTAACATGCAGTGAAATCCTAATCCTACAGCTGACCACAGGAGTTTTGACTTCTGTGAGGTCAGAATTTCACTCACAAGCCTTTCTTGGCTAATATTTAGAGCTGTATCTCTATCCAACTCTGGCCTATGCTTATATACAAGCTTATTATTTAATAAAGTTTATTATTAACTTCTTAATAATAATTAGAAAATCAAAAGTAATGGCAAGCCCTGCTAGGCCCTGTAGCTTTCTTCTGGAAATAAAAAAGCCCCTAAAAGAATGTGTCTTTGATTTAATGTGATCATAAATCACCTAATCAACCTTTTGTCCCTCCACCTTATGAATGGAGAGAACTGACTCCAAAGAGTATCTGCCTTCTTTTTCATCTTCAAATGTAATGTCATGGGTAGGACACAAAGAAAACAGTAAAGGGATTACCAACACTGATCTCAAGAAGGTATTAATGTCCTTTCATGTTGTTCCTAGGAAGGAAAAGGAAGATCCAGACCTAAAGTATTTAAAGTCTGAAATCCTATTAAAATCACATCTGTTATCTGAAGAGGCATTTAAGTATGTCTCAGATTGGATGCTGGGCAGCCACCCCTTTACCGAGCAGCCTCAACTCCAGCAAAAATCTCTGAGAATTAGGAGCATGGACAACTCACAAAATCTTTCCTTATTTCCCTCTGAAGGCAGAATTATGACTGACCTCCCTGGGATTTCTTCCAAGAACAGAGAGTTATTCCTGCTCCCACCAAAGTGGGTGACAGAACCTCCCCAGTTTCAACAGCAGGAGTGAGGGGCATCCACAAGCCCAAAAAGTGGAGAGGTGGATGGATGGTGTGGAATTCACATGTAACTGTGTGAGGGATAGCAGGGAGCAGAGAGGATGGTCACCCTGGGGGATTTTCCTCCTCTCCTCTCATCTCAGCCCAGACATGCAAGGGTCCCACAAGGATGGGGCTGCAGCAGCCAGCAGTCAGAGTCCACGAGACGAAAATCAGAAAGTCAATCCAGGTGTTCAAAGGGGCATCCCAGCCCAGGAGCACAGGAGGGCAATTCCTCCTCCTGCCCCATGAGAAAGCCACGACTTCATGCCAGGCTCTTGGCACATCCGCTACACCACAAGGTCTGTGCCAGGTTGATTTGTTAGGTACCAGAGATATCTGGCAAGGGGGAAGGCACAGTGACAGCACTTCACTGTCACTTTTTGTTTTGTTATGCTGCCCCTGAATAAGGAGAATCTGGAAGGCAGCTGGACTTTGTGTGAAGGATCCACTGAATAAACAGTTTATAACGAGTCAGCAAATGAGCAACAACTGGTTTAATAAACAGTTAATTAATTGATCACCAGAGCAATAGAATCCTTATAGCCTATAGTCAGACCTAGGTTTTATCTAATCTACTGGAGACACTCCAGAAAAGAGCAACAAGACTGGCCACAAACCCAGAAACCACGTGCCCTGAGAAGAGAAGGCTGAGGCTGGGCAGGATGCATCACCAGACACCAAAAAGGCTGGTCTAGAGAGGAAGAGTGTCTTCTGTTCGCAATGTCAAAGGCAGGCAGGAGGAAAAGTCATCAGCTCTCGGTGCAGCAATTGAGACTGGGTCAGAGCAGGGCAGCCCCGCGGTGCAGAGCCGTGGAGCCTGGGAAATCTCCACCACTCAGGAGAGATGGTGATTTAGCTAGTCCTGCCTTTTGCCAGGGGACAGACCACATAACCTCTTGTAGGACTTTCCTCCCCATCTTCTGATTTAAAATTTTACATCTATTTTTAAGATGCCCCATCATAACTGTAATGTACTCACCTGTCAGTGCTGGCTCTGTATGACTGACTCTGAATGGAGTCTCTGTACAAGACAGCAAAGTCTGACTGGGTTCACAGGGTCTGTGTATCACTTAAAAGTTAAAAAACAACTTTTCACCTGAGTGCCCTCTGGGAGAAGTGTTCAAGATAGGGCAGTCCCCCAGCTGGGACACATAATGTACAGGCATTGTAAACATCTTCAGGACACCCTGTTGGTGACCTCCTTTGGGACTCCAGGGAGCCATCCTTCCTTAGGAAGGTGAAGGGCAGTCTTCAATAGGTGGCACTTTTCCACAAAATTGCACTGTAGAGGCTTGACTCTGTTGGGTACTGAACAGGCACAGATTTATTATCGGGATGGGGGGGGAGGGAAAATGAGGCAGATCAAGGCCTGGATTTCTTAGGGGAACTAATCTACCATCCACAAGCCAAGGCCATGCATGCACCTGCAGATTTTGCTGGAACTGTTTGCCTTTTTAAATTGATTGAGTTTATGTGGGTTTTTTGACTCAGGGTAGACAGCAGCTAGACAGATGTAGTGCATCCCACATGGAGATCCTTGTTGTCTCTCTTCTTCTAAATTCTCATGTGGGCAGAGAACACAGGAAAAGGCTGAAAGATTACAGGCCCTCCAGTGACTTTCAGTGCTTACAGTCCAAAAGTTATGGGATGGTAATCAGAGATTCAGGGGATATGCCACTGGGCTTGATAAGCTAAAGTGTTTGCATTCAACATGGTGGTTTGGGTCCTACCTGCACCTCTGTTATTCATTCCCATTACAGGTGTGTGTCAAGAACAAAAGTTGCCACCCTGCATGACTTACCAAAAGCTGTGTGTATAAATGCTGCCTGTTTTAAAACAAGGCAGAGACTGGCAGCAAAAAATAGATGTACCTACAACTTCCCGCACCGTTGCTTAGGAATTTACAAGTTGAGCCCTTAGCCCATAACTCCCATCATCCTTTGATCCCTGTTAACTTCTGCAGGTAGTGTAACAAGCTACTGCAACAAGGCTGTCTTTAAGAGACTGTGAGTACTGCCAACCAACCAGACAGATGACAACATAACATCATAACACCAATTCCCAGGAGACCTAGTCAGAAGCACAGCAAAAGACGGAGCATGGCAGTTTACACTGAGAGAAAATCTTCATATGAAAAAGCTTACAACATTGGCAAAATAGGCAGAGGCAGGAAATGCAGCCATACAGATCCAAGAGGAACTCCTTTGCTACAGTAAAAAGAAGTCATTTAAGTATGTGACGTAAATATTCCTTGTCAATATCATCCTTGTCAGCATATCCTTACCAGTGTCCTTCTTTTTTGTTCGAGAAAGCTCATGGACCGTTGCTCCAATATCATTTCTCAAGGACTTGATGATCTTGTCCAGTGCTGGGACATTCTTGCCTTCCAAGTTAATGAAGAATTCGTACTCATCTTTGTTGAGACGGGAAGGTCGAGACTCAATGTGGGTCAGGTTTATACCTTTTTCCTATGAAAAAGAGAGATTTTGTTCACACAGGGTTTGGAGGAAGAAATATGACATAAAGACTAGCTAAAATTCATGTGTTAGTCAACAACCCATACTATACAATCCAAATAACTCAAAGGTAGAGACTTGCCTCTGCTGGCCATTGGACTGAGGACTTTCATATTAGGGAGGGAGACAAAAAGGAAGGATGAGAAGGATGTGGGATTCACCCTTGTGCAGAGCACCAACATAAAGACTATGCACTACATAAACCTTTGAAAAAGGTGGAAGCAGGATACAAGTTGTAAACAGGCTTTGTATTGTAATTGGTGACTCCAGTACCGTGAGTACATAATGGGAGCTTGTGGACAAGAACATGGATCAACACAGGAAGTAGGCATTCCACCTGTAGAGAACCCTCTCATGAGAAAGCAAATGCTGTATTTATGAGCATCTTGAAAGGAGGTTGGAAAAGCAAGCAGCTGGATGCCCTGTGAGATAAGCTTCTGCCAAGCCACTGCACAGTCACCTTCAAAGCCACCTGCACAGTTTCCAGGGCTGTGAGCAGGTACTGGGCAGAGATCCAATGGGAAACGTGGATCTGCACCAGAAAGGTAGCCCAGGTTTGTGCAAATAAAAAATGGGTGTTTTAAATCACAGAATCACTGTCCTGGTTCCAGCTGGGACAGAGTTAACTTTCTTCCCAGTACCTTGGGGGGTGAGCTGTGTTTTGGGTTTGGTATGAGAGGAGCATTGATGGCCCATTAATGCTTTGGTTGTTGCTGGGTGGTGCTTGCACCTGGGAAACTTTTGGGTTCTCTTTTCGGCCTCCCATGCCCTGCCACTTGCAGGGGAACCTGACCAGCGGGGGAGTACAGCTGGGGCGGTTGATCCAGCTGCCCAATGGGTGTTCTATACCGTGTGACATCATACTTAGTATAAAAACCAGGGGGGGGGCTCACCCCGGTCGTGACACGCGGTTGGCAGTCGGTGAGCAGTTGCATTGTGCATTGCCTGTTTTGTATATTCTGTTATTGTTGTTCTCCTTGTTATTACTGTTCTACTTCATTTTATGTCAATTATTAAACTGTTTTTATCTCAACCCAGGAGTTTTCCCACTTGTGTGCCCTCCCGATTCTCTCACCCATCCTACCGGAGGCAGGGGGTGAGCGAGCGGCTGCATGGGGTTTATTTGCTGGCTGGAGTTAAACCATGACAATTACAAAATCACAGAATCGCAGGGTCACTGAGGTTGGATGGGGCCTCTGGAGGTCATGTAGTCCAACAGTCTGCTCAGACAGGATCTGCTAGAGCAGATTGCTCAGGACTGTGTCCAGTTGGATTTTGAGTATTTCCACAGATGGAGACTCCACAACCCCTCTGGGCAACCTGCTCCAGAGTCTGATCACTCTCACAGCAAAGAAGTCTTTTCTTTAGCACAGAAAATCAAATCCTGTCTCACCAAATATCTTTACTGACCAGCAGCAGTGCCTCCTAGCTCTGAAGAACGGGATCATTGGCAATTATAGTCTTGATGACTATGGCCAGTGGGTACCTGACCTCAGACATGCCACCATGTCAATGTGTAAAGCAACACGTAGCTAAAAATTCTATTTTTCCAGTCACTTAAATGCAAGTCCAGGAAAATCTACCTCAGTTTAGCTGAACTCAAATGTTTTCCTGAGCACTGTAATTTGAATATGAAAATATTACTTCCTGGTTTTTTGAGAAAAACCTTCTAAACAGATTTCAGTTGGTGCTGACTTTACCACCTGACCTTCCTGTCAGGCTCATGCTGGAGCCAAGGCCACGGAACGCCAAGGCCAGGTCTGGGCTTCTGTCCCCTGGGAGGAATAGACAAACCCCTGCAGGAAATTTGGGCCTGAACATCAACCGCAGAAGAGTGAGAGGAGCTGACACACTGTGCTCAGCAGCCCTGAAGAAGCTGCTGGTTTGCTGCTTTCAGGCTTAAGACCCCAAACTACATGGGGTGAAATGATGGCCCTGCTGGTGTCAGTGTCAAACCCCTGCTGCAGGGAGGGTCAGGATTTCATCCATGAAGAAACACTGCGATGATCTACTTGTGACCTACAGGGAAGAAAGAGGGAAGCTTTTTTTCTGTACCTCCTTCTAGTTTGAGCTTCTCAAGCCCTTTACGGTTTTCTTTGCTCCTCCCAGTGCTTGCACAGTGCAGGGGGGGCATCTGTCCGTCAGTGGCAAAGGCCTCATTCACTCCACCACAAAAAGCAGTTTATTACTTGGTAGGAAACAGCATGCATGTCATTTCTCTGTTTCCTGAGTGTCGCACGCTACAGATGAACTTAAATTGTTTGGCTAGATACCAATACAATAAGTTGAAAAGGTCAAAAGCACATTCGCCAACTGCTGCTCTTGAGAGATGCTGTCCTCGCGGGGCCATCGGGGGGAGAGAATGGCCGCCACTGTCCTGGGCCACGAGGACAATTTGTTTTAGGCCTCCAAAGCCCCATTTCACAAACAGACCGCACATTGTACCCTCCACCGGGTGAGGAGCTGGGAGGTGGGGCAGCCCAGAGCTGGAAGTTCAGATGACTCCGGGCTAAAAGCCTTTGACAGAGAGCAGGCACAGGGAGCTGCCAGCTCCTTTGCCATGGCCGTGCTGTGGAGAGCAGGACAGCAATGTAGGGCTGGCACCTGGAGCCCGGGTCCATTTGGCTGTTCTGCATAGGTGGAGAGTGGGTGTAAAACCTCCCGCTGCCAAAGGCTTGGCTCAGGCACACTGGGGTGCTGCTTTACTTTCATCTTGCACTGACGTGTCAGGGTGTTGTATTCTGTCTCTGTGTAGATTCAGGGGAATGGGGTCCCAGGCCCTGATTGAGCTTTCTACGTCTTGCAGAGGCTGTGATAACATGGACCTCTCTTCAGTGGTCATTATACCATGCTTCCCTCTCCCACCCACAAATGTTCATCCCTGCCTCAGCATCTCTCCCCTTGAGACAGCAGACCTGTTTGAGAGATCACACAGGTACCTCAACTACATCCTTTGTTTTTTGGCCAGGTGACTTTTCTGCTGTATCACCTCTCCAACCTGGCTCAGTGAGCAGCTGCACAAACAGTGGGGCCCACAAAATGGAGGGGATGATGCAGGGGTTGGGAATGAAGAAACAAGCTGCAGGGTGGGCACAAGGCATGCTTAAGGCAGCAGGAGCATCAATGCATCCCAAAGTATCACCACAACCTAAGAGAGTGGGAAAAAGGAGAAAAAAAGAAGACAGGGAGGAAGGAGCCCATGGAGAGAGTCACCTCCTTTCTTACACCTGAGATAAAGATAACAGCTTCCCACAGAGCGTGAAGCTGGTTTGCTGTTTATTTGAGGGGTGCCTACAGCTCAGCAATGTGCAGAGCCAACCTATTACCTCTTTGTGCCAAGGCTTCAGGACCTCACAGCAGAGAAGCTGCAGGGAGAACCCTTCTGGTGACCGTTTTCAAAGCAAGAATTCAGCAGCATGAGTCCAATTCCCTGAACTGGCATTCCTGGAGAAACATGGTCTCATATGCTGTGCCTTGCTACTAAGCCCCAATTTCAAAATATTTACAGTGGCTCTGTTACTAGAGCTGCTTTACAAATCTCAATTTCATTGTAGTCCAACTACTCCATCTAGTGTTTAATCTTCATAGTTTCACACTGTTCAAAACTTTTTTGTATTCTCAGTATTGCCAAATCTTGCAATTGCATCAGGTTTCTCACAGCAGTTGATGCTTTATTTAAAGCTCCAACTTCTGGAGACAAATGGTTAGCTGAGAAAGAAGAATGGGGGCATTTTTTGGTTTAGTTGTTTATTTTGAGTAGTTTTCAATCTCTCTGTGTTTTTTAGTAGAGCTTGAAATGTTGACAATGTATGTCCTCAAAAGACAGCTAATAAAAATTCTGTATTTATTTTATGGGACTTCGTGATTTCTGAGCTGTTTTTTGTTGATGGAACCTAACTCATAACCTAACTGGTTTTGGAAGATCTGGGCAGTCACACATTTGAGGCTGTATTCACACATGAACTATTAACACTGGTCTCTCTGCCTTTCCTATTTTAAAGCTGGTAGGAAATGGCTTGAGATTAGATGTGCCTTTGCTGAATTTGCCCCATCATCCATTGCAGCTGCAAAGAACTTGCAGCAGGTTGGTGCTTCCCTACTTCTCCTCACGTTTATGATCAGCACAGAGGTTGAGTCTCTCCTACGTGCACACATCCTATCATACAACCATGTACCTGCTGGGATGCTTCTGCGTTGGTAGAGGAGGGATAGCTGTTCACCTTGCATTTATTTCAAAGCAGTGTACCAGGCCATTTCTCACATACTTTTTAGCGAGTATTAACAATTCAGAAGAGATTTTGCCTTGAGGACTGAGGGTAGCATTAGGTGTATCATCTAATGGAGATCACAGGGGTACTGTACTGCCAGATCCCTTGAAGTTAGCAGAAGTCACTCCAAATGTCTTGCTTTTTTTCTTAAAACCTCCACTCCTGGAGTTGAAAGATCTCAACTTTCATTATTTGAATATCCAAGTGTATCTTTATCACTCCCCATTAGAGAAAGAAGTCTCAAGACATGTTCTCAGAGCTCAAAAATCAAGTTACAACTCAGTCCATTTTGTGCAAGTCATGATTTTTGAATGACAGGGGTTAGTGATACAAATACCAATTTACAACAGAGGCAATGGTGGATGCAGGGGGAGATTGCCAGTCTCCCTGCCTGACTGACCCCACAGTGCTGGACCTCAGCCTTGGCTCCCTCTCAGACACTGTGAAGCACCTCCAGCCCCTTCCCCAGCTTATTGCAGCTATGCTACCCCGACCGAGCATCTCCCATGCAGCAGCTGCCCCACATCAGCAGGATCAAACCAGCCTGGTGTTACACTATGTCAGCAGGCTTGCAGAGGTCATTGCCAAGAGAATTTGATCCCATCCTCAGAGAGTTTAATGGCCTGATCATTGGAAAAGAAAAGTTGTGTTTTCAGAGCTACATGGGGAAGTTTTCAGTAGAGATGGATCATTTCTGGGAATGTTATGGACTAGTGCTTCTCATGGCATTTGTATATCCTTCTATTTATGCATTACTAAGCACTCCTCTATACGGTTGCTAAGACTAAGTACAGCTGTGAAATCCTTCTGCAACTTGTTTTCATGACTGTTGTCATTAAGTAAGTTTGGCTTCATCAGGAGATCCCACACTGTTACCAGATGAAGAACCATCAACAGTGCTACGGTGCTGCTAATCAACATCCAGTGAGAACTTGGGTGAACTCTCCCAAAACAAGGATTTACTTGCATTTTCCTGATACCAAAAAAAAATGACATGTTCTTTTAACCCTTGCCATGGGCTAGTTCAGGGATGCCTGAAGGAGGACACTTTCAGAAGCACAAGTAGAAACTCAGTGCCTAATTTTCACAGATCAGGGGATTTAGGAAGTTACAGTGATGCCTTCAGCCATGGTTTCCCAAAGTGAAGGCAAAGGCAGCCGCCTAGTTCAGCCGCCTTCTCAGCTGAAGGCAGTACTTCCCTATCTTCTCCCTCACATCTGCTAGGATATTCCTTGCATGACAAGCTCCCGGAGGCAAAGGGACCCAGAGGTGGCCCCTGCCAGCAAACAGCTCCAGAGGGCAGTGGGCCCTGGAGCAGCCCCTGACACCCATCACTCAGCATTTCTACTCCAGCCCTAAAGTTTGGTATGAGGCATTCAGCACAATCTAGCCACAAAGTACGTAGAGTGGGACAAACCAAAAAGCGGACATGAGAGCATGTGGCATTGCACAAGGACCTAGCAAGAGTGCACTCCTCTCTTTAAACTCATGTTCTTTTCCTAGATCAAGGAGCCCTGCTCTCCTGGCCCTGGAAAGGGGAGAGCTCAGACTGAGGACACGGATTTGGAGCACTGAGTTCAGGTGTAATAAAATGATTGTAGTTGTGCCTATGCATACTGTGATGAAAAAACAGGTCTCTTGGGAGAGGCATGCCTGGCCTGTTCACCTATCACTGCAGATACCTCCAACACACCCCCTGGCCAAAGTGACTGCTTGTTTCTCCTGATTTGGAAACAACCCAAAAAACACTGCAGACCTTCCCAAGGGACAAAGAGATAACAGTCACTTTGGACTTTCTGTTGAATAAAGTAAGCTCCTAAACAGAAAAAGAGCACAGTCATCTTTGCTGACTCTGAAAGTGCAGGGTCTCCTTTAGTGCAGCCCGTTACTCTCATCCAGTCCTCCCACAGAGCAGTAACTTACTGCAAGAGCAGGAGTACTACTCGGTGCAAATCAATGGGGCTGCTTTTGAGCTAGAGCCCTACCCACTGTAAGTAACACTGCTGATGGCTGGACCTTGTACTGAAGTCCTGCTCTGTATTTGGGAAGGTCACGTCAGTGAAAAGAAGATGGAAGGCTCCTCTCTGAAAATGGGTTGAGCAAACTTGCAGTATATTCCAACCCAATGTTGTCACATACTACAGCTGACATATCTTCTACTACCTGTAAATCCATCAGGAAAAGAACTTTGGAGGAGATTAGTGTATTCACAAATTCATGTGGAAAAATTTCTATTAAAACTGAAGACAATCCTTTTTGCATCTTGAAATGTTTAGTTCTGGTATTTTTTAATGATTAATTTAACTTTGGAAATGCCAATCTTTGAGGAAAGGTAACTTTTTTTTTCCCCTTTTTTTCTTTCCGGAAAAAAAAAGTTATCTCAATTTCAATACGCTTTTATCACTACAGAGAAAAATAAACATTCCCATCAAGTGTAACATTTGGTTTAACCCAAAATGTTCTGTTTTGCTTTTTCAGTTTTGATAAGAAACCTGGAATATTTCTGTCTTTTTCTGACCTGAACTTATATGCTGTAACTTTTTGATTTGTCCAGTGAATCAAAAAAGAAATATAACTCCACGATATCTATTCTGTCTTCCTGATTTTAAGCATGATATTTTGCTTCTGTTTCAGAATAAGGTATTTATTCAAGTTTTGGTTTCCTAGCTAGCATCTTCTGTAATAGCATGAGACAAATAAACAGCATGCGGCTGCACCAAGCAGTGCCTTAGTCAACAGTGGGTCCTATTAAAATAAAGTGTAAAGACTCTGCTGGTGGGTTTATGCTGTCTATACAGCCACCCTCAAGCCTGCAGTGAGGACAGAGGTGTTGCCAAAGCAGAACCCATAAGGAATCTGTATGCGCATTAAGACAGATAAAGATTATGGACAAATAGGCTTTTCAAGTGCAAAATAATTGGGTTTGATTGATAAGCAGAAAGCGAATATTTACCACATCCCAATATACACACAGAGCACCTAGTGTGGAAGCAAAGTAGATTCAGTTTTAACAACCTGCTTATTGCTGGGCATGATTGAGCTGCTATTACATTACAACACATGTCAGAGGGCAAGTCTGGCCCTGCGGACGCTGCCTCTCCACAGGGAAGGTGGAAGAAGGGACTGCAGGGACTCTACTGTCAACAGTCACATAGGGCACCCGGGGTACAGAGCAGTCCAGGAGGAGCAGATTCACGCAGCCAGGCAAGGATGTGTAAAACAGAGGGGAGACAAGAGCCAGGGGTCAAAAGAACTTAGGAGCCTGCTGAGGTCTGGTGTTTGGGGGGTCTTCCTGAGTGCTGCTTATTTTTGTGTGTGAGACTGGGAAAGGACTCTCCTCCCACCCAAAGTGGATGTTAAACCCTTCCATAGACATGGTCTGGGTTTGCTTTTAAAGACAGAAATGCTTTCAGCTTAAAAAGCCATATAGTCTTTCTTTAAATATGTGCCTGCTCTGCTGCGGGTCCACTGCCCTTCTTCCATACAGACTGCTTGCTCTTTTTGGACATTGTGCATTGGCCTTGCACTGAAACACATTACAAAGAATATGAGTCAAGAGTAAACACAAGAAAAAAGTGGATATAATCAAGTACATTTTGAACATAAAACCAACAGACATAAGGAGCTGAGTACGTAGAGGAGATTCCTCAGAAAAAAGCCTTCAGGCTACATAGGAAAAACAGTTGTCACTGTAGCCACATACTTGTGTGCAACTGGGATCTGAACAGAAAACAAGAGTTTGGGTCTTTAAGCAAAAAAACAAATGTGAGAGCATCCAGCACTCTGTCAACTGCACGAGCAACCCTGAGGGATGTTTGAGGAGGACAAACATTAATGTTTCCCCAAAACACATTGAAATTCTCTTAAACTTGGTGTCTCAGTTACAGGATGTAATTCTGTGCCGTGAGCGCTCTCTCTGTAGCCACTGGCCTTGTGCCTTCACCTACCTGGGTACGAGGCTCCCCTACCTTCAGTCCAACCCAGGCCACAATGGGCCCTCACCCAGTTCATCTGGGCTGTGTTTGGACATTACTTCCTTCCCTGGGAGGTTTGCTTCCTGGGCGAGTACAGATTACATCTGGACTGGGGAGCAGTCATGGTGCTTGGTTTGCCATTAGTCCTGGACCTCCTGTTATCCAGGTGCAGGGCCAGGATGGAGCACAGCGCAGCTCCCTTTGGGTCCTTGCTCCCTGCGGAGATCAAGCTGTGGTGGGGGCTAATGCCTGGCCAAGTTTCACCCCAGCACAGAAGTAGGCCATGGGCAGGATGTGAACCTGGGAGCACGGAGCTGCTCCTGCATCCTGGGCAGGGACACAAGAGTGACTGAACAGCCCAACCAGAGCAACAGAAATTTTTTCTCCAGCTCTTAAACCAAGGAGAGGATGAACCCCCCAGGTCCACACAGACACCTCCTTTACGGAAAGGCAGCCTGGCTGCTGATGGCACCATGAGATCTCTCCTTTCTTTAGGTATCCCCTCAATTCCCTGTGTCTCAGTCTGGATCTTGCTTCCACACTTTCTTCCCTACCTTGAGGGAGGATTTATTTTCAAGACTTTCATATTTACAGCTCTCGTAATCCTCCTCCCCTCTTTGTGTCCCAGACTAGTTGTATAGATTGGCTAAAGAGGCAAAATCCTCAAAGCCAGTGCTGGAGGCACTGTCCCTTAATCACACCCAAACGTGAGCTGGGAGGAGGAGAGGGTTGAGCTATGCTTTCCGTCTGCATTCCCATGCACGAGTGCCCAGAGAGAACCCGGCAGCCTGGGCAACCCCCAGCCTCAGCAAGGATCAAAGGGGCTCTGAACGCACCACACACGGCCATCAGCATGAGCGGCCATGCAAGGTCTGGGCCTCTGCGAGGGCCAGCGGCTGCAGCACCACGTCCACTCCAGGGAACAGTCTGATCATATTTCGTGGGTTTTGTGTTTTCCTTTTTCCTATTTCATGTGGTTGTGCGAGGCTGCAACAGCCAGAGAAGCCGTCTCCACATCTCCACTCTGTATCACCCCTCTGAGACAAACCTGCAGTGTTTCCCCAGGCCAGCACCGAGCCAGCAACAGATACCCTGGGGACAAGGCGAGGGGTCTCCCTGCCCGGACAAGCCCACCAGCAGAGGGTCTGGACCAACTGCTCTAGCTAATCTGTGTCTCACCATTGATTTTATCAAGCAGGGAAAGGGTACAAGAGGAAAAACCCCTCTCGAGGTCTTCATCCTTGTTCCCCATCTGTGTATCACCACCTTCCCCATCTCTGCTGCAGATATCACTGAGCACAAAGTCTGTGTCTCTGAGGCACTGTGACTATGGCCTGGGTGGGAAAGGCTGGGGGTTGTCTCAGCTGTGCATGTCCATGAGTCTCACGCAGCTGTAACAGGGCGAGGTCCTTTGCGTTGAGTTAGAACAGCCCAAGGGCTGCTCTGGTTTACACACTCCAGCACTCATGAATTCATTAATGACAGCCCTGAGGAGCTGAAGCTGCAAGTCAGGCTTGTACCATTAAATCCCTTCCCTCCAGCCCTACTACATTGCCAACAGCATTCAAAACTGACATAAGAGCTCCTATGCCCGGTCTCTTGTCAAACCTTGGTGCTGGGGGAGACTGCAAGTTTGCACAGAAAGAATCAGCCTTGTTGGGATAGGAAGCCACCACAGTGCAAACATCTTTAGCTGAGCCCCATCCCCTTGGTTGCTGTCAAGGTCCCTTGGGAAAACCATGATTCAACCGGTCTAGTTTTGGTACCTGCTTTGGGGCAAGAAGAGTCATATGCAAGGAGTGGTTATTTCTCTCCTTCCTCTACTAGCTCCCCTGCAGATTTTCCTTTAAGGCTGATAGCAATTTGATTAGCAGGCAGCAATGCATTTAACAAGAAAATATCAACAGGTCTCCTTAGTTCACCTACAGACATACATGCTGCCAACATACAGACATTTTGCAGGACTGTATTACAATGGTCAATTTACAGTTTTAGACTAGCTCTGCTGTTGTTGGTATGAATTTCCCTTCATCTTAATGAATCAAATATGTCCTATAACTCATAATTATTTTTCATTTGTACTAATACCACACAAACCTTTCATTCCCTAGTCAATTCAGTTTACGAATGGAAAGTATGCAGGCCACAACTTTTTACAGTGTTCTATAGAAAGAGCTGCTTTCAGGCACCACTATTACATTATGATGATGTTCTTAAAAAAAAAAGTCACAAAACCAATATAACAGAGTGTATTTGCTTGGGAGCACAGAGTACACAGCTGTGTGTGTTGCAACATAGCCACCCTGAATTGCAAGGATTTCGTGCTTTTTAAACAGCATCCATGACATCTGGGAAATATTTCTGGAAGAATAAATAGGCACACAATGTCCTGAAAGGTAAATGGCTCCTTGTTTCCCCAAAAGCGTTCCAAACCAGTCAGTACAAGCTGCTGAGTTCCTTTTGAATGAACGAAGAGCAAGATACTGCCATTTTTATGCTGTTTAGTACATACAACTGTCTACCCTCTCTGTAGAAGTACCAACAGTGGGAGATGGTGGGCTTATTTATATCAGATCTACTGAGGTAAACAAGGGCTAAGAGGATGGTAGCTGGCCCTAGTAGAAATACTTCATGCAACATATGCACAACGAGTCACATGGCTCACACTCTTTTTTTTTTTTTTGCCTTTCTATACATATAAATATATGTATATACACATATACATACAAATATACATATAGATATACATATTCAGACATCAATCTCAGATTATGGCCCAATTCACTTCTATCTCTTACTCAAGCAGTTACAGTGGAATATCTCCTTAAATGGAGAAAATGCATTTTTCCCATCTTCATATCAGTTAAAAGTAGACGCTTTAATTTAAAAGTTTGAAGTCAAATTTTAACTTTAAAAGGCCACTTCCTCACCAGGACTTTAAGAGATTTTAACCCCAGAAAAGAAACGCATGCTGGTTTTCCCCATTACGGCAATGAAATGGAATTGCAAACATGACCACAAATACCCTGAGCAAATGTTGCTGCAATGCAAAAATGTGAAGACCTGGTCAGGTCTCCTGAAGGAAAATATTTACCTCAAATGTGCGCAGAACTTTAGCCAATGCCCCAACTTCTTCTTTCAGAGAGAAAATCAAAGAAATCACACCATTTTTATTTGAGGACTCTTCAATGTACATAGATTCCTGAAAGAAAAGAAAACAAACAAAAAAAAAGTACATTCACCCTAGCAGTCAGTTTTGCTTTGCTCTATTTCCGTTTTGCACAGCATCAGCAATGTAAACAGGGTATAAAGTTGCTTTAAGTGGGAATCAAGGCCACTGTTGCTGCCAGAAGTAGAGCAGTTCTGGGACTGCTCTGATTTATGATGGTACAGACACAAATCCCTTCTCTCAAACTAGGGCCCATGTGGGAGTGAGGTAGTCAAAAAGGACATGAAAATAGCCTGATATCATTTCTGTCTTGCCTCACCTCTCAAGTGTATCAAGCACAGGGATGACTGGAAACGTTACTGCACTTTGGTTTCAGCTACAGTGCAAAGACCTTCCCTCAGGCTCTCTTTCCATCAACACTCAGGATTAAACAGAGCAATGTAGATGAGCTCTGTGCAGAGATGCAGGCCATGATCTATGTTTCCCTTCAGTTCTGCTTGTACCTTCCAGCAGAGGTGGTAATCACAAGAGGGATATGGAAGTGGTTTTAAAAACAAAATGGGAGGGGGGGGAACATTGGAGCAAATATTTAGATCTTCCCTAAATCCCACAGTGAGTAAAGACTCTGTTAGGGCAAGATATGTTTTCATTTATGTTTGTTCCCTTTCTCTTATTGATTTTCTGCTCTGCAAATTCCAAAAGGCAATTTCCAGTATTCCCAACCAAGGAGAATTTTTATTTTAATTATTTTCATGGTTCTCATTACCAGAATGTCTTGGTATGTCTCAGTACATGTGTTTCTTTTCAGAAAACCCCTGTTAAGTAGGGAAGAGCTATTTCACCACTTCAGAAACAGAAAGCTGAGTCCTGGAGTGGGGCCAGATTTTCAAAATTATCTGGGTACCTGGCATGGCAGGTAAGTGCCTGCTGAGATTTCCAGAATAGCTTAATTTTTCTGATGTCAGAGTAAATTTGATGCATAACCATCACAAACTTTTGGAAGTCATATTAATGCCTTATTTGTTGGGGGTTTTTTAACATCTACTGGCCTTGGGCAAATTGGCCCTGGTTGGTATTTCAAAGATCACACCACACAGACGGATACTGATCTGCCACACAGATGGATACTGATGTAACAAGTCCTGGGCCAAAACTTGACTTAAGGTATCTATTCAATTTTTCTTTACGAAGATCTGTATTTTCAGTCAAAGCCTGTCCTCATTATAGCTGTTGCTTAATTTAACATATAAATCAGAATATAAAGAGCCTCAGTTCCCAAATATTGTCCTTAGAAAGGACAGTCTTTGCAGCAGACAAATTAATAATCAAATCCAGCTGCCCTGAAGCCATAAAGCTCTTGGTGGGACTACATTTTCTGAGGCAGTGCTGCAAGGAACTGCCTTCTTTTTAAAAGTAAATAATTGCTGATTCTTCAGGCTGTCTCTGAGGCTGCTGCTAACCTGATAATTCATTGCCAGCGACTGGCAATGGATTTTTCTATCTGGTTTTATTTCCAGAAGTTGCAAAGTTTATCCAAAAGTTTTCCACCTTTATGGGGAATCTCTTGTGGGAACTATAGTAGAAATGCTGGTTTTATGCACCAGAGGGAAGATTGTCACCTGTTCAACTGTGACACTTCCCGCAGCATCTCTGTGTCTCCTGGGTCCTCACCCAGCCAGGGAGCCAGCCCAGCTCTTACCTGGTGGGGACCAAAAGGAAAAGCAGTCAGGAGTGATGTGGCAGCTGGCTAATGAAACTCATTTACACCTGAAGCAACCACGAGGGAAAACAATGACAGGAGTCTGTCAAAAGGCAAACCAAATGTCACTAGTCCAGACATTTTATGATAGTGTAACCAAAACCATCATCTGAAATACTCCCCATGCATTGCTTTGCCCTTCTGTTTTCCCCCACCACAACCAAAACTGATCTTAAGGACAGAACTGTGCTATACTAGTGTCTGCCAGATAGACTGAGAATTTGGTTTTCATGGTCTGCACTGGAACTGATTTAAAAGCCGTGCAGTTACATATTTAAAATACTCCTGCCAAGGCATGCCAAGAGGACCAACTTCTATGGCAGGTTGACTTGAACCTGTGTGACAAAGGAAGAATTTGTAGTTTGGACACCTGCAGGGGATATAATATAAGGTTCAAGACTTGCAAGGTAATTCTGATGTTAATTGATCTCTTTATACCATGAGATTACCTAAAAATGCCTTAAGAACCTTCTTTCTAACCCAGATAGATTCTCATTGGTCACTAGCCTTGATGTGTTGAGATCAACCACTTTCAATCTGTCCTCACTCATTTTCCCACTCTTGTAAATTGATTTATGTTGGTGCTTAAAAGACACATTGCAGTAGGGAGTAGGCACTAATCCTGCAAACAAAGTGATACTTGCTTAACTTCTTGCACATCTGCATATGTACTCAGTTCACTGGAAGATCTTTGTACAAATGTTAGTTCATGCCTGAGTCTGTCCACAGAGATGACAGCTTTCATCGCAGGGGGAAAGAAGAGTAAAATGATTGTTTTCCTGGTACCCAGTTCTTATCCATATATATGGAGGCAATAAACATCAATACACAGTGGACACAATATACATCAACATATACACTGGAGGTAATATACATCAACACACACAGAGGCACATTTATTGCTGAGCTTTTTGTAGTACCTATCCATAGTTTTAACTGTTGATCACAGTTTATCCATTCTCAATTCTAATTCTAATTTCTTGTTCTTCAACACGTTATATAGAGAGGAATTGCAAATTTGGGGTAGTTCTACTGTTCTGTTACTACTGTGATTATGATTAAAAGTTGAACAATTTTTTTCATTGTCATTGAAATATTGCCTATATGGGGGTGTATATGTGATTTTAAAATGTAGTGTGGGATAAATTAAGGTCTAATTTTCTTCCAGTTCCTTTTTTTTTTTTTCCAAGAAGTAAAATAAGAAACAGTTGACAAAATGAACATCCATTCCTGGACCTACTGCAATCTCAAAGATAGGTGATGGGCAGATGCAAGGAGAGGTTTACCCGAGTGCAATGCAAACCTGCATTTTTAGTTAACCGCTTCGCACAGAGATTGATATTGCCTTCCTGACACATCTGGCCGTATCGGAGGTCAGTAACACAGACCTGTCAGCCTTCTAATCCGCTTCTGAGCAGGTTAGATAAAGCCCTTCAGAGTGAATTCCAACACTGTTAAAGCCAGGGGAAGTTTGGCTTGCAGTTTCACTAACAGAAAAATTTCACCTCTGTGTCGCAAATTCCAGACTTGCTAAATATACAAAATAATAGGGAAAAATCCAGGAAAAAAATATATTTCAAAGTAAATAAGATTTCTACGTTACTTCTGAAGATGGACTAGTTTCCAAGTCAGTTTTCTTAAGGCATTTAGGTGCTCAGCCCAGAGATCTCATTGGGACCAAGCAATGACACAACTTGGAAAAGCAGCAAGGTGAGACCTTGAAGAATTATTGTGGGAGTTCAGCCTCACACACAAAGTAGTAGGAAACCAGGCTTCCTTGGCTGCTCCGCTCTTAAAACGGCTTGTAGAAACCAAAACCCTTTTTTTTTTCCCCACATCTTCCACAGCTTGTCTCTGGCTTCAGCAGCATTGCATAGGACACATACATGCAGAATTTGGTCCTAATAATTAACCATGTTGGCCTCAAGTTACGCCATTTGCCCCTGCAGTAACTATAGTGCCTGTAATCAGAAGGCATAGGCTTCAGGACTTTCCTGTATTTTCAAAAGCAAAGGGTTCAAAGTAAGTAAGTAAATATTAATAAAACAGGATATCAGAGTCCCAAAATTTAACAAATAGCTCCACCAGCAGAGCACATAACTTCAGCTGCTTTCCTTTAACACAAAACAACTTTCCTTTCATCACACAGGTTTAAGACCTCTAATTAGCTACCGGTCTTTTCTGCTTCTTCTTCTGTTTGCCATATATGCAAGGATACTGTTGCAACGTTCATTTTCATTCTCACTGAGCTTTTGTGAGCACAATTAACAACAGACGAGTATGCCGGCTGCCAAAAGGGAGAACAGTGGCACCGCAAAGCATCGAGACAGGCGCATTATTTCTTCCCGTCTTGGGTCACACTGCCTCTCAGAGAACGGGGGACAAGATTGGCAAGCATGGGGAGGCAGGAGGGAGGCAGCCACAGTCCCCCCTACAAAGAACAGGAACACAGACCCCGTCGCTTACCTGGAAAGGGTCGCCATTCATTTTGCAGTGTTGTGCGTCCATGTTGCAGAGGCAGTGATGCCCACGCAGGGAGGCCCCTTCTCTGCTGCAGGTGAAGCCTTCTGACCTTACTACAGTGGCCAGAGCTCTGTGCAAAGGTATTTAGAGTGGAGCAAGTGAGGCAAAGCCATCCCCTTCCCCCCCCTTCCCCAGCTCCCTCCCCCCGACACTGTGCCAAGGGGGCGTTCTCCCTACACGCCCCCCCCACCCACCCTTGGCACATGGACAAGCCGCTTCACGCCAGGCCAGCCCCTGTGAGTCCCATCCCAGTGCGTAGCGGCTCCTCAGCATATTGTTTCTATCTGCACCCAAAGTGGACGAGCAGCATGCTTTGAATTAACAGCCTTCCTCTTCCTGATCAACATCAGCCGCTGTTTTCATTTTTGCACATCAACATGTCGTCTTCGGTTCAGCCTCCCCCCGTCCATTCCCACCACTGCATGCGTGTTCAGCCTCAGGTGGGTTTCCCACTGGGGCTCGCTCCACGTGACCAGAGATAAGATGTTCTCCAGGATCTGCTCTTTGGATGCCAGACACGAGCCAGGGAGGGCTGTGACACAGCGTAGCAGCTGAGGGATTTGTCCTTTAGTAGGAAATTTTGGGCTGCACTCAAGTGGTCAGAGAGCAGGAGACATTCTCCACACACCAGACATTGGAGAGAGAGACACGGTATAAAGGAAGCATGAGACAGGAGTTAGCTGCATGAACCTCGCACTGGGATATGAGTCTGGACATGGAGAAAGGGAAGAAGGTAAGGGAAGAAAAGGAGCAGGGAAGAGCAGGTCAGAGCTAGAGGGCAGGAAGATGCAGAAGAACTGCAGATGTATGTGTGCTTGTATATAGTGTCAGCTGTGGAGAGCTACAAGTGGAATGGGTGGGGGGGCATGAATTATTTCAGAAAAAGGTTGGTAAAGGTTTGATATAAAAAAGCCCAGATCTGGTTTAGAAAGAGTCACCAAAGGGGTTGAGGGAACAATGGAAAGCTGTAGCCCAATACAGGAGGGCAGGTGAAAAAAAAAAAAAAAAAAAAAAAAAAAANTGGACTAGTTTCCAAGTCAGTTTTCTTAAGGCATTTAGGTGCTCAGCCCAGAGATCTCATTGGGACCAAGCAATGACACAACTTGGAAAAGCAGCAAGGTGAGACCTTGAAGAATTATTGTGGGAGTTCAGCCTCACACACAAAGTAGTAGGAAACCAGGCTTCCTTGGCTGCTCCGCTCTTAAAACGGCTTGTAGAAACCAAAACCCTTTTTTTTTTCCCCACATCTTCCACAGCTTGTCTCTGGCTTCAGCAGCATTGCATAGGACACATACATGCAGAATTTGGTCCTAATAATTAACCATGTTGGCCTCAAGTTACGCCATTTGCCCCTGCAGTAACTATAGTGCCTGTAATCAGAAGGCATAGGCTTCAGGACTTTCCTGTATTTTCAAAAGCAAAGGGTTCAAAGTAAGTAAGTAAATATTAATAAAACAGGATATCAGAGTCCCAAAATTTAACAAATAGCTCCACCAGCAGAGCACATAACTTCAGCTGCTTTCCTTTAACACAAAACAACTTTCCTTTCATCACACAGGTTTAAGACCTCTAATTAGCTACCGGTCTTTTCTGCTTCTTCTTCTGTTTGCCATATATGCAAGGATACTGTTGCAACGTTCATTTTCATTCTCACTGAGCTTTTGTGAGCACAATTAACAACAGACGAGTATGCCGGCTGCCAAAAGGGAGAACAGTGGCACCGCAAAGCATCGAGACAGGCGCATTATTTCTTCCCGTCTTGGGTCACACTGCCTCTCAGAGAACGGGGGACAAGATTGGCAAGCATGGGGAGGCAGGAGGGAGGCAGCCACAGTCCCCCCTACAAAGAACAGGAACACAGACCCCGTCGCTTACCTGGAAAGGGTCGCCATTCATTTTGCAGTGTTGTGCGTCCATGTTGCAGAGGCAGTGATGCCCACGCAGGGAGGCCCCTTCTCTGCTGCAGGTGAAGCCTTCTGACCTTACTACAGTGGCCAGAGCTCTGTGCAAAGGTATTTAGAGTGGAGCAAGTGAGGCAAAGCCATCCCCTTCCCCCCCCTTCCCCAGCTCCCTCCCCCCGACACTGTGCCAAGGGGGCGTTCTCCCTACACGCCCCCCCCACCCACCCTTGGCACATGGACAAGCCGCTTCACGCCAGGCCAGCCCCTGTGAGTCCCATCCCAGTGCGTAGCGGCTCCTCAGCATATTGTTTCTATCTGCACCCAAAGTGGACGAGCAGCATGCTTTGAATTAACAGCCTTCCTCTTCCTGATCAACATCAGCCGCTGTTTTCATTTTTGCACATCAACATGTCGTCTTCGGTTCAGCCTCCCCCCGTCCATTCCCACCACTGCATGCGTGTTCAGCCTCAGGTGGGTTTCCCACTGGGGCTCGCTCCACGTGACCAGAGATAAGATGTTCTCCAGGATCTGCTCTTTGGATGCCAGACACGAGCCAGGGAGGGCTGTGACACAGCGTAGCAGCTGAGGGATTTGTCCTTTAGTAGGAAATTTTGGGCTGCACTCAAGTGGTCAGAGAGCAGGAGACATTCTCCACACACCAGACATTGGAGAGAGAGACACGGTATAAAGGAAGCATGAGACAGGAGTTAGCTGCATGAACCTCGCACTGGGATATGAGTCTGGACATGGAGAAAGGGAAGAAGGTAAGGGAAGAAAAGGAGCAGGGAAGAGCAGGTCAGAGCTAGAGGGCAGGAAGATGCAGAAGAACTGCAGATGTATGTGTGCTTGTATATAGTGTCAGCTGTGGAGAGCTACAAGTGGAATGGGTGGGGGGGCATGAATTATTTCAGAAAAAGGTTGGTAAAGGTTTGATATAAAAAAGCCCAGATCTGGTTTAGAAAGAGTCACCAAAGGGGTTGAGGGAACAATGGAAAGCTGTAGCCCAATACAGGAGGGCAGGTGAAAAAAAAAAAAAAAAAAAAAAAAAAAACTGGTCAAGTATCTCTCTTGCTATTTAGAAAGATGAAGTCTGTACTGAGACAAGCTATGTCAAGGCAGGTAATCTTGCTATATTTTTGTGATAAAGATAAATTCCGTGGAATAGAGTAATCACCTCTTTACAGTTTTTTTAACCTTGAGGGAAGCTCTACTGCATGCACCAATGCAAACCCAGATTAGTGAATATAACAAAGACTTACTGTGAGTTATTGGTACTTACAGAATCCAATAGCTGCTAAATCCGATCAGCCTTATAGCAGGGAAACTGAGTGAAGCCACTTTCAGGGATCTCAGTCCAAACCCATGTTGAACCCCATGACCGTGGAGTCATAATCCAGCCCATTGAAATCATTGACTGTATAACATGCATCTGAAGTAACTCAGTGCTTTGGGTGTGAATACAAACCTTTTTCAGAAGAGCTGCTTGTTTGTGCATCCTGCGGCTGCACACAGGGGTAGGAAGTTACTTTCTGAAGTGACCAGCAAGCCTGTGGCATGGCCTGGCAGGTCAAGGTAGGCAGCCAAATGCCATACCCACATAACACACTGGGCCCTGCTGACACCGTGGCAGCACGTTGGTGAGATGGCGCAGTAGGAGAAAAGGCGGTTAACGTTGGTAATTGCCAGCAGTGTAAAAACTACTATTTTTTAACTGCTCAGCCAATAAGTTCACTACGGGAGGCAGTATTTTGTGTCCTGTGTTTGTGCAGCAACCGGCACAGTCCTATCCATGAGCGGGACATTGAAGGCCACCTTGCAAAAAAAAAGCAGTGAGATGAAGGTGTTGACAACAGTGATTATAGTAGTCCCTGTGCAGGGCAGTACAGCCTCCAGCAACTGGTCAACTTTACTTTCCCTACACACCATGCCTCACTACCTCATATATTTTTCAACTAGATTTTAAAAAAACTTAAATGTATGTCCTAAGGCTGGCCAAAATAACTGTGGTATCCAAAGTCATAAACTACTTTTTCTGTCATTTGTTTGTGCCTTCCTTTTTCTCTGTTTTTTCCTTTTCTTTTCACTAGCCTTTGATCAATCTTTTTTTCCTTCTCTGTGGCTTTTACATGCATTTAGTCTTTTTTTCCTTTCTTCCATCCCTTTTCTTATGTATTACACCCTCTGTTCACTCTACCCTGACAGTAATGGCAAGGCAAAGGGAAATACCAGGTATGTAAAATACTGCTCATGACAAATCCTCATAATTATCTATTTTGACTCATCCTATCCCCTGCTTTTTCTATTTATATTACAAGCTTATGTCTTACTCTTATTGCTGCATAATCATAATAACATCACCAGCGTACTGCCACCAGTTCACTGTTTAATCAGCCAGGGATTGCCTGGTAGCAAAAGGCACTGGCTGGGGGAAGCAAAGTTCCTTGCCAGGAGGAATTCCCAAATTCTCTTGTTCTGGAGCAAACCTGGGCGGGGGTGAGGGGCGTGTCCAGTGTCATTACAGTATGAACACACAATTGCATCAGTACTGGTTACCTTGGACCATTTCAGAGTCCAAATTGCCTGAGCTTCCCTGTTCTCTGTGAAATACTAGTTCAGCATACGGGTTCATTCCCTACAGTGACATTGCTAACTGGGATTTCCTACTTGGGTTTCAAGTTGCCCCATGAGTCTGGTTCCCCTGGATGAGCACCTGAGCTTTGGGTCCACTAGTCCTGCTCTGGATTCTTGCTGCAGCACTGTGCAACCCCACTCCATTCAACCATATGTAGGTATGCACTGATGTCCCACATTGCCTTCATCTAAAACACCTTTTCACCCTCGGAAACACACACTTTCTTGGGACACACACACACACACGTACACCCCTGCACCACACATCCGTTGCTGGCTATGCTGCTCAGCCACAACTAAGAGGGCTCTTTGCACTGAAAGTTGGCTGGTTCCCCTGGCTGGCATGATGCAAGTTCAAAGGGCCACGGACTTTGGCTGCTTTTCAGACTGCTCTTTCCCGCCCCTGCCTTTAGCCAGCATTTGCAGAGCAGCGGCTTCCCCATAGCTGTATGTTTTCTGGTTTTGGCAGGGATGCCCCTTGCCCATGCAAGGACACTGGGACTACCCTTGGCCTGCAGCTCCCTGTCTGCCCAGCTGCTTCAGGATGTCCCGATGGATTTGAGGGAGCAGTGAGCAGTGGGGAGAGGCTTTTTCTAGTAAAACCAGAAGCTCCTGAAAAATTTCCCGAGGATTCAGTGAGTATCTCAGGGGGTTTGCGTGTGTGTATGGCAGGGGGGAGGGGGGGGGGAGTCCTCCTTATCGATATTGTGTATGCGTTTACCAGAGGTCTCCAGGTGCTGCAGCACTCCTTTGCGTGCCAGCCAGGCTGCATTTCCTCACACCCCGGCCTACACCGTAGTTGCAAAACCGCCCAGCCACATCCCCCCTCCTTGCAGAGCCGAGCTCCCCGACATCTCCTGCAGCAAAATGCTATTTGGCCGCACCCCATCCCCTCCCCAGACGAGTTTTCCCCGTCCTCTTCCCCCCGCAGCGCGGCGTGGCCGGGAGGTGGCACTGTATCGTCACGGCAGCGGCCGCCGAGGCCGGGAGCGGGGGCGGGGGACACCCGGCTGTCCCCGCCGCCTGCCCCCGGCGGGGGGGGGGGGGGAGGGGGTGTCTGCTTCCCAGGCTGCGGCAGGCATCACCCAACCCCCCCTCCCACCCCTCCTGCCAGCGGACTGCCACCGCGGAGGCGCCGGGAAAAACACGCACACACACCCCCGACTCCAAAATTTAGCTCTCCAAAAAGTGGCGACGGGGGGAGGCGGGGGGGCAACCCGGTGTCATTTATCCCCCGGGGCTGTGATGGACGCGGGACGCGTGGCCGCACAATGGGGACACCCGGCGGGGCCGGCGGGCGAAGGGCCCCGCTCCGCGAGCGCGGAGGGCCGGCGGGCGGCAGCGCCCGGCGGGACCCGCGGAAGCGGCGGAGGGGCGAGCGGGCCGGCGCTGGGACCAGGGGGGGACGACTGCCGCGGCTGCTGCTCCTGGTTTTTTTTTTGTTTTTTTTTGCAGCCCTATATGCAAACTGTCACTTCAGGTTAGCAGAAGACCTGATGTAGCTCATTAGCATGAGCTGTATCTAATATGCTTAAAACCTCTAATTATTTATTATGCCCTAATTGGCAGCCCAAGAAATGTCTGCAAAGTCATGAGTGTTTATCCCAAGACGCCTTTCGAGAAGAATTCAGCAATGTCCCTGGTCAAACATCATTTTTAATTCTTCATTGGCACACAGGCTTTATTCCTTTTGTAGACGTTACAACGCTAAGAAAAGTCGTACAACTTGCTATCCCGAGAACTAGCTTCCCTCCACCCTGGGCAGGATGGGCAACAATTACTCACAAACACGGCTTAATGCTCCAAGTCCTTCTTTCTGTACAGGGACGCTTAGGAAGAGACATTGAAGTTTATCAAGTATGCAAAAGTGTAGGCAGATGCTCCTTGAAAATTACTTACCCGAAGGAACAGCCGTCAGGGAAAAATCGCTTTCCTGCCTTCTGAAAGTGGCAAAGTTTCGAAAATTATATTCACATAGAAACTGTTTCAAAATAAGTTTCCCTCTGTGGGGTCGCTTCTCCTCCCTCCTAATTGCCTTTTTTTCCCCTTCCAAGTCTGTATTATGTTTCTTCGGGGTGCGCCAACTATTTATTTATCTTTATTCTTTCTCTCTTTCTTTTCCTTCATTATTCTCTCTCCCTCTCTTTTTTTTTTTTTTGTCCTTCCTTGTGTGTGTGGCTTCTCGGTCTGATCTGTAGCTTGTTACCACCCACTGCACGCTCTCTCCTGCAGCCGAGGTGTTTCTATACAAACTTCAGCGTCCAGTTGTCATATTAATTATTACACTGAGTAATGACTGAAATAGTCAAAATAAGGGGAGACTCAAGAGAGCTTTTTCTTGCTGCTCAAAGATTCAGCAAGAAGCCTTGCAACAAAGCACTAATTGGTCCCCAGAAATACTCTGACAAGGCATGGAAGATAGGTTTCATAAAGCCCAGCAATTGTGAAGGGGGAAAAGATCCCTGAATAGACCCCACGCTTCTTTTCTAAACTCTCTTGCTGAGCAAAAAATGGACTGCTTCTTGAATACTGGACTGATCTTGAATGCTATACCCAGCAGAGAAAAAAATGCACCATTTATTGTAAGTTTTTTTTCCAGCTATTCATGTGTTCTATGTGGAGAATAAGCTGGTTTTGTTTACCATGAAAGACCTTTTACTTTATTTTCACTCTTGGGGGGGGAGATGGAAAGGGGAGGGAGAGGGCGAGGGGAGGGAGAGAAACACATGTGCCCAAATCCAGACGAGCTGCCTACTGTAACAAAATGGAGTGTAACAAATCCTACAGAAGTCCCGAATGTATCGATTCTTTGAAGATCTATATAGATTAACGACTTTCGTTCTGCTTTTCCAGGACGGCATTTAATCATAACGTAAATGGCCTTTAAAAAAGAAAAGGGGCGGGGAAAAAAAAAAAAGCATACCAAAGTTTTTTTAAAAAAAAACAGTCAAGGACTTCAAAAGACCTCATGAGTGTGGCTCCAATTTAGGCACACAAAAAAGCCACTATAAAATAATGACAGTTCAAGATTTAAAAAAAAAAAAAGGGGGAAAAAAAAACCCAATGAAAAGGGCAAGGGCTATTTATCATTATGTTAGAATTAAGAATTTCAAAGTGCAGGTGCAGGACTGTGCATACAAGTGGGTGGAGGGGGGGACCTTGAAACAATATTTATTATCTATAAATCTGGCAGCCCCAACCCCCTTACTCTGTGCAGTGAGCAGACAGGGGAGCTGGCAAGATTGGCATTACCTTGGACAAGGCGAAGGGTGAATTTGTTCCCCGGCGGCAACGGATGGTGAGGGATGCACTAAGCCAAGGGAAGAAAAGGCTCTGCCCACCCCTCTCATCTCCCGGCCCCCAGAGCCAGGGGAGCTGAGTGGGGGCAGAGCCACGGAGGCAAAATTACACACGAGTTATACTCGGTGACCTCTGGGACTCACATCTTTTGCCTTTTTAAGAGCCCTCTGAGACTCAAGAAGGAGGGGTCCAGAAACTCCGGTCTTATTCTGCCATTTCAGGGAAAAAGGGCAGGAATTTCCTACGTGGTGTTTCCAGGCCAGTTCTGGTAGTGGGCTGCTCCAGAAGAATTACTCTGTTTAAATATGTATATAGTTTACAGGGCTGCTATTATTTTGGTATTTCTATTGCCGCTTCTCAAGGTACTGGGATGCAAATCACAGGGCTGGTTCATCACTGTTCTCCCACTCTTGTCATGTCACAACGCAGAGCTGATGATGCAACTATTTCCAGTGCAGAGAATTCTGATGTCAGGCAAGGGATGTTGAACAAACCATCCAGAAGACTTGGAACTGAAGAGGGAGAGCTCCCTACACAAAAAATAAAAACAAATATTTTATCCTGCTTAGGTCTGGCTGTCCTGCCCAAGAGAGATTGAAATAATTTGTTTCACATGCAATGAGACTGTAGGCTAAAAATCAGAATGAAACTCAGTGACCAGTGAAGAGGGCCCTGAAATAAGCATGATAGAGGTTAGACCAGACAGAACTACTTCACCTTTTTCATCATACATGTGCATTAAAATCTGCCACGTTAACAATTACTAAAAGACTCTTCAGCAGGTGCACATTAAGGTTCTGCCATACGACGTTGTTGCTTATCACTGTTTAAACTCACATGCCCAGCCAGGGTCGGGGATCCAGTGGCAGATGAGAAGTGATCTCTACAGCTCCAGGCTGCCATAATTGAGGCCAGCACCAAAGCAGGGTTTATTTTTGCACTCATTTCCACTGAAACCTGAACAGAGACTGTGCAGGTCCCCTCCTTCCATGCTTCAGGGCTGGTGTGAGCACCAGGGATGAAAGCCACTTGCCAGGGACTTCCTAGAGCCATAACCTTACCCATGGCATGACTGTCATACCACGGCTCTGCTTTTCTTAGGAGGTTAGAGAACACACATCTATGAGTGTTCAGAGTGGAGAGGTGCAGAGAGAGGTGGAGATGAGACAGAGCTGAAGGCAGAAAATGTGTTAAAGTTTGCACAGATAGGTGGATATGTGAAAGGCAGGAGAGAGAGAAAGCCATGCTGAGGTCCTCACTGCTGCTCGTGCCAAGAGCAGGGCCACCAGCATGCCCGGTGCTGAGCCTGGCCATATCCCCCAGGCTGCCCACAGGCCCACAGCCCCAAGGGTCGGTGTGACCACCAAGTCACGCCAGCTTCAAGCTCTCAGCACCTCAGTGCTGCTTCTCCACATTTGGCCCCAAGCCACAAGCGAGACTTCACCTGGCAGCAGGGATAATTTTGCCTGCAGAGGCCAGGTCCATCCTGACTCCCCAGTTACAAGCAAATGCCATCACCCGCTTGGGAAGGTGGTGACCTTCTCCCACTTTGCAGGGTGCCAAGGGAGGTAGCAGGGGCTCGGAGAGTTCCCCAGGACCAGCAAGCAGACAGTGTGACCCGGGAAATGGGCTCTGGCAGCAAAGGGAGAGCTGACTCCACATCTGCTTGCTCTGCTTAGCACACCCAGACTTCATGCTGCCCCCTGAGACAAACCTCCTCCCCCGTGCTGGTGGCAGTACTGTGGCACTCGGACCTCCTGGGTGCCGTCCGCTTTGGTTGCACCCAAGGGGGTTTTATTCTTTCTCTCCAGACAGGCTCGCCCCTCGGCACTCCGCATTTCAAAGGGGTAACTCGGGGTGACTTCTCCCGAGGCTGTGCACGCTGCTGCTCTGAGCCACGCTCCTCCTAACACCCGCACCGGTTCACCCGCCGTTGTCGCAAGCTAATAGAGCCATCATGCCGCCCGCGGAGCGTGCGCGATGCCGAGAACACGCGGCTCCGGCCGCTCTGAGGGGAGCAGCCCCCGGGACACTCACGGAACTCAGGCTCGCAGCACCTGGTGAGCGAAGGAAGCGGTACCGGGCATCCCGGTGCTTCCCAGGGACAAGGACAAAACCGCCCTTGCGCGGTCCCGCACACGGAGAAGTTTCCCTTCCCGGCTGCCTGCGCACATGCACACGCCGCGTCCCGGCGCTGGCGAGGGCGCTTCTCCCGCGGGCATGCACGACAGAGTTAACTTTCTTCACGGGACGCCTCCGCGCCAGCGCTTTCCGCACCGCGGCTCTCCCCTCCAAACCCTGGCAGGTGCCTCTAAGGCCGCCCCCAGCCCGCCAGCGCCCCGGTGGCAGCCGGAGCAGAGGATGCTCCGCACCTCCCGGGGCTGCCCGCACCTGCCCGCACACCGGCTCCCCCGGCAGCCGCCCCCTCCCTCGCCCTCATCCCGCCACAGCGGCGCCCCGGCGCGTACCCCACCCCAGCGGGGAGCGGGACGAGACGGCAGCAAACGGCGCTCGGGCACCCCCCTCCCCGGCAGGGCTCCCCCCACCTTTCCCTTTCGCCTGCACCCCCCCTCCCGCAGCCGCGACACCGA